>OY882858.1:0-2500 GCA_963693515.1 Pipistrellus nathusii
CCCTAACCCCTAACCCCAACCCCAACCCTAACCCTAACCCTAACCCTAACCCTAACCCTCTAACCCTAACCCTAACCCTAACCCTAACCCTAACCCTTAACCCTTAACCCTAACCCTAACCCTAACCCTAACCCTAACCCTCTAACCCTCTAACCCTCTAACCCTCTAACCCTCTAACCCTAACCCTAACCCTAACCCCTACCCCTAAACCCTAACCCTAACCCTAACCCTAACCCTAAACCCTAAACCCAACCCTAACCCTAACCCTAACCCTAACCCTAACCCTAACCCTAACCCTAACCCCTAACCCTAACCCTAACCCTAACCCTAACCCTAACCCTAACCCCCTAACCCCCTAACCCCAAACCCTAACCCCAAACCCTAACCCTAACCCTAACCCTAACCCTAACCCCAACCCCAACCCCAACCCCAGCCCCAGCCCTAGCCCTAGCCCTAGCCCTAACCCTAGCCCTAGCCCCTAGCCCTAGCCCCTAGCCCTAGCCCCTAGCCCTAGCCCTAGCCCTAACCCCTAGCTCCTAGCCCCTAACCCCTACCTTAACCCTAGCCCTAGCCCTAGCCCTAGCCCTAGCCCTATTTCTAACCCTGCCCTAGCCCTATCCCCTAGCCCTAACCCCCTAGCCCTAGCCCTAAACCCTCGCCCTAGTCCTAGCCCAAGCCATAGCCCTAGCCCTACCTCTGAGCCCTAGCCCTAGCCCTAGCCCTAGCCCTCAGCCCTAGCCCTCGCCCTCGCCCTCGCCTTCTCCCTCGCCCCAACCCTAACCCCTAATCCCGAACCCGAACCCGAACCCCGAACCCGAACCCTAACCCTCTAACCCGAACCCGAACCCGAACCCTCTAACCCAGACCCGAACCCTCAAACCCAGACCCGGACCCCGGACCCGGACCCCGAACCCGAACCCAAACTCCGAACCCAAACCCGAACCCGAGCCCGAACCCGAACCCTAACCACCCGAACCAGAACCCCGAACCTCGAACCCGAACCCGAACCCCGAACCCGAACCCCAAACCCAAACCAGAACCCAAACCTTTAACCCCAAACCCCAACCCCAACCCCAACCCTAACCCCAACCCCAACCCTGAACCCGAACCCGAACCCGAACCAGGACCCGAACCCTAAAACCTGAACCTGAACCCGAACCTTGAACCCAAACCCCGAACCCGGACCCGGACCCCGAACCCTGACCCAACCCCGAACCCCGTACCTGAATCCCGGACCCGAACCCGGATCCAAACCCCGAACCCGAACCCTGAACCTGAATCCCGGACCAGGACCCGGACCCGAACCCCTAACCCGAACCCCGAACCCGAACCCGGACCCTACCCCAGATCCGAACCGGGACCCCGAACCCGGACCCAAACCCGAACTCCAAACTTGAACCCCGGACCCGGGACCAGGACCCGAACCCGAACCCGGACCCTGAACCCGAACCCCGAACCTGAACCCCGGACCCGGACCCGGACCCGAACCCGGACCCCGAACCCGAACCCGAACGCGAACCCTGACCCTGACCCTGACCCCTGACCCTGACCCTGACTCCAACCCCAACCCCGACCCCAACCCTGACCCTGACCCCTGACCCTGACCCATGACCCCTGACCCCTGATCCCGACCCTGACTCCGACCCCAACCCCAACCTTGACCCCTGACCCTGACCCCTGACACCGACCCAGACTCTGACTCTGACTCCGACCCCGATCCCGATCCCGACCCGACCCAGACCCCGACCCTAAACCCTGACCCTGACCCCGACCCCGACCCCGACCCTGACCCTGACCCTGATCCTGACCCCCCTCTGAAAATCTCATCTAACCTGTAGGGTGAAAAAACATCACACACAATAAAAACAATATCCACAGCATTGCAAGATAGATTCATGAGACGCATGCTGGCGAATCGGCGCAACCTCTTAACAATTCAACAAATGCAGAAATCAAAAAAAAACTCTTTACCCCTTCAGCATAACCATACCCAGGCATGTGGCTTGACAGTCAATTCAACCTTGACATCCATGCTTATACTCTGATTATCAACCAGGTAGCAACAGCTATCATCTCTGTACATCACCACAAAAGACCAAAGAAGGAAGCAAACAACCTTTTGCTGGGATGCACAGTGAGCACCAAGGGCAGGACGCTCAATGCAGTTGCTGCCCCCACGTATACACCAGCGCACAGCTGAGATTCATCAGCAAACCACCACACCACCAAGAGTCAACAACAACAATATTGGTGAAAGCATGAGCTCAAGCATGTCCTAGCCCCAAATTGGGCTCCTCCCAAGCCGCTGTCAGACCTCTTGTTTCCCTAATCCACGAGGACCAGCATGACGGGAGAAAGGGAGGGAGGGAGGGAGGGAGGGAGGGAGGGAGGGAGGGAGGGAGGGAGGGAGGGATTTACATGGAGACCCTAAGAAAATTGAGAAAGAAACAGGACAGTAAGAAAGAATGCAGGAGACAAAGACAGAAAGAAACAGAAAGAT
>OY882858.1:605000-1035000 GCA_963693515.1 Pipistrellus nathusii
CCTGCAGCACAGCCCCTGCTGAGAAAGGAAAGGCCCCTGGGCACAGTGACCAGGATCCTAAGGAGGACCTGGTTCTCTGAGGGCACAGTTAGCACCTCCTTCCAGGAGAAGCCCCAGAGAAAGGGACCACCCTCACCTCTTGCCCTTTGTATGTGCAGACACCTCCCATATGCAAATGCCCACACAGCCACCAGACACACACATAGTTGGCGCCCACTTAAATGCAGGCCCTCCTCACCGTGGAGAATACTTTCTGGGGGACAAGGACCTCACCTGCAAGACATGACTCCCCTGTGGCTCTTCCTCCTCCTGCTGTCAGCTCCCAGATGTGAGTGACTCAGAAGCTTAGTCGTAAGGAGATGGGACCCTGCATTTGAGCCCAGGACTCACTGTGTTCTCTCTCTCCCAGGTATCCTGTCCCAGGTGCAGCTGCGGGAGTCGGGCCCAGGACTGGTGAAGCCCTCGCAGACCCTCTCCCTCACCTGCACTGTCTCTGGATTCTCCATCACAACCAGTGGTTACTACTGGGGCTGGATCCGCCAGACCCTAGGGAAGGGGCTGGAGTGGATGGCAAGCATACATAGAAGTGGGAGCACTTACTATAACCCCTTCCTCAAGAGCCAAACCTCCATCTCCAGAGACACGTCCAAGAACCAGTTCTCCCTGCAGCTGAGCTCCGTGACCACGGAGGACACAGCCATGTATTACTGCGCCAGACACACAGTGAGGGGAAGTCCCAGTGTGAGCCCAGATACAAACCTCCCTGAGGAGACAGCATGGTTGGGGTCTAGGGATTATCCATGACCAGCAGGGAGCACTCAGGGCCAACACAGGGCCCAGACTAGGAGCAGGTGGATAGTTGAGCAAAGATACCATTTCCTGCTTCTTCATAAATTAGTTTATCTCCCAGGCTCAGCCACAGAGTTCATAAGAAGCCCAGTCCTAGGTCTAGTTTTAGGGACTGTGTTTGTGAAAAAAAAAAAGGGGGTGTTTTCTAAGGACAAAGGGGGTCACATGCTAACCTGATAAGCTCAGCGGAGGCCTTCCTGGTGATTGTACAAACTCACAGAGACCTCACATAGCCACAAAAGGTAGTCTGAAAATTAAACATTTAACTACACACAGATTGTGGTGGGTAGTCATGTCCTAGGTCAGTGTTTCCCCTGACAATGATCAACTTAGATCTTTTCTGAAACCATTTGCCTTTTTGCCTCTAAGATAACATATTGGTGAAATTATTGTGTAACTAGTAACTTCCACTGTTTTCTCCATACTTCTCAGGGCACAACAAATGGCACCCAGATATACCCTCATTGTAATTGTTATCAAGTTAATAGTCAGCTGTTAATTATCTTAAACTCTCTTCTATCCATCCTGTAAAAGATGCACCTGTCCATCATTTAACTTTTTACCCTATCCCAGAGGTCTCCCTTCTTTGCTTTCTTTCACCTCCTTAGTCTATCACCAATGAATTTCATGCAACCCATCTACATCCCTTTGATTGCAATGTATAAACACAGACATGACCAGCCGTTCTACGGAACATTATCTCAATTCACCGAGGTTCTGCTTCCCAATATGTCCACACTTTGTCTCAAATAAACTCACAAATTCATTACAGGTCTGATTGTCTTTTTACATGAACAGTTCTTTCTTTTTTTGCGGCTGTATAGTGTTCCATGGAGTAGAGTACTACGGTTATCCAATCATCTGCTAATGGGCACTTGGGCTATTTCCAAAGCTTAGCTGTTATAAATTACACTGCTCTGAGCATAGAGGTGCATGCATTCTTTCTCATGAGTGTTTAATGTTTCTATGGATGTATTCCTAGAAGTGGGATCACTGGGTCGAATAGGAGTTAATTTTTTGAGGAAACTCCATACTGTTTTCCATAATGGCTGCCCCAGTCTGCATTGCTAATTGACTAGCTAAATAGATGAACAAAAGTAGACTCAGAGACATAGAAGCATGAACAGACCATGGAACCTCAGAAGAGGGTGGGTGGAAGGAGATCAACTAATGTACTTGTCTGCATATAATGTACGTGTCTGCAACTAATGTACGTGTCCTCACCTGGGGACACAGACAATGAGATGGTGAGGGCCTGGGGAGGGAATGGGAGTGAGCATGGAGAGGGTAATGGGGAGAAGAGGGGACCTATGTAATACTTCAACAATAAAGATTAGAAAGGATAGAGAGAGGAGAGGAGAGGAGAGGAGAGGAGAGGAGAGGAGAGGAGAGGAGAGGAGAGGAGAGGAGAGGAGAGGAGAGGAGAGGAGAGGAGAGGAGAGGAGAGGAGAGGAGAGGAGAGGAGAGGAGAGGAGAGGAGAGGAGAGGAGAGGAGAGGAGAGGAGAGGAGAGGAGAGAAGACAGAGAACCCCCTGTTCACTATCCTGGCATCCAGTCCTGCCTTACTCTCTCCCACCTCCATGTCACTCCTCACTTTCCCTATTAACTTTAAATGCACAAAAGCAGCTGCAAATGCTTATTCTCCTGAGCATTTGAGGTTTTGCTTCCCAACTGTTGTCCAGAGTTTGGATCCAATAAATTCTTATCAACATGCTCTCCATGATTGGACATTTCTTACATCAGCGGATTGTCTTCTCTACGTTTACCACACACGTTCTCACACGTTTCTTCCCGTTTGGAGAGAGAGGTGCACACAATTATAAAATGTGCTGCCTCCACGGGATGGTGGTGGTGACTTTAAAGAGTTCACACCCTTTGTTGTGGGGATGACCTCCAACCACTGAGCCCACCAGCCAGGCTCCATGGGTAAATGATGGAAACTCTCCACTGTGAGAGGCTGGGAAACAGAGCTTTTGCACATGCACAGCAGGGAAGTTTAAGGAAATGTGTGCTTTTAGAAGGCAGCTGTGTGCTTATGAGAGTGGCAGCAGGTTAGAGCGGAGGCTGAGGCCACCATGTCCAGCCCAGCCTCTCCTGACTCCTCACATGCATATGGTAGAATTTTGTGGAGGAGCTGATTGAGTAAAATAACAAGGAGAATCTTTCAGACTCAAAATAAAACTTTTATTCAATGCAAATTCTTATTACCAAACCCCAGAAAAGCAACAAGGTCTAAGGGGGGTAAAGAGGAGCAAGAGGAAACCCCATACACATGTCTCTGAGGGAGCGCCCTAGGGCACTCATCAAAACCACAGGAAGGAGGACACTCAATCCTAGAAGCTGCCCCAAAGGAATGGGGTCAGGGTGATGGGTCTCAGGAAAGGAGAGAAGGAGCGGGTGGGGGTCAGGAAGGGATCCATTGTGGCCAGCATCCTTGAGTCCTTTCCCATCTGGGGTCGCATGCATCCCAACTTCCTAGCTGCACCTTATATGCAAACTCCATGCAAATGGGGCTCTCCTCCTGCTCAAAAAAAGGGGTCCTTTGCCAAGCATGATGGGGAGACACCCAGAACCCAAGCACCTGAGACAGGACCCAGGGGTTCCACCATAGACTTGGTGCCAAGCTGTGTTTTCTTCCTGATACTTTCTCCAGGTCATTGTCAGGAGTGGGGAGTGTGGAGCCCTGTGCCTGTACCTGTTTGTGCTTCCATGTGATTCTAAGTCCCCCTGTGTCTCTGTATTTGCAAGTGTCCAGTGTGAGGATCAGCTGGTGAAGTCTGGGGAAACCTGGTGCAGCCTGGGGGTCTCTGAAACTCTCCTGTGCAGCCTCTGGATTCACCTTCAGCGACTACTACATGAATTGGGTCCTCCAGGCTCCAGGGAAGGGGCTGGAGTGGGTCTCATACATTAGTAATTTGGCTGTTAGTTCATACTATGCTGACTCTGTGAAGGGCCGCTTCACCATCTCCAGAGACAATGCCAAGAACATGCTGTACCTGCAAATGAGCAGCCTGAGAACCAGGGACACAGCCATGTATTACTGTGCCAGACACAATGAGGGGAAGTCAGTGTGAGCCAAGACAGAAACTTCCCTGAGGAGACAGCAGGGATAGGCTGCAGGGAGCATCCAGGACACCAGGGTGCTCACAGGGCCCACAGCACAGAGAACAGCCCCAGGAGCAGGGGCAGAGGGAGTGGAGGGAAGGGCTTTCCTGTTGGGCTCAGGAATTTCCTCTCAAGCTCTCAGCTGCCTCCATGGAGGGCTCTTCCTTCTCATGTTCTCACTGCAGACAACAGTGAAGAAGGGCATTGTGTTTTCAGGTGACATGGGGGCAGTGACGGGGACTCTCCTTCACCAAGTCTTTTATATTCTGTTTCTCTTTCTCTACAAGGAGACCGTCCTCAAAGCTCAAGTCCTCTTGGGTTTGGAAAATGTTCCCAACAAGAGAGTCCGCAGCTCAGCCCAGACCCCTGTGTGCTGACCTCAGGCTTCTCCCACACCTTTCCCTCTCACAGGGCCACATGCCCACACCTTTCCCTCTCACAGGCCGACATACGCCACCAGGACCAGGATCATCCACCAGAGTCTCCCACACAGCACTAGTCCTTCCTTCAGGTTAAATGAATCACACAGGGCTTTAATCTAACAGACAGGAGTGGATAGAAATGGTCTGTATTTTAATTTCTAGAGGTTAAGAAAGTAACAACATCTGCAGTGAATAATACATGATGTAAGACTAACACTGCAGATTAAACATACCGGTAGGTGACCTTCAAGAAGTCTAAAAACTCTCCAAAATGGAGCACAGAATAAACAACTTTCGACAAAATAGCAAAGTGTCAGGAATGTAAGAGACAATGAAGCAGTCAATTAGCTATATTGATAGAAGCATAATATGCAAATAGACCAAACAACAAAACAGCAGAATGACCTTCCAGACAATCATCTCATGACAGACACTGGTACCAAGCTAACGAATGGAGGTGCAATGTGATTGGATGGGGGCCCCCCCATTGCCCAATAACTGTCCTGAAGAGAGAGGCCTAAGCCACCCTCTGTGGGGTGATGGACCCGGGTGGAGGTCTCTGCCATCGATCACCCCACTCAGGGAGGATCAGGCAAGCCAAGTGATTGCACCCTACACCTGTTTCCTGCAGAGGGAGGTGATCCATGGTGAGGAAATGGGGCAGAACCACACAGATGGCAAGCAGTGGCAGCAGTGGTGGCGGGTCCAGCTGCCCCAGTGGGAGGAAAGAAAGCTCCAAAAGGCCCTGATCACTGGCCAGGCCTAGGGACCCTACCTGAGGGGTCCTGGATTATGAGAGGGTGCACATTGGGCTGAGTGACACCCCCTGTCCTGTGATACAAATTTCATGCACCGGGCCTCTAGTCTATATATACATGAGCCTAAAGGACCCAATGACTGACCCACCATTTGACTGGTCGCTATGAGGCACATTGACCACTGGAGGGGGGAAGGGGGGAAAGGCTCAATGCAGGAGCTCCCTGTGGTGGTCAGTGTGCTCCCACAGCAGGAGCACTGCTCAGCTGAATAACAGAGGCCTGGCTTACAGCTAGTGAGTGCAGCTGCAGCAGAGCAGGCCTCTCCCACCTCTATGGTAGAACACTAGCAAGTGAAGGCGGGCATCACATAACCTGGATCAGCTGGAGCGCCCTGGTACATTTAACCACGGAATACTAAACAGCATTAAACGAGAAGGGTATCTTCCCCTTTGGGACAGCATAGAGGGACCTGGAGAGTGAAATGAGCCAGTCAGAAAAAGACAAGTACAATTTAAAGAAAAAAGAATTGGGACTTGAACCCATAGACACCCGAAACCTGGACCCTGTGTCACCATCTTCTCTCAAGTGTGATCAAGACCTCAGCTATGAAATACTCTGTCTCATGAATATGCAAAGGAGAGGAAGCACACCAGGTTAAATGTCCCTAAGTCTGTGCCCTGAGGGCATCACCCACAGCCACACCCTCCCCTACAGAAGTGCTCCCAGCACAGCCCTCACCATGGACTGCAGCTGGAGAACCCTCCTCCTGGTGGCCATGATGACAGATAAGGGGCTCCCGTCCTGGTTAAGGAGGGTCCAGGGAGAGTCCAGGGGGATTGCACTCATTCCTGTCTCCTCCCACACGTGTCCACTCCCTGGTGCAGCTGGTGCAGCCTGGGGCTGAGGTGAGGCAGGTTGGGGCCTCTGTGAAGATCTCCTGCAAGGCTTCTGGATACACCTTCACCAGCTACTACATACACTGGGTGTGACAGACCCCAGGGCAGGGCCTTGTGTGGGTGGGAAGGGTTTACCCTGGAAGTGGAGGCACAAACACCCACAGAAGTTCCAAGGCAGAGTCTCCATACTGACAAGTCCATGAGCACAGCCTCCATGGAGCTCAGCAACCTGAAAGCCGAGGACATGGCCGTGTATTACTGTGCCAGAGACACACAGTGAGGGGAAGTCAGTGTGAGCACAGACAGAAACCTCCCTGAGGAGGCAGCAAGACTAGGCTGCAGTGAGCTTACAGTATACCAGGGGGTGCTCAGGACCAGCACAGGGCCCAGAGCAGGAGCAGGTGGGGAGTTGAGCTAGATACCATTTCCTGCTCCATCTTACATTAGTTTTGCTCAGAGACTCAGCCACAGAGCTCACAGAAAGCCCTGTCCTAGGTCTAGTTTTAGGAATTGTGTTTGTGAACAAAAAGGGGGCTCTGTTATAGGGATTAAAGGGGCCTCATGCTGACCTGACAAGCTCAGGGGAGCCATGCATGGCGGTTGTACAAACTCACAAAGACCTCACATAACCACAAAAGATGGTCTGAAAATTAAATATGTAACTACACACAGATTATGGTGGGTAGTCATGTCCTGGCCAGTATTTTCCCTACAAATATCAACTTAGATCTTTTCTGAGCCCATTTGTCTTTTTGAGTCTAAAATAACATTGGTGAAATGTCTGGGTAACTTGTACCCTCCTTTTTTTCCTGGGACCCCTCAGCCCACAACTAATGGCCCCAGGACATTCTCTCATTGCTATTGTTATCAAGTAAATTTTCAACTGTTAATTACATTAAAGTATCCTGTATCCATCTTTATAAAAGAAGCACCTGTCCATCATTTCACAATGTACCCTATCCCAGAGGTCTCCCTGCTTGCTTTCTCAACCTCCTTAATCTATCACAATGAATTTCATGTAACCCATCTAATTCCTTCCTTTGATTGCAATGTGTAAACACAGATGTAACCAGCCATTCTAGAGTGTAATCTCAATTCATTGAGGTTCTGCTTCCAAGCATATGTTCACTGTTTGGCTCAAATTAACTCACAAAATTATGTATCGGTCTACATGTTTTTATGTTAACACTTCTTTATTTTTTCACAGTTGCACAGTGTTCCATAGTGTAGATGTACCATGGTTATCCAAACATCTGCTAACAGGCACTTAGGCTGTTTCCAATTCTTCGCTGCTATAAATTTCATTGCTGTGAGCATCGCAGTGCATACTTATTTCTGATGAGTGCTTTGGGTCTCTTAGGATATATTCCTAGAAGTGGGACCACTGGGTCAAACTGAAGTTCAATATTTAATTTTTTGAGCAAATGCCATACTATTTTCCAGAATGGCTGCCCCAGTCTGCATTGCTAATGGACCAAATAGACCCAAAGACATAGAAGCATGAACAGACCATCGAACTTCAGAGGGAAGGCAGGGGAGGGTGGGTGAGAATAGATAGGCCAATGGACTTGTCAGCGAATATGCCTCACCCAGGGACACTGACAATGGGGTGGTGAGGGCCTGGGGAGGGAATGGGATCAAGTGGAACAAGGTTAATGAAGAGAAAAGTGGGAGCTATGTAACTCTTCAACAATAAGGATTAGCTGAGAGAGGGTGGGGGGGATCTCATGTTCACTCCCTGGCAGACAACAGTGAAGAAGGGCACTGTGTTTGCAGGTGAAACAGTGACAGGAAGTGGGGAGTCTCCTTCACCAAGTCTTTTATTTTCTGTTTCTCTTTCTCTGCAAGGAGACCATCCTCAGGGCTCTCCTTGTCCTGGGTTTGGGAAATGTTCCCACCAAGAGCAATCCCTGTGCAGTCCAGGCCCCTATGTGCTGACCTCAGGCTCCTGTCCCCACCTTTCCCTCTCACAGGCCCACCATGGCCACCATGGCCAGGAGCATCCCCCAGGACCTCCCACCACAACTCTCAGTCCTCACTACCTGTTCAATGAAACACACAAGGGATTTAATCTAACAGACATGAGTGGGTAGAACTGGTCCGTATTTTCAATTTCTAGAGGATAAGAAAGTAACAACATCTGCAGTGAGTAATACATGGAGTAAGATTAACACTGCAGAAGAAACATAGGTGACCTTCAAGAAGTCTAAGGAAACTCTCCAACATGGAGCACCGAATAAATTTCCCACAAAATAGCCATGTGTCAGGAATGTAAGGGACAATGAAATAATCAAATAACTATAATAATAAAAGCATAATATGCAAATAGAGCGATGACCAAACAGCAGAACAATCTTCCAGACGATCTTCCAGACGACCACGCTATGACACACATTGGAACCAGGCAAATGAATATGGGTGCAATGTGATTGGACGGGGCCCCAGCATTGCTCCATTGTCGCTCCGCAGTGAGAGACCCATTCCACTGGACAGGACACTGTGGCGGGTTTGGTGGCCAGCCAACGATCACCTCACAAAGGGAGGCCCAGACAAGCCAAGCGATCGCACCCCACACCTGTTTCCCGCAAAGGGAGGTGCCCCGTGTTGGGGGAAGGGGGCAGAGCCACACAGATGGCAAGCAGTGGCAGCAGAAGGGGTGGGTCCAGCTGTCACAGCTGGAGGAAAGAAAGCTCCAATCATCCCTGATTGCCAGCCAGGCCTAAGGGCCCTACCTGAGGGGTCCTGGATTATGAGAGGACACCGGCCGGGCTGAGTAACACCTCCTGTCCTGTCCATGAATTTCATGCACCGGGCCTCTAGTCTATATATACAACAGCCTAAAGGACCCAATGACTGACCCACCATTTGACCAGTCGCTATGAGGCACACTGACCACCAGGGGGGAAATGCTCAATGCAGGAGCTCCCTGTGGTGGTCAGTGCGCTCCCACAGCAGGAGCACTGCTCAGCTAAATAACAGAGGCCAGGCTGACAGCTAGGGAGTGCAGCTGCAGTGGTGCAAGCCTGTCCCACCTCCATGGCAGCATGCTACCAAGCAATGGCTGGCACAGCAGGGACATGATCAGCTGGAGCGGCATGGAATTTGACGGAGGGTCAGCCTCCTCCCTGGCCACCTGCTGTTGGGTGCACTACTACATCCCTCGATGTCAGGATGTCAGACTCCTGATTTCCAGCCCTAGCGCCGCAGGCCCCAGGGGATCCTAAATTGCAAGAGGGCACAGGCCACCCTGAGGGACCATGCTGGTGCCTGCAACACAGGTACATCCCCTTGACCAGAATCAAAACTTGAGATCCTTTGGTTCGCAGAGGTATTCCCTATCCACAGAGCCAACCCTCCAGGACTAGGACCCCCTTTTTTCATTTTAATTAACCATGTCTTTATATTTAACTAGAGGCTCAGTGCATGAAATTTGTGCACAAATAGGGGTCCCTCAGCCCACCTGCACCCTCTGCATTTCAGAACCCCCTAAACCTATTTCTTATCTAGCTAACCTCTTCACATTAAAATAAATAAATAAACTATCCCCTAGTCTAAGAAACCCACTTTGAACAAATGTCTTTACAATCTGTATCAAGTATTTTCATAGTATATCATTCTTTTTCTCTAAGAACTACTTAAAGTGGATGCAATGTGATTTTCATTCTTGCATCTGAATTTTTTCTTCCTGCTCTTATAATAGCAAAGCTTATCCAATAAACATTTGCCCTTCAAGGGCTTATAGTTCGTTCAGTTTCAAGTTGTTAGTTGGTTCCCTGCTTTTTTTCCCCCAATAAATTTGGGTTATGATAGTAGGCCTCGCTTTTAATAAAGCCTTTGTTCATGGTCGGTCTTTATAAGTTACTACCCTGGCTTATATTATTAGGATAATATTTTATTGTTGAAAGTATCACATATGTCCCCCATTGTCACCCATTGACACCAGCCTACCAGGCAGCCCGTACCACCAATCAGGATTCCATCTGTGGAATGGAAACTCTCCACTGTGAGAGGCTGGCAACAGGGCTTTGCATAGGAACCCCAGGTAGTTGAGGGAAATGTGTGCTTTCGGGAGGCAGCTGTGTTCTCCTGAGAGTGGCAGCAGTTAGATCAGAGGCTGCAGCCACAGTGTCCATCCCAGCCTCTACTGCCTCCGCACATGCGTATGTTAGAGTTTTGTGGAGGATCTGATTGTGGAAAATAACAAGGAGAATCTTTCAGATTCAAAATAAAAGCTTCATTCAATGCAAATTCTTATTCCCAAACCCCAGAAAGGCAACAGGGCGCACGAAGGATCAAGGAGAGAGAGATGAAGCCCCATCCACGTGCCTCTCGGGGAGCACCCCTGGGTCCTCATCAGAACCCCAGGAAGGAGGATTCTCAATTCTGGAAGCTGCCCCCAAAGGAATGGGGTCAGAGTAATGGGTCTGAGGAAAGGAGAGAGGAAGGGAGGGTCAGGTCGGGAACCCCTGTGGACAGCATCCTTGAGTCCTGTCCCATCTGGGGTCGCCCTAGGATGACAAGGGCAGGCATGCAGCCCAGGGTCACAGCTGCACTTTATATGCAGACTCCATACAAATGGGGCTCTCCTCCTGCTCATAAAAGGGGGCCTTTACCCGGCATGATGGGGAGACACCCAGAACCCAAGCTCCTGAGACAGGACCCAGTGGCTCCACCATGGACTTGGTGCCAAGCTGCGTTTTCCTCCTGATCATTTCCCAAGGTCTTTGTCAGGAGTGGGGAGTGCTGAGCCCTGTGCCTTTGCCTATTTGCGCTTCCATGAGATTCTAAGTCCCCCTGTGTCTCTGTGTTTGTAGATGTCCAGTGTGAGGCGCAGCTGGTGGAGTCTGGGGGAGGCCTGGTGCAGCCTGGGGGGTCTGTGAGACTCTCCTGTGCAGCCTCTGGGTTCACCTTCAATAGCTACTACATGAACTGGGTCCACCAGGCTCCAGGGAAGGGGCTGGAGTGCATCTCAAGCATTAGTGATTTGGCTTATAGCTCATACTACGCGGACTCTGTGAAGGGCCGCTTCACCATCTCCAGAGACGATGCCAAGAACACACTGTACCTGCAAATGAGCAACCTGAGAACCGAGGACACAGCCCTGTATTACTGTGCAAGACACACAGTGAGGGGAAGTCAGTGTGAGCCCAGACACAAACCTCCTGAGGAGGCAGCAGGGCTGTGCTGCAGGGAGTATTCAGGACACCAGGGGGCGCTCAGGACTTGAAAACCCAGGTCCCTGTTCAGAGGCTGTCCCTGGAGAGGCTGTGCAGGCTACCTATTGGGGTCAATGCTTTCTTCCCTCTTAGTGTCCCAGTGACAGATCCTGCTTCCTTCTCTATGTCTCTAATTAGATTCTCTGCAGAAAAAAAGCAGGAAGTGGCTGTGTTTCAGATCTGGTCGATTTCTCCAAGCTCTTCCTGTCAGCAGATCCCTGATGGTCACCCTTGGGTTGACAAAAAACATTGTAGGGATCCCTATCCCCTCACTGAGAGCAAAGTCCCCCACTTTCCAGTGCTGATCAGGGAACACAGAGTCCAGGCCCCAAACCTCACCTGAGGGTGGTCAGCCCCTCACTGCTAGAAGGAGACCTGGTCCCACCACCCTCTGCTGTGCCTCCAGCCCCACAGTCTCCACCCATCCTTACCCTCTGTCCTCTGCTCCACACACTCTCACACCATGGGGCCTGCACAGGATGTCCCTTGTGGGTGTGTCTGCCCTTTCCTTCCCATCCTGATAGGTTTTACCTGAAATTCAGCCCCAAGTCACCCACTCATGCCCATCTCCTGTGCCTGGCCCTTCCTGAGACGCTAGCCCTGGGAACACTGAGGCGACCTGAAGACAATCTTAGCCTCCCTGCTGAACCCACATGCAGAGCCCACGTGTGTTGTCAGGCCATGGGGGACCCACCTGTGTCAGGTGGAGACACAGCTTCGCACTGAGCTCTGAGCACCTCCAACAGCTCACACCGGTGCTGAGGGCTTTCCAGAGGCCCATGAGCTCCGAAGCATCCTAGTGGACATGAAGCATCCATCTTATATAAAAACTGCTCTTTGAAATTTTAACCCTGCTATTTGGCTTTTGTACATTCTTGCTTGCTAAGACTACTCCCACTTCAGCTAGGCTATTGAACTTTCCCTAGACAAGGTTTTCTTTTTCTTTTTTTTAAATATATTTTATTGATTTTGTACAGAGAGGAAGGGAGAGAGAGAGTTAGGAACATTGATGAGAGAGAGTCATCGATCAGCTGCCTCCTGCACACCCCCTACCTGGGATATGCCCGCAACCAAGGCACATGCCCCCGACTGGAATCGAACCTGGGACCCTTCAGTCCCCAAGCCGACGCTCTATCCATTGAGCCAAACCAGTTTCAGCTAGACAAGGTTTTCAGTGTTGGTGCCAGGCTAGGCCTCTGGTTGAGGACTCAAGACCCAGCACATATGGGATCTTTAAGAACCTGCAAAAGGGGCCGGAAACACCCCATATTTGGGAGACAAAGAAGGCAAAAATGTAAAAAAAGGGAAAATTCCTGCATATTGGGGCCCAGAATTTGAGAGGCATTTGCCTTTGGACCCCTGCTTAATAAATGTAACTCCATCTCTCTAAGTATTGCTTTGCGCTTCTTCAGTTTTCTGTAACAGACAAGCCTATGGCCACTGTGGTCAGAGGGCAGTCAGGGACCTGGTCACCCATAAGGTTGCCAACGACCTGCTGACCAGACCCCAGGTACACTGGATCTCTGTGAATCCTAAAAGTGCAGGAATAGCCTTGCCAGTGTGGCTCAGTGGTTGAGCAGTGACAAGTGAAGCGGAGGGCACTGTTTGATTCAGGGTCAGGCACATATCCAGGTTGCCACCAACATTCTCAGTTGGGATATGAAAGTTGCAGCCAATCAGATATTCTCTCTCATCATTGATGTTTCTGTCTCTCTCTCACTCTCCTTTCCTCTTTAATGTCTATTTAAAATATTTGAATGAATAAATGAAAGTGTTACAGGTATGGTTACCAGTATGGGGGTATATGCGAGTCAACTCATCAATGTTTCTCTCTCACATCAATGTTCCTCTCTCTCCTTTTCTCTTTCCTTTGCCTTTAAAATCAATGAACACGTCCTCAGGAGAAGACAAAGAAAAGAAGATCACACCTGGCTCCTGGGGCTCAGCACTTGTGTGTGGACACAGGAACCAAGAAGTCACTGGTTTAATTCCAGGTGAGGGACATGATGGGGTTTCAGTCTCTATCCCCAGTGGGGGCCATGCAGGAGGCAGTGCATGGATGATTTTCTCTCATGGATATTTCTATCTCTCTATCCTGATCCCCTCCCCTTTCTGAAAAAATAAGAAAATTGTATTTTTAGAAAAGATTTACATATGAATCTATTTCTACATCTATGTCGATATCTAAATATCAATATCTATATTTATATCTATATATCAATATCTGTATCTGTATATCTATATTGATTTTATCCCTCAGGAGTCACTGATTGTGCCCACATTCACTTCCTAACCACCTCCTGCAGCACAGTCCCTGCTGTGGAAGGAGAGGCCCCTGGGCAAGGTGACCAGGACCCCAAGGAGGGCCTGGTTCTCTGAGGGCACAGTCAGCACCTCCTTCCAGGAGAAGCCCCAGAGAAAGGGACCTCCCTCACCTCTTGCCCTTTGTATCTGCAGACACCTCCCCTATGCAAATGTCCACACAGCAACCAGACACACACAATTGCCATCCACTTAAAAGCAGGGCCTCCTCACACTGGAGAATGCTTTCTGGGGACGAGGACCTCACCTACAAGACATGGCTCCCCTGTGGCTCTTCCTCTTCCTTCTGTCAGCTCCCAGATGTGAGTGACTCAGGGCTTAGACGTGAGGAGATGGGGACCCTGCCTCTGAGCCCAGGACTCACTGTGTTCTCTCTGTCCCAGGTGTCCTGTCCCAGGTGCAGCTGCAGGAGTCAGGCCCCGGACTGGTGAAGCCCTCGCAGACCCTCTCCCTCGTCTGCACTGTCTCTGGTTACTCCATCACCAGTGGTTACTGCTGGAGCTGGATCCGCCAGCCCCCAGGGAAGGGGCTCGAATGGATGGGGTACATATGTAGTGGTGGAGATACTTACTACAGCCCCTCCCTCAAGAGCCGAACCTCCATCTCCAGAGACACGTCCAAGAACCAGTTCTCCCTGCAGCTGAACTCCGTGACTACTGAGGATACGGCCATGTATTACTGTGCAAGAGACACAGTGAGGGGAAGTCAGTGTGAGCCCAGACAATAACCTCCCTAATGTAGACAGCTGGGCTGGGTTAGCCTGCAGGGAGCATCCATGACCAGCAGAAGGCCCTCAGGTCCAGCACAGGGCCCAGATTAGGAGCAGGTGGAAAGCTGAAGAAAGCCACCATTTCCTGCTCCTTCTTAAATTAGTTTTGCCCACAGGCTCCGCCACAGAGCTCACAGGAAGCCCTGTCCTAGGTCTAGTTTCAGGGATTGTGTTTGTGAACAAAAAGGGGGCTCTGTCCTAAATCTGACAAACCTCAGTGACTGACAGGACCTT
This sequence comes from Pipistrellus nathusii, assembly GCA_963693515.1. Lineage (NCBI taxonomy): Eukaryota > Metazoa > Chordata > Mammalia > Chiroptera > Vespertilionidae > Pipistrellus > Pipistrellus nathusii. Next base: position 619,572 of record OY882858.1, read on the forward strand.
CAAAGGAGGCTCTGATCACACATTCCAACCTGGGCAGTCCTGGGGGTGGGCACAACCCAGGCCCATGGCTTCTTTACTAAAAGGTTCCTCTTGGCCTAAAACACCCCGTCCATGGTTCCTATGCATCTGGGTTCACACAACTGTGCCAACAGCATGACCACCCTCAGGGAGCACCTCCTGTTCACAGCCCTGGCACCCAGTCCCTGCCATGCTCTCTCCCACATTCATGTCACTCCTCACCTTCCCTCCCTAATGTCAAATGCACAAACACAGCTGCAAATTGTTATTCTCCAGAGTATTTGAGGTTTTGCTTCACAACAGGTCTCATCCGTTTGGATCCAATAAAATCTTAAAAAACATTCCATAAGTGTTTGGGCATTTCTTGCATCAACATGTTGTCTTTTCTTAATTTACAACATGTGTTCACATATGTTTTTCCCAGTGTGGGGAGGGAAGCGCACACAATTATAAAAACCTGCTATCTGGATGGGATGAATTGAAATGAGTTCACAGGTGTTGGAGATAAGACCACTTTCCGGTTGGTTGTCATGGATGTAAGTGTCCTGGCTTTTGCCAGGCTAGAAGGCCTCACTGGGAGGTTGAGCATCAACCTATAAGCCAGGAGGTCACCGTTTGATTCCTTGGTTAGGGCTTATGCCTGCGTTGCAGTCTGGATTCCCAGGGTGTGGTGGGGAGGAGGCAGACAATCAGTGATTCTCATCATTGATGTTTCCATGGCTCCACTGGCCTCCTCTCTGGAGAAAAGGAATGTGTATAAAGAAGGAGAAGGAAAGAAAGGGGGCTTCCCCAGCTGTGCCTTCTCCCCTGTGACACTCTGGCAGGCTCCCCTGCTGGTTGAATTGGCATAAAATTCAATACATAAATGAGCCACTTTGAATTCTTTGACATGAGAACCTCTAAGCCTGTGGAGCAAGGTGTTAAGAGTTTATTTGAGCCAAATTTGATCACCAGAACAGCGAGCCCAGCTTCTTCTGTCACTGAGATCATGGGTAACAAGTCCAACATGAAATCAGGGACCAGAAGGTTTAATCAAAAGCGTGGACACTTATTACAAGCAAATTCAGGCTCCCCCCACGAGGAGGACCCTCTGATGGGCTGCCCCTGAAGCCTGTGGTCTCAGTGTATATGGGCCACCAGTCTGCTCCGTGTCCACCCGTGTGCCCACCTGATTGGCCCTCATTGTTTCTGCCCAGCAAGGGGCTTGCATGTCCCCTGTTCCCTTGTGTGCATTCCCCGTCCTATCCCAGGCCCTCCCTCATTACCCAGGCCTCCCGCTCTTAGTCCAGAAACATTCTGCTATTGCTGCCTGGTTAGTGCCTGTGCTTAGGCTGCTCAGACTGCCATGTCTTCCCCTGCCTCCCATCCACCAGCCTTGGTTTCCCATGAACCCTGCACTGTCTGCCTGCCTGTCAACCGAACTCCCCTCAAAGCCACCTCTTCTGGACTTGTGTCTGGGGTCCTCCAGGAACAGGAAGCTCAACTTCCTAAAACACAGGCTCTCCTTACAAACACCAAACTCACTGCTCAGCCCGGGCCCTTCCTCCCGCCTCTGCTAGATGCTGTGTTCTCTCTGTTGTTCATAGATTTCCATGGTGGTTGTTCTACTTCCTTCTCATTTGCAGTTTGTTCAAAAGGAGTAATTGAGCAGAAGGGGCAGAAGCAAAATGGTGGCGTAGGCAGCTCCAAACTCTTGTTCCTCCACAAAAGCATCAAAAAACAAACTGAATCTCTCAGAACTGGCATCTGTCGGGCTCTGGAACACAGTCAGACCTGCAGCAACTGAGCGAACCCTGAGTCAAGTACATGCTACTCAGAGAGGGAAGGAGCCGGGGGTGTGGCTCAGGGGCTGAGCATTGGCCCAGGAATCACCAGGTTATGTGTTTGCTTCCAGGTCAGGGCACAGGCCCTGGGTTGCAGGATCAATTTCTTATAGGGGGCATGCAGGAGGCAGACAATCAATGATTCTCTCTCATCACTGATCTTCCCATATCCTTATCCCTCTTCCTACCTCTCTGACATCTATAACTGTATTTTCTAAAGATTAATAAAAACATCAAATGTCACATACACACACACACACACACACACCAAAAAAAAAACAAACCTGAAAAACCAGAGGATGAAGGAATTACTACTTTAAAGTGCTGAAGGAAAAATGAAAAGCCATCAACTTAGAATTCTAAACTAACTGAAAGTACATTTAAACACAAAATGGAGCCTGGTTGATGTGGCTCAGTGGTTGAGCTTTGACCTGTGATTGCATTCCTGGTCAGGGCACATGCCAGAGTTATGGGCTCCATACATAATTGTGACCATGCAGGACACGATAGATCAATGATTGTCATCATTGAGATTTCTATCGCTACCTGCTTCTCCCTACTTCTCTGAAATCTAAGAAATATATATTAAAATAAATAAATAAAATGGCTGTGGGTTTGATTTCTAGTCCTGGCAGTTATCAGAGGCAACTGAAAAATATTTCACTCTCCCCATCTTTCTGTGTTCAATGTGTCTCTCTCACATCAATGTTTCTCACTCTCCTTTCCTTTTCCTCTAAAAATCAATAAACATATCTTTAGGTGAGGACAAAGAAAAGAAGATCCAGCCTATCTCATGTAGCTCAGTGGTTGAGCTTCGTCCCAGGACTGAAGAAGTCACTGGTTTGATTTCTGGCTAGGGCACAAGGCCAGGTTGTGGCTCCATCCCCAGTAGGGGCCACACAGGAGGCAGCTCATCAATGATCCTCTCTCAAGGATATTTCTCTCTTTATGAGTCTCCCTTCCTCTCTCTCACAAAATTAAAAAAATAGTATTTTTTAAAAAGATCTGTAATTATGTATACCTCTACATCTAAATCTATATGTATATTTATATCTATATCTATAGCTATATCTATATACATATCATCTATATCTATATCCCTGGGAGTAGAGGCACATTGATATTATCCCTAAAGAGTCACTGATTCCTCCCACATTCATTTCCTGACAACCTCCTACCGCACAGCCCTGGTGTGGAAGGAGAGGTCCCTGGGCACAGTGACCAGGACCACAAGGAGGGCCTGATTCTCTGAGGACACAGTCAGCACCTCCTTACAGAAGAAGCCCCAGAGACCAGGACAACCCTCACCTCTTTCCTTTGTATGTGCAGACACCTCCCATATGCAAATGCCCACATGACCACCAGACACACTCCCAGTTGGCATCCACTTAAATGCAGGGCCTCCTCACCCTGGAGAACGCTTTCTGGGGGACAAGGACCTCACCTGCAAGACATGACTACCTTGTGGCTCTTCCTCTTCCTGCTGTCAGCTCCCAGATGTATGTGACTCAGGGCTTAGATGTGAGGAGATGGGTCCCTGCATCTGAGCCCAGGGCTCACTGTGTTCTCTCTGTCCCAGGTGCAGCTACAGGAGTCGTGCCCAGGAGTGGTGAAGCCCTCACAGACCCTCTCCCTCACCTGCACTGTCTCTGGTTACTCCATCACCAGTGGTTACTGCTGGAGCTGGATCTGCCAGCCCCCAAGGAAGGGGCTGGAGTGGATGGGCTGCATAAATAATAGTGGAAACCTTTACTACAGCCCCTCCCTCAAGAGCCGAACCTCCATCTCCAGAGACACCTCCAAGAACCAGTTCTCCCTGCAGCTGAGTTCCGTGACACCCGAGGACACAGCTGTCTATTACTGTGCAAGAGACACAGTGAGGGGAAGTCAGTGTGAGCCCAGACACAAACCTCCCTGTAGCAGGAGCTGCAACCACCAGGGGGCTGTCATGTCCCTAAACACAAGGACCATCCCAGTAGCAGGTGCAGTTGGAGGTTTGGGCTGGTTCCTGTGTGGTTTTTTCCTCAAGTCACAGTTTCCCTTATGGAACCTCTGGGTCCTAATTCTTCATGACGTCTGAGTCTCTGAGGGAGAAAAGTCCATTGTGAAGAGATAACTTTCTCACATGAACAGAAGATAGGGAGTCTCTTTCATGCACACTATACCATAATGAGTTCTAACATCGAATCTTCTGACCCATGTCATCTGCATCCAAAAAGAGGCTCTAAGGACTCAACAGTGCAGCTCCCCTGCATGCTGGATCGTGGGCAGCAAATGTGTATCACCCCAAATTTACAGAAGAGGGAACCACAGGGAGACAGTCCCTGCCTTGTCATCATGCTCACAACACCCTGAGTCGGGGACACCAAGCAGAAGCAGAGGCACAACAGCGGGTGCAGATGTTCATGATGCACTCCCGCCAAAGGGACATGGGATGTCCATTCTGCTCATGATTGACATTCCTGAGAAGCACAGGCAAGAGCACTCAGGGGGTCAGCCCTGCTGGATGGAGACTGGAAAGAAGGTGGACGCCAGGCTTTATGTTGGCGAGGTGGTGGGGAAGGAAGGACTTCTGCTTCCAGAGACTCTTGTGGTTTCAGTCTCCCAATAACTTCTGAAGAGGAAACGATGGCCGTGCTCCCTCGTGCCCGCGCACTGCTCTCCCTGTGGCCCCTGCAGTCCCAGGCCCAGGTGAGCAGCTGTAGGAGCCACCTCCTCCAGGCCTGGCCACCAACGGGGGAGCCCCACTGCCTCACCTCTGCCCTCCCCTCTGGAGCTACACGTTGCCGTGGGCCAGAGCAGGAGGAAATCCTTACAGGGGCCTCAATTTTCCCTCCAGCAACTGTCAGGCCCAGGTGGCAGCTGGGAGAAGGGGACTGAGCAAGAGGAGGCAGAGCTGCTGGGAGAGCTCCAGCACCCCAGAGCCCATGTCCCTGAGTGCCCATGCCAGGGCTGGCCTGGCTGGTGCAGCAGCCGGTGCTCCTGGACCTGATGGACCTGGGTGTCCTGGTTACCTGGACCCCTGCACCCTCTGCCTCAGGTCACTGCTGCTTCACCCCAGCCTGGCAGTGAGGGAGAGGAGGCCTGCCTCTCAGGAGGCTCAGTGCTTGGCAGGTTTGAGGTTTGCCATGACAGGGTGACTGTGGGTTGCTCTCCTCTAGGAGCAAAGTGCTGATGGGTTCAGAACAGGGCCTCCAAGGAGGAGAATGAGCAGAACAGAAACCCCGTGAGGAGGTGGCCATGAGGCCGCACGTGCTGCGGAGGGTCTGTGAAAAGTGATGGAGCAGCGTCTGCACTCAGCACAGAGGGCACTTGGAGATTGGAGGAAAGGGTTTGGGGGTCTCCACCAGGTGACCTGGCTCTCACAGGGACATGTTGTTTGAAGCGGTAACTGGGGGTCCCCCAGGTCTCCTGAGAGCAGTGGGCGTGCAGCCTGGCACCTGCTGTATCCACACGCTGTCTCCTGGGGTCCTCGGAGCACGTCCTGTGGGAGATGATGGGGCAGCGCAGAGTGGAAGGGAAAGGACATGGTTCTGTCCAAGAGTCCAACAGAACTCCTAGCGCCTCCTCCAGGTCTCACCGAGGCTGTGGGCAGGGATGCCTGCGCAGTGGTCACTCAGAGGAAGGAGGCAGAGAGCAGAGAGGAAACCTCCCCAGAGGCTGAGGAGAGGCTGGGGAGGGCCAGGTGGGTCTGACCTCAGGGGCTGAGGTACAGGAGGCTCCTCCTCAGAGAAAGGGCAGGAGTAAAGCTCCATTTCAGACTGACTTCTGCCCACTCACCAGGAGCTGAGAGAGGCCCCGCACTGCATGGGAGAACTTTCCAGGGATCAGAGTGGGGTGCAAGGAGAGCCCCTGGCAAGGGAGGGTCAGCTGCTGTCTCCCCTCTGTCTCCCAGAAGCACTGCCCTCACCACTGCCCCTCCACAGGAAGGCGTCTGAGAAAGCCCCTTTCCCAGCAGCGCTGCCATGGGCTTGTGTTCCAGGAACCCCACAGGAGGCCTGTGGGCAGAAGGTTAACTCTGTGCCCTGCGAGTCCTCCTGTGCCTCCATCCTTGTCCCCGCAAGAGGCAGAGCCCTGGCCTGGCGGCCCCCCAGGCCCTGGCGAGCTCCTGTGCACCCCCTCTTTCTCAGCCAGACTTTCCAAGCATCTGGGCTCCCTGAGTCACAGGCAGTGCCTGCAGGGCCTTCTGCACACAATGGCCTCCAAGAACAGTCCTCAGGGTGCGACCCAACCAGCTGATGACTGTGCAGTGCGGACATCCAGAGGGCAGCATGGGGGGAAGGTGAACGGGGTCAGTATTTTGGGGACCACAGGCAGTGCCCTCGCCAAGGAAGATGGTGCACTTGAGACTCCCAGACCCTTGGGTGCTTCCTGTGGGAGGGGCCACCCAGGGCAGCTCACTGGTGGTGACAGTGAGGCCCTGCCGCCCCCTTCCATGTGTCCTAACAGCAAGGAGGCTGAGAGGGCCCTGTGCTGACACATCTGTGACCTGCCCTGAAGGATTTTCAGCTAGTCTTCAGTGTGGAGATCCCAGAAGAGGGAAAGACAGGTGTGATCCAGGTCAGCTGTGCCTTCTCCACACATGAAGATGGACTTTAGGAGGGTTGTCACTCCTCAAGAAACTCGAGACAAGACTGACTGGTTGGCCCGTGGAAAGAGCAATTCCTGTCCCAAAGAGTTCAGCTCCCCAGGTCTCCCTGTTGAGTGCACAATTCCGAAAACCACTGGTCAGTGTCTGTGTTCTGTGTGTTCATTTGAAGTTCCCAGAACTCTGAAGCCTGTCAGAAACCCATCCCTCCTTGGGCTCTGGGATAGGAAGGTATTTCTCATGCTCTCTCCGCCTCAGTCACCTGACAGCGGTTGCTGGCAGCTCAGAGGAACCTCAGCTGGAGCTCTGTGAGCAGTGCAGAAACTTGACTGGATTTTGCAAAAACAGGAAAACCAAAGGCATTGCTTGGATGCTCTTTTACTTCAATGTCATTTTATATTGGCTGACTTTCTAACACATTTAAAGACAAACTTGATGAAAGATTTTTGGCCTCAAGTGTATCAATTATGTTCACCTTTTATGAAGTGAATGAATTGAATTTGTATTCCACAACTAGTAGAATGTACGAATGATATAATGAGGTCTTTATCATCCTCTATATAATCAGAAAAGATCTATTATTGCTTTGTAACCTCTCTCCTTGTTTAATTTGATATGTCATCAGAATTGGAGGAAAATATTTTCAGTTTAAAAAAAAAGAAAACTATGATTTCTTATGTACTTTCCCGTGTGTGGGGCAGATGGAGAAAAGGCAGCAATGAGCCATCTGTTGTTGGAAGTCAAACAAAAAGGAAAATAGATTACAGTCCCACATTTTACATACAACTATACAAAATGAGCAAAAATTGAGGGGGGGAAAGGGTCCTTATATCTATACTAAAACCATATCTAATAAAAATGAGAAGGATAAGTAAGCAAATAATGGTGTAAGTAAGTAAATAAGTAAGCAAATAAAAGTTAAAAAAAACTGATCTATGTTTCTCTTTCACATCAGTGTTTCTGTCCTTCCTTGTCTCTCTTTCCTTTCCCTCTAAAAATCAATGAACATGTTCTCAGGTGAGGACAAAGCAAAGAAGGCTCCATTGACTCAGGGGTTGACGCAACTCAGGACCCAAGAAATCACTGGTTAGATCCCTAGTGTGGGCACTTGATGGGGTTGTGGCTTCACCCCCAGAGGGAGCCATGCAGGAGGCAGCCAATCAATGATTCTCTCTAATGGATGTTTCTATCTTTCTATGCTGCTCCCTTCCTCTTTTTCTAAAAATGAAGAAAATTCTAATTATCTATACCTATATCTATACTTACTCTACCTCTATCTCTATCTCTATCTCTCTCTATCTCTATCTCTATCATCTCTATCTCGATCTCTATCTCTCTTTCTACTTATATCTCTATCATCTATATGCATGTGTATATCTATATGTATATCTATATCTATATATCCATTTCTATATATATGTCTACATCTATATCATCTATATCTATATCTATATCTATATCTATATCTATATCTATATCTATATCTATATCTATATCTATATCTATATCTATATCTACATCCATGGAAGGAGAGTCACTTTAATGTTATCCCAAAGGGGTCACTGATTGTTCCCACATCTTACTTCCGACTATCTCCTGTAGCACAGGCCCTGGTGTGGAAGTAGAGGTCCCTGGGCATGGTGACCAGGACCCCAGGTTCTCTGAGTGCACAGTCAGCAGAAGAAGCCCCAGAGACCGGGACCTCCCTCACCTCTTGCCCTTTGTATGTGCAGACACCTCCCATATGCAAATGCCCACACAGCCACCAGACACACACCCAGTTGGTGTCCACTTAAATGTAGGCCTGCTCACCCTGGAGAATGCTTTCTGGGGGACGAGGACCTCACCTGCAAGACATGACTTCCCTGTGGCTCTTCCTCTTCCTGCTGTCAGCTCCCAGATGTGAGTGAATCAGGGTTTAGACATGGGGAAATGAGGACCCTGCATCTGAGCCCTGGACTCACTGTGTTCTCTCTGTCCCAGGTGTCCTGTCCGAGGTGCAGCTGCAGGAGTCGGGCCCAGGACTGCTGAAGCCCTCGCAGACCCTCTCCCTCACCTGCACTGTCTCTGGTTACTCCATTGCCAGTGGTTACTACTGGGGCTGGATCCGCCAGCCCCCAGGAAAGGGGTTGGAGTGGATGGCAAGCATATATAGCAGTGGGAGCACTTATTACAGCCCCTCCCTCAAGAGCCGAACCTCCATCTCCAGAGACACGTCCAAGAACCAGTTCTACTTGCAGCTGAGCTCTGTGACCACCGAGGACACTGCCATGTATTACTGTGCAAGACACACAGAGAGAGGAAGTCAGTGTGAGCCCAGACACTAACCTCCCTGAGGAGACAGCTGGGCTGGGCTAAGCTGCAGGGAGCGTCCATGACCAGAAGGAGGCGCTCAGGACCAGCATAGGGCCCAGATTTGGAGCAGGTGGAAAGTTGAGGATGACACCATTTCCTGCTCCTTTTAAAAATAGATTTGCCCACAGGCTCAGCCAGGAAGCACACAGGAAGCCCTGTCCTCGGTCTAATTTTAGGGATTGTGTTTGTGAACAAAAAAGGGGCCTCTTTTCTAAGGACAGAGGGGCCACATGCTAACCTGACAAGCTCAGGGGAGGCCTGCATGGCATTTGTACCAACTCTGAGACCTCACATAACCACAAATGATGGTCTGAAAATTAAACATTTAACTACACACAGGGTATGGTGGGTAGTCATGTTTTTGGCCAGTGTTTTCCCTGACGAAGATCAATATAGATCTTTTCTGAGACCATTTGCCTTTTTGCCTCTAAGATAATATATTGATAAAAAGACTGTGTAACTAGTAACTTCCACTTTTTTCTCAGTAACGCTCAGGGCACAACAAATGGCACACAGATATTCCCTCAATGTAATTATTATCAAGTTAATAGTCAGCTGTTAATTATCTTAAACTCTCCTGTATCCATCCTGTAAAAGATGCACCTGTCCATCATTTCATTTTGTACCCTATCCCAAAGGTCTCCCTGCTTTGCTTTCTCCCACCTCCTTAATCTATCACCAGTGAATTTCATGTAGCCCATCTACATCCCTTCCTTCTATTGCAATGTATAAACACAGATGAAACCTGCCATTCTACAGAGCGTTATCTCAATTCGCTGAGATTCTGCTTCCCGATATATCCACACTTTGGCTCAAATAAACTCACAAAATACTTTACAGGTCTGATTGTTTTTTAAGTTAACAGTTCTTTCTTTTTCATGGCTGCATAGTGTTCCATGCAGAAGAGGTATCACGATTATTCAATCATCTGCTGACGGGGATTTAGGCTGTATCCAAAGCTTAGCTATTGTGAATTGCACTGCTATGAACTTAAGGGTGTATGCATTCTTTCTGATGAGTGTCTAATGTCTCTATGGATGTGTTCCTAGAAGTGGGATCACTGAGTCAAATAGGAATTCCAATTTTAAATTTTTGAGGAAACTCCATACTATTTTCCATAATGGCTGGTCCAGTCTGCATTACTAATTGGTTAGCTAAACTGATGAACAAAAGTAGACCCAGAGACATGGAAGCATGAACAGACCACGGAACCTCAGAGGGAAGGCAGGGGAGGATGGGTGGGAAGAGATCAACCAGTGAACTTGTCTGCATATATGCCTCACCCGGGACACTGGGGTGGTGAGGGCCTGGGGTGGGAATGGGAGTGAGCAGGGAGAGGATAATGGACACTATAGGGGGACCTATGTTATATGTCAACAATAAATATTAGGAAGAGAGAGAGAAGAGAGAGAGGAGAGAGAGAGAGAGAGAGAGAGAGAGAGAGAGAGAGAGAGAGAGAGAGAGAGAGAGAGAGGGAGAGAGAGCCTTGCTGTCTCCCACCTACATGTCACTACTCACTTCCCTACTTAACTTCAAATGCACAAACACAGGTGCAAACGGTTATTCTCGGGAGCATTGGAGGTCTTGCTCCGCGACATTTGCTGAGAGTTTGGCTTCAACAAAATCTTATAAAATATTCCCATCATATTTGGACATTTCTTACATCAATGTGTTGTCTTTTCTTCAATGTTAACCACACACGTTCACACACATTTCTTCCCGTGTGGAGAGGGAGGTGCACACAATTATAAAACTTGCTGCCTCCACAGGATGGTGGTGGTGACTCTAAAGAGTTCACATCCTTTGATGTGGAGATGACCTCTAACCACTGAGCCCACCAGCCAGGCTCCATGTGTAAATGATGGAAACGCTCCACTGTGAGAGGCTGGGAAACAGGACATTTGTACACCCACAGCAGGGAAGTTGAGGGAAATATGAGCTTTAGGAAGTCAGCTGTGTGCTTGTGAGAGTGGCAGCAGGTTAGAGACAGGGCTGCAGCCTCAGCATCCAGCCCAGCCTCTCTTGCTTCCTCACATGTATATTTTAGAGTTTTGTGGAGGATCTGATTGTGAAAAACAACAAGGAGAATCTTTCAGTCTCAAAATAAAACCTTCATTCAATGCAATTTTTTATTCCCAAACCCCAGAAAGGCAACATGGCCCAGGACTGGTGAAAGAGAGTGAGAGGAAGCCCCATACAAGTGCCTCTGGGGGAGCATCTCTGGGTCCTCATCAAAACCCCACGAAGGAGGATTCTCAGGCTGGAAGCTGCCCCCAAAGGAATGGGGTCAGGGTAATGGGTCTCAGGAAAGGAGGAAGGGAGGGCGGATGGGTCAAGACAGGACCCCTTGTGGCCAGCATCCTTGAGTCCTTTCCCATCTGGGGTCGCCCCTAGGATAACAAGTTCAAGAATGCAACCCAGGTCACAGCTTCACCTTATATGCAGACTCCATGCAAATGGGGCTGTCCTCTTGCTCATAAAAGGGGGCCCTTGCCCTGCATGTTGGGGAGACACCCAGAACCCAAGCACCTGAAACAGGACCCAGTGGCTCCACCATGGACTTGGTGTCCAGCTGCGTTTTCCTCCTGGTCATTTTTCAAGGTCATTGTCAGGAGTGGGGAGCGCTGAGCCCTGTGACTGTGCCTTTTTGTGCTTCCATGTGATTCTAAGTCCCCCTGTGTCTGTGTGTTTGCAGGTGTTCAGTGTGAAGAGAAGCTGGTGGAGTTTGGGGGAGGCCTGGTGCCGCCTGGGGGGTCTCTGAGACTCTCCTGTACAGCCTCTGGATTCACCTTCAGTAGCTATGAAATGAACTGGGTTCGCCAGGCTCCAGGAAAGGGGCTGGAGTGGGTCGCATACATTAGTAGTGGTAGTAGCACATACTACGCCAACTCTGTGAAGGGCCGCTTCACCATCTCCAGAGACAACGCCAAAAACACGCTGGACCTGCAAATGAACAGTCTGAGAACCGAGGACACAGCCGTATATTACTGTGCAAGAGACACAGTGAAGGGAAGTCAGTGTGAGCCCAGACAAAAACCTCCCTGAGGAGGCAGCAGGGCTGGACTGCAGGGAGCATCCAGGACACAAGGGTGCGCTCAGGATCCATATCAGACAGAGCAGCCCCAGGAGCAGGGGCAGAGGGAGGGGGGAGGTCAGGGCCTTCCTGTTGGACTCAAGGATTTCCTGTCAAGCTCTCAGTTGCCTCCAGGGAGGGCTCTTCCTTTTCATGTTCTCACTGCAAACAGTGAAGAAGGGCATTGTTTTGCAGATGACATGGCGGCAGTGACCCGGACTCTCCTTCACCAAGTCTTTTATTTTCTGTGTCTCTTTCTCTACAAAGAGACCATCCTCAGTGCTCTCCTTGTCCTGGTTTTGGGAAACTTTCATACCAAGAGAAACCCCAGCACAGCCTAGGCCCCTATGTGCTGACCTGAGGCCCCTGTCCACACTTTTCCTGTCACAGGCCCACCTGCCCCCACCTTCCCCTCTCAGAGGCCCACCTTTCCCTCTCACAGGCCCACCTGGTGCCATGGCAACAAGAAATATCCCCCAGGACTTCCCACCACAGTGTCCATACTCCCTACCACATGCTTCCCTCCTAGCCCTCATTCACTTGGGTGGATATGCAAACCCACCCCAACCTCTGGCTGCAATCATCACAAAACCTTAGGTCTGATTTGCATTGTTTCTGATAAGGGGAACCTGTGGTTACAGGTATGTCCCAGCAGATGGCTCAGGGTGACCCCACGTCAGCACCCTTAGCTCCGTCATCCCCACCTTAACCATCTGCAAAGTCCTGTCATATAGATCACCCACAGGCCCCTGCAACGAGAACCTGGATATTCCTGACGTCAAGGTCCATCCATCACAACCCCCTGAGAGTCAGTGCTTTCAGGGCCCCTCAGGAAACTGGGAGCTGCGAGTTGTGTGTGAGAGTGTGAGTTTGCACATGGTAATCTGTTTGGAATTGAGCCATGACTCCCATCTGTCTGGGATGCAGGCACAGTAGTTTGGACCTCACATGGAACCTGGAACTTGGGTTAGTCTTCAAGCCAATGCTTTCTCTCCTGAAGGACTCCAGATGTGGTGTGTGGCAATTTCAGGGCAGAGAGAGGCAAATGGAACTGGTTGGACAATGAGGAAATGACAGCACAATGAAGGGACTGTCCTGGAGGTGTGCCTGCTCAGATGTGGTGAATTCCTGTCCATGTAATCCCCCACCCACACCCAGGGTCAGGGTGGCTTTTCCCGTGTTGCACATGGTCCATCTAGTGAATGGGCTTCAGGGTCTGGGGTCGGCCATCATGTAGGGACATGGTGACAGCACTTCCCAGGGCCACACGCAGACCCGAGGAGGCACTGGAGGGGGAGGACATGGTGCCTCTGAAATGAGCTGTTGATGAAATAGGAAAACCCCACATGCCCTCCCTCTCCTGGTTAGAACCATGTCACATGTCTACATGGAAACAGACCCTGATGATGAAAACAAGGCGGAGCCACCAATACTGATCATGTTTCTAAGACATTAGACCCATCAGCTCCAGTATCCGACGGATTTCTCTGTGATTTATTCATTCTGTAATAATGGACAGAGAAAAAAATCTCTTCATATAAATTTATTTTTATATTTCCTTCATATCATTGATTTACCTCAAAACTTTTTATAATTACTGATGGCCTAGAGACATAGGAAAAATGCTGAAAGTCAGTGACCATCAGAGAGATGCCAATTCAAAGGACAGCAGGTATCAGCTCATACATGTCAGAATGGCTACCATCAACAAATCAACAAATGACAAGTGCTGGCCAGGATGTGGACCAAAGGAAACCTTCTTACACTGCTGGTGGGAACGGCAGGCTGGTGCAGCCATTATGGAACACAGAATGGAGTTTCCTCAAAAAATAAAAAAAATTAAAAATGGAACTACCATTTCACCCAGTGACTTCTCTTTTAGGAGTATATGCTAAGGGACCTCAAATACCAATCGGAAACAATGCATGCACCCCTATGCTCATAGCAGCACAATTTGCAATGGGTAAGATATGGAAACAACTGAAGAGCCCATGAGTAGCTGAGTGGATAAAAATCTGTGGCACATTTATGCCACGGAATACTATGCAGCAGTAAAAGAGAAAGATCTCTTACACTTTGAGACAGCATGGAGGGACTTGGAGAGTATCATGCTAAATGAAATAAGCCAGTCAGAGAAAGACAAGTATCACATGGTCTCACTCATATGTGGAACCTAATGAACAAAATAAACTGAAGAACAGAATGGATCCAGAGACCTGTAAGCATGGAGCAGATGGGAATCTCACAGGGAAATCGTGGTAGGGTGGGTGGGTGGAAAGAGGTCAACCAACAAACTCGTATGCACATAGGCTTAATACAGGGACACAGACAACAGGATGGGGAAGACCTAGGGCACCGGGAGGGGGCTAGAGGGTGTCAATGGGGGACACAAGTGGACATGAGTAAAACCTTCAACAATAAAGGTACAACTTAAAGAAAAAAGAATTAGGACTTGGACCCTCAGACACCCACTGAACATGGTCCCTGTGTCACCATCTTCTCTCAAATGGGGTCAAGACCTCAGCTATGAAATACTCTGCCTCATGAATATGCAAAAGAGAGGAGGCAGACCAGGTTAAATATGGGTAAGTCTGTGCCCTGAGGGCATCACCCACAGCCACACCCTCCCCTACAGAAGTGCTCCCAGCACAGCCCTCACCATGGACTGCAGCTGGAGAACCCTCCTCCTGGTGGCCATGGCGACAGGTAAGGGGCTCCTGTCCCAGTGAAGGAGGGTCCAGGGAGAGTCCAGGGGGATTGCACTCACTCCTGTCTCCTCCCACAGGTGTCCACTCCCAGGTGCAGCTGGTGCAGCCTGGGGCTGAGGTGAGGCAGCCTGGGACCTCCGTGAAGGTCTCCTGCAAGGCTTCTGGATACACCTTCACCAGCTACAGGATGCACTGGGTGCGACAGGCCCCAGGACAGGGGCTTGAGTGGGTGGGGAGGGTTGACCCTAGCGATGGAGAAACAAAATACGCACAGAAGTTCCAGGACAGAGTCTCCATCACCGCAGACACACCCAGGAGCACAGCCTACATGGAACTCCGCAGCCTGAGAGCTGAGGACACAGCCGTGTATTACTGTGCAAGATACACAGTGAGGGGAAATCAGTGTGAGCCCAGACACAAACCTCCCTGAGGAGACAGCTGGGCTGGGCTGCAGGGCATGTCCAGGACACCAGGGAGCCCTCAGGACTAGAAAACCCAAGTCCCACCTCAGAGGCTGTCCCTGGAGGGGTGGTGAGGGTTTCCTGTTGGCTTCAATGCTTTCTGCCCTCCTAGTGTCCCTGGGGCAGGTCCTGCTTCCTTCTCTGTGTCTCTAATTAGATTCTCTGCAGGAAAAAAGCAGGAAGTCTCTGGGTTTCAGATCTGGTGGTCTTCTCCCTTGTGCCCTTTCTGTCTCCAGGTCCCTGATTATAACTCTCTGGGTTGACACGGAAAACATTATAGGGGTTCTGTCCCCTCACTGAGCGATATCCCCCTTCCTTCACGCAGTGCTGAGCGAGGAACAAGGAGTCCAGGCCCCAAACCTCACCTGAGGGTGGTCAGCCCCTCCCTCTGCCCCAAGAGGAGACCTTTGGGGGAAGTTAGCTGCTTGCCTCTCACTGACGTGGCTGCACATGGAGGAGGAGGTCGGACCCTGCAGGCGCTGCCTCTTTGTGAGCCTGGAAGTGCCCACCTCTCCATGTGCCCCAGATGGAGGCAGGAAGCCCTGCTGGGCCCTGTTCCCCATGGGTCTCAGAACCTGGTCCCAGGGGATGTGTCCCAACACCTGTCCCACTTCCCCTGGTGAACCACCTGCATCCTGAGAACCTGCTGGAGGGGGATCTGGTCTCAACCCCCTCTGCTGTGCCTCCAGCTCCACAGACTCCACCCCATCCTCCCCCTCTGTCCTCTGCCGCCCACACTCTCACTCCATGGGGCCTGCAAGGACATCCTGTGTGGATGTGTCTGCCCTCTCCTTCCCACCCTGATAGGTTTTGCTTAAATGCTGCCCCTGATCATCCCCTCATGCCCATCTCCTGTGCCAGGACTTCCCTGAGACGCCAGGGCCAGGGCCACTCAGCCACTCTCTGAGCCCAGGAGCAGTGCCCAAGTATGATTCAGGCTTTGAGGGCCCCCCCCCTTGTCAGTGAAGACACAGCTTAGCACTGAGCTCAGAGCACCTCCAGCAGCTCACACCTGGGCTGACGGAACCTCCAGGGGCCCGTGACCTTCAGAGCATCCTGATGGACAAGCCCGTGGCCACTGAAGTCAGAGGGCAGTCATGGAAGGGCTGGGGTCTGGTCACCTATGATGTTACCAATGTCCTGCTGACCAGAGCCCAGGTGCACAGGGAGCTCTGTGTATCCTAAAAGTGAAGGGACAGCCCGGGCAGCATGGCTCACTGGGTGAGCATCAGCCTATGTACCAGGAGGTCATGGTTCAATTCCTGGTCAGGGCACATGCCCAGGTTGCCAACAACATCTCCAGTGTGGGGCATGCAGGAGGCAGCCAAACAATGATTCTCTCTCATTATTGATGTTTCTATGTCTCTTTCCCTCTCTCGTCCTCGCTGATATCAATTAAGAAATATTTAAACAAATCCTACATAATAAGTAGTTAATATGCAAATGGTCATCATGCCCTCACGCCATCACACAGTAATGGCTCAGACACTCAACACTGGGGAGAGAGGAATGGGGACCAGCCAGGCTGTGTCCTGGGAGAGGGACAAGCTATATGCCCCATGGTTCCATTCCCTGTGGCTGAGACTGCCCCAGCAAAGCTAGCCGGGGTCCTGGTGCCTGTGGCAGGCCACAGGGATGGAAGCCAAGTCCAGGTTCCTACAACCAGCCAGAGGAGGAAATACTGGTTCCCAAGTGAAGGGCAAGGCAGAGGCAGTTAGGGGTAATCAGGCAGGCAGAGGTAGTTAGGGGCGATCAAGCAGGCAGGCAGACAAGCAAGTGGTTAGAAACCAGTGTTCCCAGATTGCAAGAGGCAGTTGGACATCCTCCCAGGGGTATCAGTTTGGAGGAGGGAAGGCTGGGCTGAGGAACCCCTCCCTGACCTGCTCGCACAAATTCCATTCACCAGGCCTCTAGTAAATACAAAAACGAAAAATTTTCCGGTTTCATTCACAGTATGGGCATATATGAAAGGCGACTGATCACTATGTCTCTCTCAGATCAATGTTTCTCTGTCTTCTCTCTCTCCTTTCCTTTCCCTCTAAAAATCAATGAACACATCTTCAGGTGAGGATAAAGAAAACAGTATCTGTATCTATACATATGTGTACATCCACAAACATACTACATCTATATCTTTATATCTATATCTGTTTCAACATCTATATCTATGTCTAGAGCTATATGTACATCTCTATATCTAGAGCAAGATATATATTTATATTTATATCTATATTCATAGGAGGAGAGGCACATTGATTTTATCCCTAAAGAGTCACTGATTGTGCCCACATCCTACTTCCTCACCACCTCCTGCAGCACAGCCCTGCTGTGGTAGGAGAGGCCTCTGGGCAAGGTGACCAGCACCCCAAGGAGAGCCTGGTTCACCACCTCCTTCCAAGAGAAGCCCCAGAGACTAGGTACTCCCTCACCTCTTCCCTTTGTATGTGCAGACACCTCCCATATGCAAATGCCCACACGGCCACCACACACAAACACAGTTTGTGTCCACTTAAATGCAGGGGCTCCTCGCCCTTGAGAATGCTTTCTGGTGGAAGACAACCTCACCTGCAAGACATGACTCCCCTGTGGCTCTTCCTCTTCCTCTTCCTGCTGTCAGGATATTTTTCCATTGTTTTTCAGAGTGAGAGAGGAAGGAAGGGAGGAGGAGAAACATTGATGTCAGAGAAATACATCAATAGGGTGGCTCCTGCATGTGATCTCACCAGGGCAATGGCCAGGGAGGAGCCTGCAACTGAGGTACGTGGACTTGACAACAATGAAACATGAGATGCTTTGGTTCAAAGACCTACACCTTATCCACTGAGTGAAACCAGCCAGGGCCAGGAATCCATTTTCAATTGTAATGTATTAATTAATTATTTCTATTTTAATTTTCTATTGTTGAAAGTATAACTGATTAACAATTCCCCTTCCATTGATCACAGCCAGCAAACTGGCCCCTACTACCTGCCAGGGCTCAGTTTTTAACCGCTGGAAACTCCCACTGTGAGAGGCTGGGAAACAAGGCTTTTGCACAGAAACAGCAGGGAAGTTGAGGGAAATGTGTGCTTTCCAGAGGCAGCTATGTGCTTCTGAGAGTGGCAGCAGGTTAGAAACAAAGGCTGAGGCCACGGCGTCCAGCCCAGCCTCTCCTGCCTCCTCACATGCATATGTTAGAGTTTTAGGAGGAACTGATTGTGAAAAATAACAAGGAGAATCTTTCAGTCTCAAAGTAAAACCTTCATTCAATGCAAATTCTTAATCCCAAACCCCAGAAAGCAACATGGTGGATGAAGAGGAGTGAGAGGAAGTTCCATCCATGTGCCTCTGGGACAGAACCCCTGGGTTCTCATCAAAACCCCGGGAAGGAGGACTCTCAATCCTGAAAGCTGCCCCCAAAGGAATGGGGTCAGGGTAATGGGTCTCAGGAAAGAAGGGAGGGAGGGTGGGTCAGGATGGGACCCCTTGTGGCCAGCATCCTTGAGTACTTTCCCATCTGGGGTCGCCCTAGGATGACAAGGTCAGGCATGCAGCCCAGGTCACAGCCGCACCTTATATGCAGACTCCATGCAAATGGGGTTCTCCTCCAGCTCATAAAAGGGGGCCCTGTCCTGGCATGTTGGGGAGACAGCCAGAACCCAAGCTCCTGAGATAGGACCCAGTGGCTCCACCATGGACTTGGTGCCAAGCTGCGTTTTCCTCCTGATCATTTCTCAAGGTCATTGTCAGGAGTTAGCAGTGCTGAGCCCTGTGCCTGTACCTGTTTGTGCTTCCAAGTGATTCTAAGTCCCCCTGTGTCTCTGTGTTTGCAGGTGTCCAGTGTGAGGTGCAGCTGGTGGAGTCTGGGGGAGGCGTGGTGCAGCCTGGGGGGTCTCTGAGACTCTCCTGTGCAGCCTCTGGATTCACCTTCAGTAGCTATTACATGAACTGGTTCCGCCAGGCTCCAGGGAAGGGGCTGGAGTGGGTCTCACGCATTGATACTGGTGGTAGTGGAACAATCTATGCCGCCTCTGTGAAGGGCCGCTTCACCATCTCCAGAGACAACGCCAAGAACACGCTGTACCTGCAAATGAGCAGCCTGAGAACTGAGGACTCGGCCGTGTATTACTGTGGAAGACACAGTGAGGGGAAGTCAGTGTGAGCCCAGACACAAACCTGCTAGAGGAGACAGCTGGGATGGGCTGCAAGGGGTACCCCAGACACCAGGGGGCACTCAGGACCCACAGCACAGAGAGCAGCCCCAGGAGCAGGGCCAGAGGGAGGGGGAGGGAAGGGCCTTCCTATTGGGCTAAGGGATTTCCTCTCAAACTCTCTGCTGCCTCCATGGAGGGCTTTTCCTTCTCATGTTCTCACTGCAAACAGTGAAGAAGGGCATTGTGTTTGCAGGTGACATGGGGGCAGAGACAGGGACTCTCATTCACCAAGTCTTTTATTTTCTGTGTCTCTTTCTCTGCAAGGAAACCGTCCTCAGGACTCTCATTGTCCTGGTTTTGTGAAATGTTCCCACCAAGAGAGACCGCAGCTCAGCCCAGGCCCCTGTGTGCTGACCTCAGGCCCACCTGCCCGCACCTTTCCCTCTCACAGGCCCACATAGGCCAACAGGACCAGGATCATCCCCCAGGACCTCCCACCACAGCTCTCCATTCTACCTACCTATTGAATGAAACACACAAGGGCTTTAATCTAACAGACAGGAGTGGATAGGACTTGCTTATATTTTCAATTTTTAGAGGTTAAGAAAATAAGAAACTCTACAGTGAATAGTACATGGAGTAAGACTGAAACTGCAGATTAAACATACGTGAACTTCAAGAAGTCTAAGGAAACTCTCCAAAATGGAACACAGAATAAATTCTCCACAAAATAGCCATGTCAGGAATGTAAGAGACAATGAAGCAGTCAAATAGCTATATTGATAGAAGCATAATATGCAAATATCGATAGACCGAACAACCAAACAGCAGAATGACCGTCCAGACAACCTTCCAGACGACCACACTATGACACACACTGGTACTAATCTAGCAAATGGGGGTGCAATGTGATTGGATGGGGTCCCCACCATTGCCCAACAATTGTCCTGAAGTGCGAGGCCCAGACATCTTCTGTGGGGAGATTGACTGGGGAGGGGGGTCCTGCCAAGGATCACCCCACCGAGGGAGGCCCAGGCAAGCCAAGCGATAGCACCCCACACCTGTTTCCCACAGAGGAAGTGGGCAGAACCACACAGACACCAAGCAGTGGCAGTAGCTGGGGCAGGGGCAGCTGTCACAGCCAGAGGAAAGAAAGCTCCAATCATCCCTGATCACCAGGCAGACCTAGGGATCCTACCTGAGGGGTCCTGGATTATGAGAGGACATAGGCAGGGCTGAGTGACACCCCCTGTCCTGTGCACGAATTTCAAGCACTGGGCCTCTAGTCAATATATACAACAGCCCAAAGGACCAAATGACTGACCGACCATTTGACCAGTCACTATGAAGCACACTAACCACCAGGGAGCAAACACTCAATGCAGGAGCTCCCTGTGGTGGTCAGTGTGCTCCCACAGCAGGAGCACTGCTTAACTGAATAACAGAGGCCTGGCTTACAGCTAGTGAGTGCAGCTGCAGCAGAGCAGGCCTCTCCCACCTCCATGGCAGCACACTACTGAGCCACAGCAGGCACAGCAGGGCCAGGATCAGCTGGCCCTGGCTCAGCTCCTCCCTGGCTACCTGTCGTTTGGTGCACTACTAGATCCCTGGTAGGATGTGGGACTCCTGGTTGGCCCTGTCCCCACAAGCCCCAAGGGGTCCAAATTGTGAGAGGGTGCAAGCCACCCTGATGGACCATGCTGGTGCATTAATCCATGCACTACACCTCTAGTATATACATGGAATTAGAATCTAGAAAGAGGAGAGAGGGGGCACCAAGAAAAATGTATGAAGCAACCATTGCAAATAGTTTTTCAGAATTTGATGTATACTCTAAAGACATCTAAGAACACCAAAGTACTCCAAGAAGAATGAAAATAAACAACATTAAGTCATGGCACACTGAAGTCAAACTGGTGAGAAAGATAAAATGCCCAGGGAAGCAAAGGAAAAATTACCCATGAGTCAAGGAACAAGATTAAACATCAAAGGTCCACATGAAAATTTATCAAAATGAGAAGACAATGGAGTAACGACTCAAAGAGCTGAAGGAACATTGAGAAGTCATCAACATAGAATTTTAAACTAACAGAAAATCTATTTGAAAACTGGATGAAAATGAAATTATAAAATATCAATTTTTTGCAATGCAGCTAGAGCCGTGCTGGAAGGGAAATGGAGAGCATTAAATGCTATGTTAGACAAGGATAAATACCTTTAAGTCAATCATCTAAGCCTTCACTTTAAAAAATTCGAAAGGGGTGAGAACCAATTTGGAGGCAGAGGTAAATGTATGTTCTTGCTGCCACGCACAACCACATGAAATGCACAACTAAATTAAAGAACAGCTATCATTTTGGACTTGGATTGGATTCCTGGTCAGGGCACTTGCTTGGGCTGCTGCTTGTACCACAAGTGGGGGGCATGAAGGAGTTAATGGATCTTTCATTCTCTCTCATCTCTGATGTTTCTATCTCTCTCCCCTCCTTTCTTCCTTGAAGTCAATGAAAACATATTTTAAAATAAGGATAAAAAATGAAAAGGAAGAAAAGGAAGGCTTCATGATGTTTGACCTGCCCAAGCCTCCCCTCCCCAGCTTGATCACACTTTTCAAATGGTGGTGGCTACCTTCCCAGAGGAACAAGGGACCACAGTCCCATATCCCTGTGTCTGTCTGTCCTCACCTGGGCTGTGGAAGGATGGACACAAGTGGTCACTCTCCTTTAAGAAGGGAGGTGCTCACCTGCCCCCAAGGACAACATGGTGCCTCAACTCTCTACCTGGGGTTTTGTTACAAGAGTCAACATATTCCTTTTCTTATCTTTTTTCATTCTCTCCCAGGGATATTTTCCATTGCTTTTCAGAAAGAGAATGAAAGGTAGGGAGGGAAAGAGAGAAACATTGATGTGAGAGAAACACATCAACTGGGTGCCTCCTGCACCTGCCCTAACCAGGGCAAGGATCAGGGAGGGGACTGGAACCCAAGTATATGCCCTTGATCAGAATCAAAACCCAAGACACTTTGATTCAAAAGCCAACACTCTATCCACTGAGTGAAACAAGCCAGAGACAGGACTATATTTTAAATTTTAATTAATTAATTAATTAGTTAATTCTATTTAATAATTTTTTATTGTTGAAAGCAAAACATATTTCCACTTTCCCCCCATTGATCTGAGCCAGCCAACAAGCCACCACCACCAGCCAGGCTCCATGTATAAATGATAGAAACTCTCCACTGTGAGAGGCTGGGAAACAGGGATTTGCAAAGGAACAGCTGGGAAGTTGAGGGAAATGTGTGCTTTTGGGAAACAGCTGTGTGCTTGTGAGAGTGGCACCAGGTTAGGCACAGAGGCTGTGGCCACAGCGTCCAGCCTAGCCTCTCCTGCCTCCTCACATGCATATGTTAGAATTTTGTGGAAGAACTGGTTGTGAAAAATAACAAGGAGAATCTTTCAGTCTCAAAATAAAAGCATATTACAATGCACATTCTTATTCCCAAACCCCAGAAAGCAACATGGCCCAAGGCGGATGAAAAAGAGCAAACGCCATACTATTTTCCAGAATGGCTGCCCCAGTCTGCATTGCTAATGGACCAAATAGACCCAGAGACATAGAAGCATGAACAGACCATCGAACCTCGGAGGGAAGGCAGAGGAGGGTGGGTGAGAATAGATGGACCAATGGACTTGTCAGTGAATATGCCTCACCCAGGGACACTGACAATGGGTGGTGAGGGCCTTTGGAGGGAATGGGATCAAGTGGGACAAGGTTAATGAGGAGAAAAGTGGGAGCTATGTAACTCTTCAACAATAAGGATTAGCTGAGAGAGAGGAGAGAGAGAGAGAGAGAGAGAGAGAGAGAGAGAGAGAGAGAGAGAGAGAGCGCCTCGTGTTCACTCACTGCAGAAGAAACAGTGAAGAAGGGCACTGTGTTTGCAGGTGACATGGTGACAGGAAGTGGGGAGTCTCCTTCACCAAGTCTTTTATTTTCTGTTTCTCTTTCTCTGCAAGGAGACCATCCTCAGGGCTCTCCTTGTCCTAGGTTTGGGAAATGTTCCCACCAAGAGCAATCCCTGTGCAGTCCAGGCCCCTGTGCGCTGTCCCCACCTTTCCCTCTCACAGGCCCACCATGGCCACCATGGGCAGGAGCATCCCCCAGGAACTCCCACCACAGCTCTCAGTCCTCACTACCTGTTCGATGAAACACACAAGGGATTTAATCTAACAGACATGAGTGGGTAGAACTGGTCTGTATTTTCAATTTCTAGAGGATAAGAAAGTAACAACATCTGCAGTGAGTAATACATGGAGTAAGACTAATACTGCAGAAGAAACATAGGTGACCTTCAAGAAGTCTAAGGAAACTCTCCAACATGGAGCACAGAATAAATTTCCCACAAAATAGCCATGTCAGGAATGTAAGAGACAATGAAATAATCAAATATCTATAATAATGAAAACATAATATGCAAATAGAGCGACGACCAAACAGCAGAACAATCTTCTAGACAATCTTCCAGACGACCACGCTATGACACACACTGGAATCAGGCAAAGGATTATGGGTGCAATGTGATTGAACGGGGCCCACCATTGCCCCATTGTCACTCCGCAATGAGAGACCATTCCACTGGACAGTGACACTGTGGCGGGTTTGGTGGCCAGCCAACAATCACCCCACAGAGGGAGGCCCAGATAAGCCAAGTGATCGCACCCCACGCCTGTTTCCCAAAGAGGAAGGTGCCCTGTGTTGGGGGAAGGGGGCAGAACCACACAGATGGCAAGCAGTGGCAGCAGCAGGGGTGGGTCCAGCTGTCACAGCTGGAGGAAAGAAAGCTCCAATCATCCCTGATTGCCAGCCAGGCCTAAGGACCTTACCTGAGGGGTCCTAGATTAACAGAGGACACCGGCCGGGCTGAGTGACACCCCCTGTCCTGTCCATGAATTTCATGCCCCAGGTCTCTAGTTTATATATACAACAGCCTAAAGGACCCAATGACTGACCCACCATTTGACCAGTCGCTATGAGGCACACTCACCACCAGAGGGGAAACGCTCAATGCAGGAGCTCCCTGTGGTGGTCAGTGCGCTCCCACAGCAGGAGCACTGCTCAGCTGAACAACAGAGGCGAGGCTTACAGCTAGTGAGTGCAGCTGCAGTGGTGCAAGCCTGTCCCACCTCCATGGCAGCATGCTACCAAGCAATGGCTGGCACAGCAGGGACATGATCAGCTGGAGCGGCATGGAATTTGACGGAGGGTCAGCCTCCTCCCTGGCCACCTGCTGTTGGGTGCACTACTACATCCCTCGAAGGATGTCAGACTCCTGATTTCCAGCCCTAGCGCCGCAGGCCCCAGGGGGTCCTAAATTGCAAGAGGGCACAGGCCACCTGAGGGACCATGCTGGTGCCTGCAACCCAGGTATGTCCCCTTGACCAGAATCGAACCTGAGATCCTTTGGTTCGCAGAGGTATTCCCTATCCACAGAGCCAACCCTCCAGGACTAGGACCCCCTTTTTTCATTTTAATTAATCACGTCTTTATATTTAACTAGAGGCTCAGTGCATGAAATTTGTGCACAAATAGGGGTCCCTCTGCATTTCAGAACCCCCTAAACCTATTTCTTATCTAGCTAACATCTTCATATTAAAAAAAATAAATAACTAAACTATCGCCTAGTCTAGGAAACCCACTTTGAACAAATGTCTTTACAATCTGTATTAAGTATTTTCATAGTATATCATTCTTTTTCTTTAAGAACTACTTAAAGTGGATGCAATGTGATTTTCATTCTTGCATCTGAATTTCTTCATCCTGCTCTTGTAATAGCAAAGGTTATCCAATAAACATTTGCCCTTCAAGGGCTTATAGTTGGTTCAGTTTCAAGTTGTTATTTGGTTCCCTGCTTTCCCCCCCAATAAATTTGGGTTGTGATAGTAAGCCTCACTTTTAATAAAGCCTTTGTTCATGATCGGTCTTTATAAGTTACTACCCTGGCTTATATTATTACGATAATATAATATTTTATTGTTGAAAGTATCACATATGTCCCCCATTGCCACCCATTGACACCAGCCTACCAGCCAGCCCGTACCACCAATCAGGATTCCATCTGTAAATGATGGAAACTCTCCACTGTGAGAGGCTGGCAACAGGGCTTTGCATAGGAACCCCAGGTAGTTGAGGGAAATGTGTGCTTTCGGGAGGCAGCTGTGTTCTCCTGAGAGTGGCAGCAGTTAGATCAGAGGCTGCAGCCACAGTGTCCATCCCAGCCTCTACTGCCTCCGCACAGGCATATGTTAGAGTTTTGTGGAGGATCTGATTGAGGAAAATAACAAGGAGAATTTTTCAGATTCAAAATAAAAGCTTCATTCAATGCAAATTCTTATTCCCAAACCCCAGAAAGGCAACATGGCCCACGGCGGATCAAGGAGAGAGAGAAGAAGCCCCATACGCGTGCCTCTGGGGCAGCACCCCTGGGTCCTCAGCAGAACCCCAGGAAGGAGGACTCTCAATCCTGGAAGCTACCCTCAAAGGAATGGGGTCAGAGTGATGGGTCTGAGGAAAGGAGGGAGGAAGGGAGGGTCAGGTCGGGAACCCCTGTGGACAGCATCCTTGACTCCTTTCCCATCTGGGGTCGCCCCTAGGATGACAAGGTCAGGCATGCAGCCCAGGGTCACAGCTGTACTTTATATGCAGACTCCATGCAAATGGGGCTGTCCTCCTGCTCATAAAAGGGGGTCCTTATCCAGCATGTTGGGGAGACACCCAGAATCCAAGCACCTGACACAGGACCCAGCGGCTCCACCATGGACTTGGTGCCAAGCTGCGTTTTCCTCCTGATTATTTCTCAAGGTCATTGTCAGGAGTGGGGAGTGCTGAGCCCTCTGCCTGTGCCTGTTTGTGTTTCCATAAGATTCTAAGTTCCCCTGTGTCTCTGTGTTTGCAGGTGTCCAGTGTGAGTTGCAGCTGGTGGAGTCTGGAGGAGGCATGGTGCAGCCTGGGGGGTCTCTGAGACTCTCCTGTGCAGCCTCTGGGTTCACCTTCAGTAGTTACTACATGAACTGGGTCTGACAGGCTCCAGGGAAGGGGCTGGAGTGCGTCTCAAGCATTAGTGATTTGGCTTATAGCTCATACTACGCGGACTCTGTGAAGGGCCGCTTCACCATCTCCAGAGACAATGCCAAGAACACACTGTACCTGCAAATGAGAAGCCTGAGAACCGAGGACACAGCCCTGTATTACTGTGCAAGACACACAGTGAGGGGAAGTCAGTGTGAGCCCAGACACAAACCTCCTGAGGAGGCAGCAGGGCTGTGCTGCAGGGAGTATTCAGGACACCAGGGGGCGCTCAGGACTTGAAAACCCAGGTCCCTGTTCAGAGGCTGTCCCTGGAGAGGCTGTGCAGGCTACCTATTGGGGTCAATGCTTTCTTCCCTCTTAGTGTCCCAGTGACAGATCCTGCTTCCTTCTCTATATCTCTAATTAGATTCTCTGCAGGAAAAAAGCAGGAAGTGGCTGTGTTTCAGATCTGGTCGACTTCTCCAAGCTCTTCCTGTCAGCAGATCCCTGATGGTCGCCCTTGGGTTGGCAAAAAACATTGTAGGGATCACTATCCCCTCACTGAGAGCAAAGTCCCCCACTTTCCAGTGCTGATCAGGGAACACAGAGTCCAGGCCCCAAACCTCACCTGAGGGTGGTCAGCCCCTCACTGCTAGAAGGAGACCTGGTCCCACCACCCTCTGCTGTGCCTCCAGCCCCATAGTCTCCACACATCCTCACCCTCTGTCCTCTGCTCCACACACTCTCACACCATGGGGCCTGCACAGGATGTCCCTTATGGGTGTGTCTGCCCTTTCCTTCCCATCCTGATAGGTTTTACCTGAAATTCAGCCCCAAGTCACCCACTCATGCCCATCTCCTGTGCCTGGCCCTTCCTGAGACGCTAGCCCTGGGAACACTGAGGCGACCTGAAGACAATCTTAGCCTCCCTGCTGAACCCACATGCAGAGCCCACGTGTGTTGTCAGGCCATGGGGGACCCACCTGTGTCAGGTGGAGACACAGCTTCGCACTGAGCTCTGAGCACCTCCAACAGCTCACACCGGTGCTGAGGGATTTCCAGAGGCCCATGAGCTCCGAAGCATCCTAGTGGACATGCAGCATCCATCTTATATAAAAACTGCTCTTTGAAATTTTAACCCTGCTATTTGGCTTTTGTACATTCTTGCTTGCTAAGACTACTCCCACTTCAGCTAGTCTATTGAACTTTACCTAGACAAGGTTTTCTTTTTCTTTTTTAAAAATATATTTTATTGATTTTGTACATAGAGGAAGGGAGAAAGAGAGTTAGAAACATTGATGAGAGAGAGTCATTGATCAGCTGCCTCCTGCACACCCACTACCTGGGATATGCCCACAACCAAGGCACATGCCCCCCACTGAAATCGAACCTGGGACCCTTCAGTCCCCAAGCCGACGCTCTATCCATTGAGCCAAACCAGTTTCAGCTAGACAAGGTTTTCAGTGTTGGTGCCAGGCTAGGCCTCTGGTTAAGGACTCAAGACCCAGCACATACGGGATCTTTAAGAACCTGCAAAAGGGGCCGAAAACACCCCATATTTGGAAGACAAAGAAGGCAAAAACGTAAAAATAGGGGAAATTCCTGCATTTTGGGGCCCAGAATTTGGGAGGCATTTGCCTTTGGACCCCTGCTTAATAAATGTAACTCCATCTCTCTAAGTATTGCTTTGCTCTTCTTCAGTTTTCTGTAACAGACAAGCCTATGGCCACTGTGGTCAGAGGGCAGTCAGGGACCTGGTCACCTATAAGGTTGCCAACGACCTGCTGACCAGACCCCAGGTACACTGGATCTCTGTGAATCCTAAAAGTGCAGGAATAGCCTTGCCAGTGTGGCTCAGTGCTTGAGCAGTGACAAGTGAAGTGGAGGGCACTGTTTGATTCCAGGTCAGAACACACACTCAGGTTGCCACCAACATTCTCAGTTGGGATATGAAATGCTTTCTTCCCTCTTAGTGGCCCAGGGGCTTCCTATTGGGGTCAATGCTTTCTTCCCTCTTAGTGGCACAGGGGCAGCCAATCAGATATTCTCTCTCATCATTGATGTTTCTGTCTCTCTCTCTCACTCTCCTTTCCTCTCTAATATCTATTTAAAATATTTGAATGAATAAATGAAAGTGTTACAGGTATGGTTACCAGTATGGGGGTATATGCGAGGCAACTCATCAATGTTTCTCTCTCACATCAATGTTCCTCTCTCTCCTTTTCTCTTTCCTTTGCCTTTAAAATCAATGAACACGTCCTCAGGTGAAGACAAAGAAAAGAAGATCCCACCTGGCTCCTGTGGCTCAGCACTTGTGTGCGGACACATGAACCAAGAAGTCACTGGTTTAATTCCTGGTGAGGGACATGATGGGGCCGGTCTCTATCCCCAGTGAGGGCCATGAAGGAGGCAGTGCATGGATGATTTTCTCTCATGGATGTTTCTATCTCTCTATCCTGATCCCATCCCCTTTCTGAAAAAATCAAGAAAATTGCATTTAAAAAAAAGATTTACATATGAATCTATTTCTACATCTATGTCTATATCTACATATTAATATCTATATCTATATATCTATATCTGTATCTGTATATCTATATTGATTTTATCCCTCAGGAGTCACTGATTGTGCCCACATTCACTTCCTGACCACCTCCTGCAGCACAGCCCCTGCTGTGGAAGGAGAGGCCCCTGGGCAAGGTGACCAGGACCTCTAGGAGGGCCTGGTTCTCTGAGGGCACAGTCAGCACCTCCTCCAGGAGAAGACCCAGAGACCAGGACCTCCCTCACCTCTTGCCATTTGTATCTGCAGACACCTCCCCTATGCAAATGACACACACACAGTTGGCGTCCACTTAAATGCAGGGCCTCCTCACCCTGGAGAATGCTTTCTGGGGACGAGGACCTCACCTACAAGACATGGCTCCCCTGTGGCTCTTCCTCTTCCTTCTGTCAGCTCCCAGATGTGAGTGACTCAGGGCTTAGACGTGAGGAGATGGGGACCCTGCATCTGAGCCCAGGACTCACTGTGTTCTCTCTGTCCCAGGTGTCCTGTCCCAGGTGCAGCTGCAGGAGTCGGGCCCCGGACTGGTGAAGCCCTCGCAGACCCTCTCCCTCGCCTGCACTGTCTCTGGATTCTCCATCACAACCAGTGGTTACTGCTGGAGCTGGATCCGCCAGCCCCCAGGGAAGGGGCTCGAATGGATGGGGTACATATGTAGTGGTGGAGATACTTACTACAGCCCCTCCCTCAAGAGCTGAACCTCCATCTCCAGAGACACGTCCAAGAACCAGTTCTCCCTGCAGCTGAACTCCGTGACTACCGAGGATACGGCAATGTATTACTGTGCAAGAGACACAGTGAGGGGAAGTCAGTGTGAGCCCAGACACAAACCTCCCTGAGGAGGCAGCAGGGCTGTGCTGCAGGGAGTATTCGGGACACCAGGGGCTGCCCAGGACTTGAAAACCCAGGTCCCTACTAAGAGGCTGTCCCTGGAGAGGCTGTGCAGGCTTCCTATTGGGGTCAATGCTTTCTTCCCTCTTAGTGGCCCAGGGGCAGATCCTGCTTCCTTCTCTGTGTCTCTAATTAGATTCTTTGCAGAAAAACAGGAAGTAGCTCTGTTTTAGAACTGGTTGACTTCTCCTCTGTGCCCTTCCTGTCACCAGATCCCTGATGGTTGCTCTCTGGGCTGACAAGGCAAACATTGTAGGGATCCCTGTCCCATCACTGAGAGCAAAGTCCCCCTCCCTCCATGCAGTGATGAGCGGGGAACACGAAGTCCAGGCCACAAACCTCACCTGAGGGTGGTCAGCCCCTCGCTCTGCCCCAGGAGGAGCCCTTTGGGGGAGTTAGCCGCTTGCCTCTCACTGACGTGGCTGCACATGGAGGTGGAGGTCAGACCCTGCAGGCTGCCTCTCTGTGAGCCTGGAAGGGCCCACCTCTCCGTGTGCCCCAGATGGAGGCAGGAAGCCCTGCTGGGCGCTGTCCCCCGTGGGTCTCAGAACCTGGTCCCAGGGGAAGTGTCCCAATACCTGTCCTGCTTCCCCTGGAGAACCACCTGCATCCTGAGAACCCGCTGAAGGGAGACCTGGTCCCACCCCCCTCTGCTGTGCCTCCAGCTCCACAGACTCCACCCATCCTCACCCTCTGTCCTCTGTTGCCCACACTCTCACCCCATGGGGCCTGCACAGGACGTCCTGTGTGGACGTGTCTGCCCTCTCCTTCCCACCCTCGTAGGTTTTGCTTAAATGCAGCCCCATGTCACCCCCTCATGTCCAACTCCTGTGTCAGGTCCTGCCTAAGACACCACAGCCAGGGCCACTCAGGTGGCCTACAGTTACCTCAGTTGCCCAGCTGAACCCACGTGTGATGTCAGACTGTGGGGACCCCTCTTGTGTCAGGTAGAGACACAGCTGAGCACTGAACTCAGAGCTCCTCCCACAGCTCACACCTGATCTGAGAGACCCTCCAGGGACCCATGATCTGCAGAGCACCGTGGTCAACAAGTTTATGGCCACAGGGGTCAGGGGGCAATCAGGAAAAGCCTGGGGCTTGGTCAATTATAATGTTGCCAATGTCTCCTGACCAGAGCTCAAGTGCACAGGGAGCTCTGTGAATTCTAAAAGTGCAGGGCCAGCTGGGTCAGCATGGCTCAGGGGTTGAGCATAGACCTATGAACCAGGAGGTCACCATTAGACTCCCCATCAGGGCATATGTCCAAGATGCGGGAAATATCCCCAGAGTGGGGAATCTGGAGGCTGACAATCAATAAATCTTTCTCAACATTGATGTTTCTATCTCTCTTTTCCTCTCCCTTTCTCTCTGAAATCAATAAAATTTTAATTAATAAATATATATATATACATAAAAATGTCGCATATTTGAATCCCAGTAGAGTCATATGTGGGAGGCAACTGATCAATATTTCTCTCTCACATCAGTATTTCTCCCTTTCCTTTTCTCTCTCTCTCTCTCTCTCCTCTCTCCATTACTTTCCCTCTAAAACTGAATGGTCATATGATCCAGTGAGAATAAAGAAAACAGTATCTATATCTATGCTTTATGTACATCTATAAATACATCTTCATCTACATCTTTATCTCTATCTCGATCTCCACAGCGATATCTATAAATCAATGAACATATTCATAGGTAAGGATAAAGAAAGAAAGACCTATTTCTGTCTATCTCCATATCTATATCTATATCTATATTTATATCTATATCTATGTATGTTTATATCTATATCTAAACCATCTATAATAATAAAAGCACAATATGCTAATTAGGCAGGATGTCCTTCTGCAAGTAACAGTGGAGATGGTGGGTGCAGAGCACCTTGCACCACTTTCATGCATTGGGCCTCTAATATAGCTATATCTATATCTATATCTATATCTATATCTATATCTATATCTATATCTATATATCTATAAAAATCTATGTAGACAGATGTTCATTGAATTTACCCCCAAAGGAGTCACTGATTGTGCCCACATCCTACTTCCTGACCACCTCCTGCAGCACAGCCCCGGCTGTGGAAGGAGAGGCCCCTGGGCAAGGACACCAGGACTCCAAGGAGGGCCTGGTTCTCTGAGGGCACAGTCAGCACCTCCTTCCCCCAGAGACCAGG
The DNA here is from genome assembly GCA_963693515.1 of Pipistrellus nathusii. Classification (NCBI taxonomy): domain Eukaryota; kingdom Metazoa; phylum Chordata; class Mammalia; order Chiroptera; family Vespertilionidae; genus Pipistrellus; species Pipistrellus nathusii. The sequence goes on from OY882858.1 coordinate 651,426, forward strand.
ACCTCCCTCACCTCTTCCCTTTGTATGTGCTGACACTTCCCATATGCAAATGCCCACACGGCCACCACACACACACACACAGTTGGCATCCACTTAAATGCAGGGCCTCCTCACCCTTGAGAATGCTTTCTGGGGGACGAGGACCTCACCTGCAAGACATGACTCCGCTGTGTCTCTTCCTCTTCCTGCTGTCAGTGCCCAGATGTGAGTGACTCAGGGATTAGACATGAGGAGATGGGGACCCTGCATCTGAGCCCAGGACTCACTGTGTTCTCTCTGTCCCAGGTGTCCTGTCCCAGGTGCAGTTGCAGGAGTCGGGTCCAGGACTAGTGAAGCCCTCGCAGACCCTCTCCATCACCTGCACTGTCTCTGGTTACTCCATCACGAAGTGGTGGTTTATGGATCTGGATCCACCAGCCCCCAGGGAAGGGCCTGGAATGGGTTGCCCGCACAGATTATGATGGAGACACTTTCTACAGCCCCTCCCTCAAGAGCCGAATCTCAATTTCCAGAGACATGTCCAAGAACCAGTTCTCCCTGCAGCTGAGTTCTGTGACCGCTGAGGATACCGCCATGTATTACTGTGCAAGAGACACAGTGAGGGGAAGTCAGTGTGAGCCCAGACACAAACCTCCATGAGGAGGCAACAGGGCTGGGCTGCAGGGAGCACCCCGGACACCAGGGGGCGCTCAGGGCCCGCAGCACAGAGAGCAGCCCCAGGAGCAGGGGCAGAGGGAGGAGGAGGGAGGGCCTTCCTGTTGGGCTCAGGGATTTCCTCTCAAGCTCTCAGCTGCTTCCAGGGAGGGCTCTTCCTTCTCATGTTCTCACTGCAGATGACAAGAGTGAAGAAGGATGCCGAAACCGGTTTGCCTCAATGGATAGGGCGTCGGCTTGGGGACTGAAAGGTCCCAGGTTAGATTCTGGTCAAGGGCATGTATCTTGGTTAAGGCATATCCCCAGTAGGGGGTGTGCAAGAGGCAGCTGATCAATGACTCTCTCTCATCAAGGTTTCTAACTATCTCACTCCCTTCCTTTCTGTACAAAATCAATAAAATATATTAAAAAAAAAAAAAAAAAGAGTGAAGAAGGGCATTGTGTTTGCAGGTGACAGGACCGCAGTGACAGGGATTCTCCTTCACCAAGTCTTTTATTTTCTGTTTCTCTTTCTCTGCAAGGAGACTGTTCTCAGGGCTCTCCTTGTCCTGGGTTTAGGAAACATTCCCACCAAGAGAAACACCAGCGCAGCCCAGGCCCCTGTGTGCTGACCTCAGGTCCCTGCCCCCACCTTTCCCTCTCACAGGCCCATCTATACCAACAGGACCAGGATCATCCCCCAGGATCTCTCACAACAGCTCTCAGTCCTCCCTACCAGTTGAATGAAACACAAAAGGGCTTTAATATAACAGACAGGAGTGGGTGGAACATCTGCAGTAAATAATACATGGAGTAAGACTAACACTGCAGATTAAATATATGTGACCTTCAAGAAGTATCAGGAAACTCTCCAACATGGAGCACAGAATAAAATTTCCACCAAATACCAAAGTGTTAGAAATGTAAGAGACAATGAAGTAGTCAAATATCTATGTTGATAGAAGCATAATATGCAAATTGACCAAACAACCAAACAGCAGAATTACCATCCAGACAACCTTCCAGACGACCATGGTATGACACACACTGATACCAAGCTAACAAATGGGAGTACAATGTGATTGGGTGGGGGCCGCACCATTGCCCAATAACTGTCCTGAAGAGTGAGGCACAGACTACCCTCTGTGGGGTGATTGACGGGGGAGGGGGGCTTTGCCATCAATCACCCCACAGAGGGAGGCCCAGGGAAGCTAAGTGATCACACCCCATACCTGTTTCCCGCAGAAGGAGGTGACCCGTGGTAGGGAAACGGGGCATAACCACACAAATGGCAAGCAGTGCAGCAGTGGTGGCGGGTCCAGCTGCCCCAGCGGGAGGAAAGAAAGCTCCAAAAGACCCTGATCACTGGCCAGGCCTAGGGACCCTACCTGAGGGGTCTTGGATTATGAGAGGGGGCAAACAGGGATGAGTGACACCCCTGTCCTGTGCAAAAGTTTCCTGCACCAGGCCTCTAGTCTATATATACAACAGCCTAAAGGACCGAATGACTGAACCACCATTTGACCCTTCGCTGGGTGCTGAACTCAGGGTGTGACCCACATGCCCACCTGCCCCATAGAGGCCTTCGTACTGACTGGTCCACAGTAAATAAAACATGTGCTCATCCCAAGGACAGTGGAAGCTGGATGAAGCCCATCTGAATGGTGCAAAGAGCCCTTGAGGGCTGCTCCCTGGTCACCTCACCTGTACAGGTGCCAGGATTGGCTGTTTCTAGTCCCACAGTCTGGCAATGACCTCAGCTCTCTTCCTATAGGTGTCACACCAGCACTGATGTGAGAGGATAGCCATGTGCGTGTCCCGTGTAGTGTGGTTTAATAGAATGTTTACTAAGGTTCATTGGAAATCATCTCATGTGAACAAGCAGCTGACAAGGGAAATCTCTTGGTAAGGAGATAGCTTTACAGTTTTCTAATCTTTTTCACTTAAAACCATGGGCTAAAGCATGACATTTCATAATGACGGTGTTGAATCCTCTGAAGATCATTCCTCTGAGGGCTCAGACAAGGTAATAACATGGTAGAGGCTGCTTGTTGGCGTGTTGCTCTATCTCAGCATTTTCCCAGTCTCCATGTCATAGGTGCTGTAGTGGCCCCACCTTCACCTCACTCACGTCTGCAGGATGGACAAAACCTCCCACACGACACTCCTTGCTCCTTTGGTGGGTCTCCAGGAGCCATGAGAACTCACTGTGTCTACAAAGCTTCCCCAAGTCATGCATTGCTCCTCAGACCTCTGGTTGTCTCCCTGGTTCTCTCCTGATTGATAGCTCTGCTGACTACAGAACTTTCACCACTCAGAAATGGAACTTGGTGAAATCACAAACTGGTTCTTTGAAAATATTAAAAGAAATTGGATGAACCACTAGCCAAACTCATCAGGAAACAAAGAGAGGAAATCAAAATAAATAAAATCAGGAATGAAAGCAGAGAAGTAACAACCGACAACCCAGAAATAAAAATGGTTGTAATAAAGTACTATGAACAACTGTACACCAACATGCTGGACAATGTGGATGAAATGGAAGAATTTCTAGAAAAACACAGTGCCCCAAACTGAAACAGGAAGAATCAGATAACCTGAACAGGCCAATAACAACTGAGGAAATAGAAGCAGGAATCCAAAAGCTTCCCGTAAACAAAAGTCCTTCTCTGGATGCCTTCACAGGGGAGTTTGACCAAATATCCAAAAAAGAACTAACACCTATACTCCCCAAACTATTCAAAAAATTTCCAAGAGGAAGGAACACTTCCAAACTCTTTTTATGCGGCCAGCATTACCTAATTCCAAAACCAGATGACACTCCTAAGAGGGATAATTACAGGCCAATATCCCTGATGAACACAGATGCTAAAATTCTCAACAAAATATTAGCAAATTGTATCCAGCAATATTTTAAAAAGATCATACACCATCACCAACTGGGATTCATCCAGGGATGCAAGGCTGGTACAATATTCACAAATCAATAAATGTGATACATTCACATACACAAATTCAAAGACAAAACTAACGTGACCATATCTATAGATTCAAAGAAAGCATTCAACAAAACCCAACACCCACTTTTCATAAATACTTTCAGCAAAGTGGGAGAAGAGGGCTCATATATCAACATAATAAAGGAAATGTATGACAAACCCACAGCCAGAATCATACTCAATGGGCAAAAAGAGAAACCATTTTCCCTCAGAAAGTGAACAAAACAGAAATGTCCACTATCACCACTCTTATTCAATACAGTGCTAGAAGCACTAGCCACAGCAATCAGACAAGAAGAAGAAATAAAAGGTACTAAAATTGGAAAAGAGGAAGTAAATCTCTTATTATTCATAGATGACATGATATTGTATATGGCAATCCTTAAAGATTTCACAAACAAAAACACACCTAGACTTAATAAATGAATCCAGCAATGTAGAAGGATACAAAATTAACACCCAGAAACCAATGGCACTTTTATAAACCATTAATGAATTCTCAAAAAAGGAACAAAACCTACAATACCATTTACCATTGCATTAAAAAATGTTGTGATACTTAAGAATAAACTTAACCAGCTTAATCTGGTTTAGCTCAGTGGATAGAGTGTCGGCCTGCAGACTGAAAGGTCCCAGGTTCAATTCCGGGCAAGGGCATGTACACTGGTTGCAGGCACATCCCCGGTGGGGTATGTGCAGGAGGCAGCTGGTTGAGGTATCTTTTCATAGATGTTTCTAGCTCTCTATCCCTCTCCCTTCCTCTCTGTAAAAATCAATAAAATATATTTTTTTTAAAAAGAATAAACTTAGCCAAGCAGGTAAAGACATGTACTCAGAAAAATTCAGGAGGTTGAATAAATATATCGAGGAAGATACAAACAAGTGGAAAATATACACTAATCATTGATTGGTAGGATTAACAATATTAAAACATTCATATTACCCAAAGCACAGTACAGATTCATGTAATCCCTATGAAAATTGCAACAGCGTATTTCCTAGATCTACAACAAATACCCCCAAAATTAATATGGAACCAAAAGACCCCATTTAGCTACAGCAATCTCAAGAAAGAAGAACAAATGTGGAGGAATCATACTACCAGACATCAAATTATACTCCTAAGCCATGGTCAACAAAACAGCCCGGCACTGGCACAAGAACAGGCATATACATCCATGAAACTGAACAGAAAACCCAGATACTACCCAAGCCATTATGCACAATTAATATTTGACAAAGGAGGCAAGAGCATACAATGGAGTCAAAACGGTCTCTTCAATAAATATTGTTGGCAAATAGGATGGATAAACATGCAAAAAAAAACACAACAAAACAATACATAAACATACACAGTACACAGGGGTAAACTCAATATGGTGGCTCTTTTCTTTCACAGGATGTAGATGGGTTACAAGAAATTTATTGGTGATAGATTGAGGAGGTGGGAGAAAGCAAAGCGGGGAGGCCTTTGGGATAGGATACAAAGTGAAATGATGGACAGGTGCATCTTTTACAGGATGGATAGAGGAGAGTTTAAGATAATTAACAGTTGATGATTAACTTGATAACAGTCATGATGAGGGAATGTCCTGGTGCCAGTTGTTGTGCCCTGAAGGGTTCGAGATAAAAAGGAAGTTACAAGTTACCCAGACATTTGTTAACAAAAAAAAAAAACATTGAAACCTGTAAAGAATTTCTGTGAGTTTATTTGAGCCAGACTGTTGTGAAAGAAAAGAGCCACATGCTAACCTGACAAGGTTGGGGGAGGCCTGCGTGGCAGTCTTACAAACCCAGAGACCTAAGATAACCACAAAAGATGATTTGAAAATTAAATATCTAACAGGTTTTAGTAGGTAGTCATGTCCCAGATATTTCATCAAAATAAAAAGTGTTTCTACACTACAGCCAAAGAAACCATCAACAAAATGAAAAGGGAGCCCCAATATGGGAGAACATAATTGAGAAGGATACATGTGATAAAGGGTTAATATCCAACACATATATGAAACCCATAAAACTTACCCAAAGGAAGACAAACAATCCACTTTCAAAATGGGCAAAGGACCTAAATATACACTTCTCCAAAGGGAACATACAGATGGCCAAGAGACATAGGAGAAATGCACAGAGTCACTGACCCTCAGAGAGATGCAAATTAAAAGGACAGGAGGTATCAGCTCACACCTATCAGAATGGCTACCATCAAGAAATCAACAAATGACAAGTGCTGGTGAGGGTGTGGAGCAAAGGGAACCCTCCTACTCTGCTGGTGGGAATGCAGGCTGGTGCAGCCACTAGGGAACACAGAATGGAGTTTCCTCAAAAAATTACAGATGGAATTGCCATTTGACCCAGTGACACCACTTTTAGAATATATGCTAAGGGACCCCACACTCCAATCATTAACAATATATGCACCTCTATGTTCATAGAAGCACAAATTGCAATACCAAAGATCTATTAACAGCTCAAGTGCCTATCAGTAGCTGAGTGGATAAAAAAAAGTTCTCATACATTTATGCCATGGAATACAATGTAGCAGTAAAAAAGAAGGATCTCTTACCCTTTGGGACAGCATGGAGGGACCTGGAGAGTATCATGCTAAGTGAAATAAGCCAGTCAGGGAAAGACAAGTATCACATGGTCTCACTCATATGTGGAACCTAATGAACAAAATAAACTGATGAAGAGAATGGATCCAGAGACCTAGAAGCATAGAGCAGACTGAGGAATCTCAGAGGGAAATCCTGGGAGGGTGGGTGGGTGGGTGGGAAGAGGTCAAACAACAAACTCCTATGCACAGAGGCTTAAACAACAGGATGGTGAAGGCCTGGGGCACCCAAGGTGGGATAGAAGGTGTCAATGGGGGACATAAGGGGACATAAGTAATACCTTCAACAATAAAGGTACAATTCAAAGAAAAAAGAATTAGGACTTGGACCCTCAGGCACCCACTGAACATGATCCCTGTGTCACCATCTTCTCTCAGGTGGAGTCAAGACCTCAGCTATGAAATACTCTGCATCATGAATATGCAAAAGAGAGGAGGCAGACCAGATTAAATGTCACTAAGTCTGTGCCCTGAGGGCATCACCACAGCCCCACCCTCCCCTACAGAAGTGCTCCCAGCACAGCCCTCACCATGGACTGCAGCTGGAGAACCCTCCTCCTGGTGGCCATGGCGACAGGTATGGGTCTCCCATCCTGGTGAAGGAGGGTCCAGGGAGAGTCCAGGTGGATTCCACTCACTCCTGTCTCCTCCCACAGGTGTCCACTCCCAGGTGCAGCTGGTGCAGCCTGGGGCTGAGGTGAGGCAGCCTGAGGCCTCCGTGAAGGTCTCCTGCAAGGCTTCTGGATACACCTTCACCAGCTACTACATGCACTGGGTACGACAGGCCCCAGGACAGGGGCTTGAGTGAATAGGGTGGGTTAACCCTTACAATAGAGAGACAAAATACGCACAAACCTCCCTGAGGAGGCAGCAGGACTGGGCTGCAGGGAGCGTCAAGGACACTAGGGGGCGCTCAGGACCAACACAGGGCCCTGACCAGGATCAGGTGGAGAGTTAAAGACAGAAATCACTTCCTGCTTCATCTTAAATTAGTTTTGCTCACAGGCTCAGCCACAGAGCTCACAGAAAGCCCTGTCCTAGGTCTAGTTTCAGGGATTGTGTTTGTGAACAAAAAGGGGGCTCTGTTCTAAGGACAAAGGGGGTCTCATGCTGACCTGACAAGCTCCGGGGAGGCCTGCATGGGGGTTGTACAGCGAGAGAGAGACCTAACATTGAACCATCCAACTTATATGAAAACTGCTGCTAGAAATTTTAACCCTGCTAATTGACTTCTGTAAATTTTTGCTTGCTAAGACTACTCCCACTTCAGCTAGGCTATTGAACTTTCCCTAGACAAGGTTATCAGTGCTGGTGCCAGGCTTGGCCTCTAGTTGAGGTCTCAAGGCCCAGCACATATGGGCTCTTTAAGAACTTGCAAAAGGGGCCGGAAGCACCCCATATTTGGGAGACAAAGAAGGTAAAATCATATAAATAGGGAGAGTTCCTGCATGGCTGAGCCCAGAATTTGAGATACATTTTCCTCTGGACCTGCACGTAATAAATGTAACTCCATCTAAGTATTGCTTTGTTCTTCTTCAGTTTTCTGTAACAACATAACCAGAAAAGATGGTCTGAAAATTAAATATTTAACTACACACAGGTTATGTTGAGTAGTCATTTCCTGGCCAGTATTTTCCCTGACAAAGATTGACTTAGATCTTTACTGAGCCCATTTGTCTTTGTGCCTCTAAGATAACATATTGGTGAAATGACTGGGTAACTTGTAACTTCCTTTTTATCCCTGACCCCTCAGGGGCAAAAAATGGCATCAGGACATTCCATCATTGTGATTGTTATCAAGTTTATCCTCAACTGTTGATTATCTTAAACTGCCCTGTATCCATCCTGTAAAAGAAGCACCCGTCCATCATTTCACTTTGTACCCTACCCCAGAGGTCTCCCTGCTTTCCTTTCTCCCACCTCCTTAATCTATCACCAGTGAATTTCATGTAACCCCTCTACATCCCTTCCTTTGATTGCAATGTATGAACACAGATGTAACCTTCCATTCTCCAGAGCAGTATCTCAATTCATTGAGGTTCTGCTTACCAGTATATGTCCACATTTGGTTCAAATAAACTCACAAAATTCTTTACATGTGTAATTTTTTTTAAGTTAACAGATCTTTCCTTTTTCACGACTACATAGATTTCCATACTATATAGGTACCACTGTTATCCAATCATTGGCTAATGGGCACTTAGCTGTCTCCAAAGCTTAGCTGTTGTAAATTGCACTGCAATGAGCATAGGGGTGCATGCATTCTTTCTAATGAGTGTTTCGGGTTTCTTAAGATATAATCCTAGAATTGGGATCACTGGGTCAAATGGGAGTTCCATTTTTAATTTTTAGATGGAACTCCATATTGTTTATCATAGTGGCTGCACCAATCTGCATTGCTAATAGAACAAATAAACTGATGAACAAAAGTAGACTCAAAGACATGGAAGCATGAACAGACTGTGGAACCTAAAAGGCAAATCAGAGGAGGATGGGTGGAAAGAGATCAACCAATGGACTTGTCTGCATATATGCCTCACCTGGAGACACAGACAATGGGGTGGTGAAGGCCTGGGGAGGGAATGGGAGTGAGCAGGGAGAGGATAATGGATAGAATAGGGTGACATATGTAATACTTCAACAATAAACATTAGGAGTGGAGAGAGAGAGAGAGAGACAGAGAGAGAGAGAGAGAGAGAGAGAGAGAACTGAACCTCTTGTTCACTATCCTGGCATCCAGTCCCCACCTTGCTTTCTCCCACCTCCATGTCACTCCTCTCCTTCCCTCCTTAACTTCAAATGCACAAATGCAGCTGCAAATGGTTATTCTCCGGAGTATTGGAGAATAGCTAGCTCCCCAACAGTTGTGGACAGTTTGACTCCAATAAAATCTTATCAACATGCTCTCCATGTTTGAACATTTCTTACATCAATGTGTTGTCTTCTCTTCGTTTACCACACCTGTTCACACATGTGTCTTCCCGTGTGGAGAGGGAGGTGCACACAATTAGAAAACCTGCTGCCTCCACAAGATGGTGGTGGTGACTCTAAAGAGTTCACACCCTTTGGTGTGGAGATGACCTCCAACCACTGAGCCCACCAGCCCAGCCCAATGTGCAAATGATGGAAACTCTCCACTGTGAGAGGCTGGAAACAGGGCTTTTGCACACGCACAGCAGGGAAATTGAGGGAAATGTGTGCTTTTGGGAGGCACCTGTGTGCTTGTGGCAGTGGCAGCAAGTTAGACACAGAGGCTACGGCCACGGAGTCTAGCCCAGCCTCTCCTGCCTCCTCACATGAATATGTTAGAGTTTTGTGCAGGATCTGATTTTGGAAAATAACAAGGAAAACCTTTCAGTATCAAAATAAAAGCTTCATTCAATGCAAAGTCTTATTCCCAAACTCCAGAAAGGCAACATGGCCCATGGCGGGTGAAGGAGAGAGAGAGGAAGCCTCATCCACATGCCTCTGGGGGAGCACCACAGGGTCCTCATCAAAACCCCGAGGAAGAAGGAGTCTCAATCCTGGAAGCTGCCCCCAAAGGAATGGGGTCAGGGTGATGGGTCTCAGGAAAGGAGGGAGGGAGTGCAGGTCAGGATGGGACCCCTTGTGGCCAGCATCCTTGAGTACTTTTCCATCTGGGGTCGCCCCTAGGATGACAAGGTCAGGCATGCAGCCCAGGTCACAGCTGCATCTTATATGCAGACTCCATGCAAATGGGGCTCTCCTCCTGCTCATAAAAGGGGGCCCTTGCCCTGCATATTGGGAAGACACCCAGAACCCAAGCTCCTGAGACAGGACCCAGTAGCTCCACCATGGGCTTGGTGCCAAGTTGCGTTTTCCTCCTAATCATTTCTCAAGGTCATTGTCAGGAGTGGGGAGTGACGAGCCCTGTGCATGTGCCTGTGCCTGTTTTTGCTTCCATGTGATTCTAAGTATCCCTGTGTCTCTGTGTTTGCAGGTGTCCAGTGTGAAGTGCAGCTGGTGGAGTCTGGGGGAGGCCTGGTGCAGCCTGAAGGGTCTCTGAGACTCTCCTGTTCAGCCTCTGGATTCACCTTCAGTAGCTATTCCATGAACTGGGTCCGCCAGGATCCAGGGAAGGGACTGGAATGGGTCGCATACATTAATAGTGGTAGTAGTACCATATACTACGCGAACTCTGTGAAGGGCCGCTTCACCATCTCCAGAGACAATGCCAAGAACATGCTATACCTGCAAATGAACAGCCTGAAAGTTGAAGACACGGCCCTGTATTACTGTGCAACCGACACAGTGAGGTAAGTCAGTGTGAGCCCAGACACAAACCTCCTGAGGAGACAGCTGGGCTGCAGGGGGCTCCCTGGACATAAGAAGGCGCTCAGAATCCCTAAACACAAGGACCATCCCAGCAGCAGGTGCAGTTGGCGGTCTGGGCTGGTTCCCGTGTGGTTTCCTCCTAATGTCACAGTTTCCCTCAGGGAAACTCTGGGTCCTGATTCTTCACTGACGTCTGAGTCTCTGAATGAGAAAAGTCTGTTGTGAAGAGAGACAACCTTCTCATGTGAACAGAAGGTAGAGTTTCATTCATTCACAATGTTCTAACATTGAATCTTCAGACCCACGTCACCTGCATCCAACAAGAGGCTCTAATGACTCAACAGTGCAGCTCCCTGCATGTGGACCATGGGCACCACATGTGTGTGACCTCAAAGCTACAAAAGAGGGACTCACAGGGTGACAGTCCTTGTCAAGTCATCATGCTCATAGCACCCTGAGTCATGGACACCATGCAGAAGCAGAGGCATAAACGGCCAATGAACTTGAAGAGGGTTCTTGCTACTCAAGAAACTTGAGACAAGACTGACTGGTTGGCCCGTGGAAAGAGCAATTCCTGTCCCAAAGTGTCCAGCTCCCCAGGTCTCCCTGTTGAGTGTACATTTCCAAAGCCGCTGGTCAGTGTCTGTGTTCTGTGTGTTCATTTGAAGTTCCCAGAACTCTGAAGCCTGTCAGAAACCAGTCCCTCCTTGAGCTCTGGGATCGGAGGACATTTCTCATGCTCTCTCTGCCCCAGTCACCTGACAGGGGAGGCTGGCAGCTCAGAGGAAACACAACTGGAGCTCCGTGAGCAGTGCAGAAACTTGACAGGATTTTGCAAAAACAGGAAAACCAAAGGCATTGCTTGGATGCTCTTTTACATCAATATTATTTTATATTGGCTGACTTTCTAACACGTTTGAAGACAAGCTTGATGAAAGATTTTTGGTCAGAAGTATGTCAATGATGTTTATCTATTATAAGTGAATGAATTGAATTTGTATTCCACCATCTAGTAGAATATACAAAAGAGATAATGAGAACTGAATCACCATCTATAGAAACAGATCAGATTGATTACTGCTTTGCAGCCTCTCTCCTTGTTTAATTTGTTATGTCATCATAACATTGGAGGAAAATATATTTTTAATAAATAACTTTAATTAAAAAAGAAAAGTGTGATTTCTTATCTAATTTTCCCTGTGTGTGGCAGATGGGGAAGAGGCAGCAGTGAGCCACCAATAGTTAGAAGTCAAATGAAAAAGAAAATGGACTATGGTTGTCCATTTTATATACAACTCAAAATGAGCAAAAATTGAGAGAGAGAAAAGGTCCTTAAGTTTGTACTAAAACCATATCTAAAGAAAATGAGGAGAATAAGTATAAGTAAGCAAATGATGGTGATGATGATGTTGACGATGGTGATTATGGTGGTGGTGGTGATGGTGATGATAGATTGGGGAAGGAATCTTGGTCCAATGTCTTGGTGGGAATCAGTCCTTTCCCCCCAATCTGTCATTGGCTTTTTCAAAGGCCGGTGCCAACTTAGAGTTGGGCCATTGGGGTCTCAATCCTTAATGGCATCTGAAGAGGAGGCACCTGCATTGTTTATTATAAAAAGTCATTGTTTGTGGAAAACCACCATGTTCACAGAAAATGAGAAGAGTGATTATAAGTAAGCACTTTGTGGTGATGATGATGATGTTCGTGATGATTGCAATGAAGATGATGGACTGAGACAGGAGCCCCGGTCTAAAGGAATGAAGGCTCCTCTTACAGACACACTGTCACCTTGGCTTCTCCAATGAGGAATGCCCACTCTCCCCAGTAACTATGGAGAGATTTCATGAATGGGACCCCAATGAATTATGCAACTTGGGTGATTTATGGTGAGACCATGTAGTTAATCAACCCAAAGGTATCCAAGTGGGAATACCTTGCACCTGGAAAGGGGTCACCTTCTAGAACATAGACCCTGTGAGAATGTGCCTGTAGAAAACAGGGGCCCCTTCCCACCAGTTTGCAGTGACAGGTTCCTTATTTCTCTTGATCCCTGCCTGCATGATCTTTAACGCTTCTACTCCAATCAACTTCTGCTCATCATTATTCAGGTGTTTCCTAGGATGATGCGAGCTGTGTCTATGATGCCCTGCACTTCCTTCTGGGCCTTCACTGGAGGAGGCTTTAAACCCACATGTCCAGTAGCTCTCTGTCCATGAACATCAGGCACGTTTCTGTCATGTGACTCAAATCAAATCCAGCTTCCTCCTCTCCCCCAGTCCCACAGTCATGTCCACATTGATGTGTAGTTTCCCAGCAGCACGCCCCTCTGGTACCATAACCTGCTCCAATCCCTGTGGCTGCTGTAGCCCATCCACATGGACAGGGGAGGCCCAGCATTTTCTAGGAAGTTATTTGTAAAATCACCCAAAACAGTTGCCAATGATTTAAATACTGACTTATTGAACTTTGATAAAAGTAAAACACTTGTCCCATCAAGAATTTCATCCAAGATATTTAATGACAAGCATAGCATGATATTATATATTGGAATTGTGTGGCTGATGGAAGAATGTGTATATTACACATTAAGGATGTTGTATGTTATGGGGGAGACCCACCAGCACCTGACCACAGTGACTTCCCAGGGGAAGGGCAGAGGGAACCTGGGAGGGAGGGGTTCTTCTCAGGTTGAAGTTCCCTTTCCTGAGAGAAATTCTATGGTGGAATTCTCCTCACTCCCCTCCCTCTGAACCCCAACATCACTGATGACACTGGAAAGAGAAAACAGGTCAATCTCCTTCCACCATCATTTCAACATATGAATGATTCTATGTAATGCACATACATATAATTTTATTTCATGTCTTTTCTCCACCTACAGCCATGACTATTTCTAATGGAACTATGTGGTGTCTCTGAAGTAGGCCATGAGCTTGTAGAAGGGAAGAGTGTGCACAGCAAGCTGCAGACAAAGTCCCCAAATTTCCTGCTTTAAGAACCAAAGATGACTCAACTTTCAGTGCTTGGGAGGCAGTTTCTCAGATCAAAGGAACAACATAAACTAAGATCTAAGATGCTGAGCGTGGCTGTCCTTTATTTTTATACAATAAGTTGCCAAATTATTATGATCTCTGAACGTATAATAATCTGGCCACTAAGTGTATATCCTACATAATAAAGGCTAATGTGCAAATTGACTCCCTGACCAGGAGTGCTACCAGCAAGCAGACCAACCAACCGCCCATGTCCCCTTCCCCTGAACCCCATGAACAAATTCATTCATATATATGCTGCATGGCCAGATTATTATTCATCCAGAGATCATACTAATCTGGCCACTCAGTGTATTTTGCACAGGGGTAGAATTTATATAAAATTACAGACAATAAATTTGGAAATTGTGGGTACACTAAAGTGTTGAGATTCAGAAACTGTCCTAACAAATGCTAATCTCATTAAATCTGATTGAAAGATGCCTGAAAAGTAAAAAGTGTAACCTGCTCATCTATCCACCATTTCTCCTCATGGTCAGAAAGTCTAGGCTGAGCTTTGACAGGAATCCAATGAGTCTCAGACCCATGGGGTTCCCTGAGCCTGAATACCTAGTGAGTGAGGTCAAAGGAACAGAGGTCCACACACAGGCCCCAGAATGACCAGGGTAGCCCGACCTCAGTCCCTCCACTTATAGGAAAGGCTGCCCCACATGCAAATTTCTGTTCAACTTCTAGGGTACATCCACCCCTGGGCTGTGCAGGCTCACAGCTCCCTCCTCACTCAGGGCTGAGGTCTCTGGGAAGGCCCAGCTGTGGTCATGAAGAACATGAGACTGCTGAGTCTTCTCCTGGGCCTGCTGACAGCCCCCCAGGGTGAGGGTCTTAGGGGTGAGTCATGGGTCATGGGATGGCTGTGACTGCAGGTGACTGACAGAACTGATGCTCCTTGTCCCCAGGTGGCCTGTCCCAGGTGCAGCTGCAGGAGTCGGGCCCAGGACTGGCGAAGCCCTCGCAGACCCTCTCCCTCACCTGCACTGTCTCTGGATTCTCTCTGACCAGCTATGGTGTACACTGGATCTGCCAGGCTCCAGGAGAGGGGCTGGAGTGGGTCGGGGTTATATGGGCTGGTGGAAGTACAGCCTATAACCCAACACTGAAATCCCGCCTCAGCATCTCTAGGGACACATCCAAGAGCCAAGTTCAGTTAAAACTGAACAGCCTGAGAACTGAGGACACGGCCACGTACTACTGTGCAAGACACACAGTGAGGGGAAGTCAGGGTAAGCCCAAACAGAAACCTCCCTGAGGAGGCAGCAGGGCTGGGCTGCAGGGAGCATCCAGCACACCGGGGGGCGCTAAGGACACACAGCATAGAGAGCAGCCTTGGGAGCAGGGCAGAGGGAGAGGGAGGGAAGGGCCTTTCTATTTGGCTCAGGGATTTCCACTCAAGCTCTCAGCTGCCTCCAAGGAAGGATCATGCTCTTTCTGTGAGGCTCTTATTTCCTGCTTTCTCACTGCAGACCTCAGAGGAGAAGGAAACACTGCTGCTGGCACATGACATGTGGGCAGTGATGGGGACTATCCTCACCACATCATACTGTACATAGAAAACCGAAACACTGGAACAAAAACTACTGGATTTTAGAAATGAATTCGGAAATGTACCTGAATATGAAATTAACAGCCTAAACAAATGTGTTTTTTTTGTTTGTTTGTTTGTTTGTTTTTTTACTATGGAAGACTGGTTAGCTTTATTTCAGTCAGGTCTGATTTCACATTATCTCAATCAGAAGTAACTAAAATCATAAAGCATGCCCCATTCAGCAAGCTGGAAGGCATTTAAAGAAGGGTAGAGGTAAAAATATTTCCAAAGGCTGATTCCCCTAATAGTGAAGGTCCTAGATGGCCATTAATCCTGACACAAAAACCCATGGGCTTTTCACAGTTTGGCTCTTCTGTGGGTGAGAAGAGAGCAGTTTCTGCAGCTGCTATAGGTTTCCTTCTGGCAGTAGCTTCAACTGGTTAGGAAGGAGACCATTTCTGTAAATGTGAGGTTTCAGAGTCTCTGAGGATGGCTTTTGAGCATTGAAAGGGCTACACAAAACTTACTTTATTTTTAAAAATAAATATTCAAGTTATTAAGGTTATGAAATAAAAAAACCTACTCATTAAACTGGAGTTCAGGTTACAAATTGTAACATTCTGTGTGTTACTCTAGCAAATTTTAACAACTCTGAAGGGTCCTTTAATTAAAATGTTTTTATTATTTATAAACTTAGTAAATTAAATTTCTTTAAATATTTCAAATGCATTTATCACATTAATGTATTCTCTTTTCAAATGCATTTATCACATTAATGTATTCTATCACATTAATGTAAGACTTTCCCAAGACCTTACATTTTATAAATCTAGCAATAAATTAAACTTATAACTATCATGAATCTTAAGTTCTTATTAACAAACTTAGGAAAATTTCAACCTAAAATCACAAGTTTAAATTCATTTTACATTAGACTATAATATGTATTTTATATTTTATATTTTTTACATTAGACCCATAAGATTAATCTGTCAGATAGTCTAAAACCCCCAATTCTTTTTAACATGACTAGGACTAAAGACACCAAAATGTATAGATTATTTCTAATATTTTAATTTGATATACTTCATATTTATACATAATTATAAATCTCTCTTTTTAACACAGGAAATAAATATGTTACCCCGAACAATTTTGATCTTTCTTTCCCTGCAAATATTGGAGGAGTTAGCTCATGGATAAGAGATATTGGTTGAGGTTTGAGGGCTGGAGCTGCAGGCTCCAGAGCAGTTTTTCCCATATAAAAATTTATACACCAATAACAAATTTTTAGTAAGGGAAACCAAAACAACAATCCCATTTACCATTGCATAAAAAAATTATGATACTTAAGAATAAACTTAATCCAGCAGGTAAAAGACTTGTACTCAGAAAAATACAGGATGTTGAATAAAGAAATAGAAGAAGATATAAACAAGTGGAAAAATATACCATGATCATGGATTGGTAGAATTGACATCATTAAAATGTCCATATTAATCAAAGCACTCTAAAGCTTCAATGTTATAAATATAACAACTGCATAGAACCACCAAGATGGTAGCATAGATAAATACCTGTGCTTGCTGCCTCTCACAACCACATCAAAACTCCAACTGAAAGAGTAAACAAATATCATCCAGATCCACGGGAAAACTGGTGAGTGGAAGTTCTACTACCAGAAGGAAAGAAAAAAGCGCATTGAGGCTGGTAGGAGATGTTTAGGTGTGGAAGCACAGAGGTTCAGAGGGTGCGCTATTGTGGGTTTTTTTCAATATTGAGGGAGATAAAAGATCCTGACTGTTCTGACCTCCAGTTCCAGGTGAGACTCTGAGACCCAGACTCATATGGGGAGAAACTAGACTGTGAGGTATCAGGCAGGAAAGGGAGGGCAGCTTTCTCTCTGAGATGCTTACAGTGGTCATTGTTCCTGCAAGGTGCTGCCTGACACAGTCCCAGGAACCTCTTTGGGGCAGGGTTGTATGGCAGCCATTGCTGTTTGCTCAGCCCTGGAGATTCCCTGAAACCCCGCCCCACCCAATTTATAACCCCAACCAAGCTGCGGGTATCAACTTTTCATATGAATGGCCTGTTTTTTAACAACCTAGAACCTAACAAACTGCAACTGGGTCAGAGAGCTCCAAAGCTTCCAAAAGAAGGCCTAAGGCCTGGCAGCAGCCTGCCTTTCTTACTTCACAGCTGGGCCTCATCTGGGCACTTCCAAACCTCAAACAAAGAAGAGGAATCTGCACATCTCTCTGTAGCTCCTGCTGGCTGGTCTCAGGCAGGGGCTGGCCTTGCACCTCCTTGGAAATCCAAAAGCCAGTGTACCCAGGGGTCAGAGTGAGAACATACCAGATTACAACTCTACATATCCATAAGCAACACACTCAAGGGGCAGACTCAGTGAACACCAAAGCCCCACTGATACAAGTCCTGCCCCATAAGGGTGTCTATAGCACAAAACTTTTTCCATTGTAGACACAGTGCGTCTCACAACCAGTTGGCCCGAAGGTCAATTCCTCCCAGTGATACCAACAGTAACCGAGGCTTAACTACAACAAGACTGTGCATACAGCCCACAAAAAGGTGTACCTCAAGTGTCTACCTCAGATAATTGGGGAGACTGAGCCACTAGGGCCTATACGACACCTAGCACACAAGCCACTCTATCAACACAGGGAAGTAGCCAAAATGCAGAGACAAAGAAACAAGCCACAAGTCAAAGAAATGGAAGAAAGCACATTATTGGATATAGAGTTCAGAACCATGGATGTAAGTTCAGAACCATGGATGTAAGGGTACTCAAGAATCTTCTAGAAACCTCTGAAAAATTTTAATGAGACCCTCAAAGATATGAAAAAAGGACCAATCAGAAATTAAGCATACACTGCCTGAAATAATGACTAATATACAGAGATCTAATAGCAGACTAGAGGATCCCAAGAATCAAGTCAAAGATTTGAAATATGAAGAAGCAAAAAATATCCAACCAGAAAAGAAAAAAGGAAGAAAAAAAATATGAAGATAGTGTAAGGAGCTTCTGGGATAACTTCTGGCATACCAACATCTAAACTATGGGGTGCTAGAAGAAGAAATTATGCAAGATATTGAAAACCTATTTGAAGAAATAATAACAGAAAACTGTCTTTACCTGGTAAAATAAATAAACTTACAAGTTCTGGAATATCAGAGAACCAGAAACAAGAGGAATCCAAAGAGGACCACACAAACACTATCATAATTAAAATACATAGGGCAGAAGACAAAGAGACAATCTTAAAAGTAGCAAGAGAAAAACAGTTAGTTACCTACAAGGGAGTGCCCATACTACTGTCAGTTGATATCTCAACATAAACTTTGCAGGCCAGAAGGGAGTGGCAAGAAATATTCAAAGTGATGAATAGCAAGAACCTTCAACCAAGATTACTCTACCCAGCAAAGCTATCATTTAGAATTGAATATCAGATAAAGGTCGTCACAGATAAGAGCAAGCTAAAAGAGTTCATCACCATTAAACCAGTATATATAAATGCTTAAGGGTATTCTTTAAAAAGAGGAAGAAGAAGAAGAAGAAGAAGAAGAAGAAGAAGAAGAAGAAGAAGAAGAAGAAGAAGGAGGAGGAGGAGGAGGAGGAGGAGGAGGAGGAGGAGGAGGAGGAGGAGGAGGAGGGGGAAGAGGAAGAGGAGGAGGAGGAGGAGGAAAAGATAAAAATTATTATCAACCAATTGACAATAAATACATACCTATCAACAAGTGAATCTAAGAAGCAAGTGAATAAAAAATCTGATGAACAGAATAAACTGGTGAATATAATAGAATCAGAGTCATAGAAAGGGTGTCAACTAACAATTCTTAGGGGGAAGGGGATGTGGGAGTACGGGAGAGATTGGACAAAAATCTTAAACCTACAGATGAGGACAGTGGGGGTGGTAAGGGAATGGGATGGGGTGGGAACCGGCTGAATGGGAGCTATGGGGGGGAGGCGGGGGGAGAGGAATAACTATAATAATCTGAACAATATAGATTTATTTAAAATATAATCCTACATAATAAACACCAAATATGCAAATTGACCTAATGGCAGAACGACCAGCAGATAGACCTGTGCTATGCAATGCACTGACCAACAGGGGGCAGATGCTCAACTCAGGATCTGCTCCCCGCTAGTCAGTGGGCTCCCACAGGGGATTCACTCCTCAGCCAGAAGCCGGGCTCATGGCTGGTGGGCACAGTGGTGGTGGTGGGAGCCTCCCCACCTACATGGCAGCAGTACTAAGGAGCAGCGAGCTGAGCGATCAGAAGCAGCAAGCATGTGGGCAGTTGCAAGGGAGGAATCCTGGACTGTGAGAATGTGCAGGCCAGGCTGAGGGACCCCTCCCCGAATCCAGTGCACGAATTTTGTGCACCTGGCCTCAAATAATAATAACAAAATTAAAATAGCAACGGCATATTTCACAGATATACAACACATAGTCCAACAATTTGAATGGAACCAAAAAAGACCCTAATTAGCCATAGAAATCTTGAGAAAGAAGAACAAAGGTGGAGGAATCACAATGCAAGGTATCAAATTATACTGCAAAGCCATAGGAATCAAAACAGTCAGGTACTGGCACAAGAATAGGCATATACATGCATGGGACAGAACAGTGAACCCAGAAATATACCCAAGCCATCACACTCAATTAATATTTAACAAAGAAGGCAAGAGTATACAATGGAGTCAAAACAGTACCTTCAATAAATATTGTTGGGAAAATTGGACACCTAATCGTGTAATAATGAAACAATACACTAACATACAACATACCCAGGAGTAAACTAAAAGCGATTAAAAGAAACTCAATATGAGTAGAGAAACCATAAAAATTATAGAAGAAGCCATAGGCAGCAAAATCTGAGACATCTCTCATAGCAATTTAGTTACAGATACATCTCCCAGGACAAAGGCAACTAAAGAGAAAATAAACAAATGGGAATACATCAGAATAAAAAGTGTCTGCACAGCCAAAGAAACCATCAACAAAAATGAAAAGGGAAGCACAGTATGGGAGAACATATTTGACAAGTATACATGTGATAAAGGGTTAATATCCAAAATGTATAAGAAACCCATACAACTTAACCAAAGAAAGACAAACAATCCAATTATAAAATGGGCAAAGGACCTAAATATACACATCTCCAAAGGGAACATACAGATGGCCAAGAGACATAGGAGAAATGCACAGAGTCACTGACCCTCAGAGAGATGCAAATTAAAAGGACAGGAGGTATCAGCTCAACCTGTCAGAATGACTACCATCAAGAAATCAACAAATGACAAGTGCTGGTGAGGGTGTGGAGCAAAGGGAACCCTCCTACTCTGCTGGTGGGAATGCAGGCTGGTGCAGCCACTATGAAACACAGAATGGAGTTTCCTCAAAAAAATCGAAGATGGAACTGCCATTTGACCCAGTGATCCCACTTTTAGAACATATGTTAAGGGAACCCACACACCAATCATTAACAACGTATGGACCCCTATATTCATAGCAGCACAAACTGCAATAGCTAAGATCTGGAAACAGACAAGTTCCCTTCAGTAGCTGAGTGGATAAAAAATTGTGATACATTTATGCCACAGAATACTAAGCAGCAGTAAAAGAGAAGGATCTCTTACACTTTGGGACAGCATGGAGGGACCTAGAGAGTATCATGGTAAAGGTAATAAGCCAGTCAGAGAAAGACAAGTATCACATAGTCTCACTCATATGTGGAACCTAATGAACAAAATAAACTGATGAAGAGAATGGATCCAGAGAACTGGAAGCATGGAGCAAACTGGGGGATCTCAGAGGGAAATCATGGTAGGGTGGGTGGGTGGGAAGAAGTCAACCGACAAACTCCTATGCACATAGGCTTAATCCAGGAACATAGACAACAGGATAGTGAAGGCCTGGGGCACCCGAAGTGGGCTAGAAGGTGTCAGTGGGGGACACAAGGGGACATGAGTAATACCTTCAACAATGAAGGTACAATGTAAAGAAAAAAGAATTAGGACCTGGACCCTCAGACACCCACTGAACATGATCCCTTGTAACCATCTTCTCTCAGGTGGGGTCAAGACCTCAGCTATGAAATACTCTGCCTCATGAATATGCAAAAGAGAGGAGGCAGACCAGGTTAAATGTGGGTAACTCTGTGCCCTGAGGGCATCACCCACAGCCACACCCTCCTCTACAGAAGTGCTCCCAGCACAGCCCTCACCATGGACTGCAGCTGGAGAACCTCCTCCTGGTGGCCATGGCGACAGGTAAGGGGCTCCAGTCCTGGTTAAAGAGGGTCCAGGGAGAGTGCAGGGGGATTCCACTGACTCCTGTCTCCTCCCACAGGTGTCCTCTCCCAGGTGCAGCTGGTGCAGCCTGGGGCTGAGGTGAGGCAGCCTGGGGCTTCCGTGAAGGTCTCCTGCAAGGCTTCTGGATACACCTTCACCGACTACTTGATGCACTGGATGCGACAGACCCAGGGACAGGGGATTGAGTGGGTGAGATGGGCTTATTTGAGCCAAATGTAGACCTATACTGGTATTAGGAGACCTTCAGGGGGCACCAGGCTGCCTCACCTCAGCCAGGACGCTCCCTGCAGCCCAGCCCAGCTGCCTGGGCTCACACTGACTTCCCCTCACTGTGTGTCTTGCACAGTAATACCGGTATAGGTCTACATTTGGCTCAAATAAACCCATCCCATCCACTCAATCCCCTGTCCCTGGATCTGTCGCATCTAGTACATCAAGTAGTCGGTGAAGGTGTATCCAGTATATGTCTACCAGTACATGTAATATCTACCAGGTGGAGCTCAGGACCAACACAGGGCCCAGATTCTGAGCAGGTGGAAAGTTGAGGAAAGATAACGTTTCCTGCTTCATCTTAATATAGTTTTGCTCACAGGCTCAGCCACAGAGCTCACAGGTAGCCCTGTCCTAGGTCTAGTTTTAGGGATTGTGTTGTGAACAAAAGGGGTCTCTGTTATATGGATGAATGGGGCCACATGCTAACCTGACAAGCTCAGGGGAGTCCTGCATGGCATTAGACATAACCACAAAACATGGTCTGAAAATTAAATGTGTAACTGCACACAGGTTATAGTGGGTAGTCATGTCCTAGACCGGTATTTTCCCTGACAAAGATGAACGTAGATCTTTACTAAGCCCATTTGCCTTTTTGGCTCTAAGCTAACCTATTGGTGAAATGTGCAACTTGTACCTTCCTGTTTTGTTTTGTGGTGTTTTTTTTTAGACCTTTCAGGCACAACAATGACACCAGGACACTCCCTCATTGTGACTGTTATCAAATTCATCATCAACTGTTAATTATGTTAAACTATTCGGTATCCATCCTGTAAAAGATGCAGCTCTCCATCATTTCACTTTTACCCTATTCCAGAGGTCTCCCCGCTTTTCTTTCTCCCACCTCCCTAATATGTCACCAATGAATTTTATGTAACCCATCTACATCCCTTCCTTTGATTGCAATGTATAAATACAGGTGTAACCCACCATTCTCAATTGATTGAGGTTCTCCTTACCAGTATATGTCTACATTTGGCTCAAATAAACGCACAAAATTCTTTACCGGTGTAAATGTTTTTTTACATTTACAGATATCTCTTTTTCAAATTGCGTAGTGTTCCATGGTGCAGAGGTACCACGTTATCTAATCATTTGCTAATGGGCACTTGGGCTGTTTACAAAGCTTAGCTGTTGTAAATTGCACTGCTATGAGCATAGGGGTGTAGGCATTCTTTCTGATGAATGTTTTGGGTTTCTTAGGATATATTTCTAGAAGTTGGATCACTGAGTCAAATGGGAGTTCCATTTTCAGTTTTTAGATAGAAGTCCTTATTTCTAACCTAAAAGGCTACCCCATTCTGCATTGCTAATGGACCAAATAAACTATTGAATGAAAATAGACCCAGAGACATGGAAGTATGAACAGCCCATGGAAGCTCAGAGAGAAGGCAGAGGAGGGTGGGTGGGAAGAGATCAACCAAGGAACTTGTCTGCATATATAGCTCACCCAGGGACACTGACAATGGGGTGGTGAGAGCCTGGGGAGGGAATGGGAGCAAGAGTGAAGAGAATAATGAGGAGATAAGGGGGATCTATGTAATACTTCAACAATAAAGATTCAGAGAGAGAGAGAGAGAGAGAAAGAGAGAGAGAGAGAGAGAGAGAGAGAGAGAGAGAGAGAGAGAGAGAGAGAGCCTTCTGTTCACTGTCCGTCATCCAGTCCCACCTTGTTCTCTCCCACCTCCATGTCACTCCTCATCTTCCCTCCTTAACTTCAAATGCACAAACAGATCTGCAAATGGTTATTCTCAGGAACATTGGAAGTCTTGCTCCCCAATAGTGGTCAACAGTTTTGCCCCAATAAAATCTTATCAAATATTCTCTACATGTCAGGACATTTCTTACATCAAAATATTGTTTCTCTTCGTTTACAACACACATTCAAACACAGTTTTTCTCTGTGTGCAGAGGTAAGTACACACAATTATAAAGCATCTAGTACCATTACAGAATTTACCAAGACCTACACAGGAGCACCCAGAGGTACAGAGAAACCCACTCATTTCCAGAAGCACTAGTGCCATGACTCAGGGGAGCCTGTGTCCAAATCCTGAGTGAGCAATATGGAGGAAGAAGCTTTCTCTTCATACCCTCTGGATTTTTGTCCCCCAAATATGGATCAAACTTCCTGTCCCTTTGGGGGCTTTGCAGAAAGCCCCTAGTGCTAAGATGGGGTCTCAGTGATCACCCAAGGCTTGGCCTGACACCAGCGCTGATAACCCTGTGGGGGTTGTGTATGGTTCATGGGTTATGGCCTCTGTAATGTAGGAGTGTTTAGGTAAACAGGTCTTAGATCTTGCAAGACCAGATGATTAAGGAAGGACAGTGACTAGACTACAGGCTAAGAGGAATGTGCATTTGGGACACTGATTGACCAGGTACAGAGTCAGGCTGCTGGTCTTCGACATTCTTTCACAAATGTCTTATTTTCCACTTGAGGACCTCCACAGGATGAATTCTAAGTATTTCAAAGCATTTGATGAGCCCACTGATGCTCTAAGCGCTGAGCCACAGCAGCCAGAGCTCATGTTTTCAATGATGGAAACGCTCTCACTTTGAAGGGCTGGGAAACAGGACTTTTGCACACAAACAGCAGGAAACTTGAGTGACATCTGTGGTTTTGGGAGGCAGCTGTGTGCTTGTGAGAGTGGCAGCAGGTTAGAGACAGAGGCTGCAGCCACAGCGTCCAGCCCAGCCTCTCCTGCCTCGTCACATGCACACGTTGGAGGTTTTTATAGGGGCAGGAATGGACTGCTGGGGAACCCGCTAGAATTGTATGACATAGTAATCCTGCTCTGTTTACTGTGACGGTTTATTCTGATTAAAGAAGCACATTCTAGCCTGGCTGGCAGCCGCAGGGGAACCTGGGACTCACCTGGAGTGCAGCCCTTCCTGGGGGCTGCCTGTTGTCCTGGAGAGATGAACAACTTCGCTGCAGGAACAGAGCAGCAGACCCTTGAAGATCCAGCCCTCTGCTCCCTGTCCACGGCCCCTCGCCACACCCTGTGGCTCCTTCCACAGAATCTTCATCCTTTCACTCAATGTGAGCAGCTGCTTAAGGGCTGCAGAGCAGGTTTTGAGGATGACCACCTGCTCTCCCTTATTGCCGGCAACAGTGGAATGAATGCCTGTAAGTGATTCCACCTGTCTCTGCTCAACTGGCTCAGGTACTGACCAGGCAGCATGGAGCATGCACTGACCGATCACATATTTGTGTGTGTGAGATATGACAGGGGATTATAACAAGGAGAATCTTTCAGTCTCTAATTAAAGCTTCATTCAATGCAAGTTCTTATTCCCAAACCCCAGAAAGAAAACATGGCCCATGACAGGTGAAGGAGAGCAAGAGGAGGCCCCCTTCACGTGCCTCAAAGGCAGCACTCCTGGATCCTCATCAAACCCCTGAGGAAGGAGGACTCTCAATCCTGGAAACTGGCCCAAAGTAATGGGGTCAGGGAGATGGGTCTTAAGAAAGGAGGGAGGGAGGTAGGGTTAGGACGGGATTCCCAGTGGCCAGCATCATTCAGTCCTCTTCCATCTGGGGTCGCCCCTAGGATGACAAGGTCAGGCATGCAGCCTAGGTCACAGCAGCACACTATATGCAAACTCCATGCAAATGGGGCTCTCCTCCTACTCATAAAATGGGGCCCTTGCCTGGCATGTTGGGGAGACACCCGGAACACAAGCATCTGAGACAGGACCCAGCGATTCCACCATGGACTTGGTGCCAAGCTGTGTTTTCCTCCTAATCATTTTCCAAGGTCATTGTCAGGAGTGGGGAGCGCTGAGCCCTGTGCCTGTGCCTCTTTGTGCTTCCATGTGATTCTCAGTCCCCCTGTGTCTCTGTGTTTGCAGGAGTTCAGTGTGAGGAGCAGCTGGTGGAGTATGGGGGAGGTGTGGTGCAGCCTGGGGGGTCTCTGAGACTCTCCTGTGCAGCCTCCGGATTCACCTTCAGTAGCTACTTTATGTACTGGGTCCGCCAGGCTCCAGGGAAAGGCCTAGAGTGGGTCTCACATATTAGTGGTGATGGTAGTATAATACATATACTACGCTGACTCTGTGAAGAGCCGCTTCACTATCTCCAGAGACAATGCCAAGAACACATTGTACCTGCAAATGAGCAGCCTGAGAACAGAGGACACGGATCTGTACTACTGTACAACACACAGTGAGGGGAAGTCAGTGTGAGCCCAGACACAAGCCTCTCTGAGGAGACAGCTGGGCTGGGCTGCAGGGAACTTCCATGACCAGCAGGGGCGCTCAGGAGCAGCACAGAGCCCTGACAAGGAGCAGGTGGAGAGTTAAAGAAAGACACCATTTCCTGCTCCTCCTTAAATTAGTTGTGCTCAGAGGCTCAGCCACAGAGCTCACGGGAAGCCCTGTCCTAGGTCTAGTTTTAGGGATTGTGTTTTGAACAAAAAGGGGGCTCTGTCCCAAATCTGACAAAATTCAGTGACTAACAGGACCCTCACAGGAGGCTCTGATCACACATTCCTACCTGGGCAGTCCTGGGGGTGGGCACGCCCCAGGCCTATGACTTCTTTACTAAAAGGCTCCTGTTTCCTGAAGCACCCCGTCCATGGTTCCTGTGCATCTGGGTTCACACACCTGTGACATCAGTATGACCACCCTCAGGGAGCACCACTTCTTCACTGTCCTGGCACCCAGTCCCCTCTGTGCTCTCTCCCACCTCCATGTCACCCCTCACCTTCCCTCCTTAACTTCAAATGCACAAATGCAGCTGCAAAAGGTTATTCTCTGGAGCATTCCCCAACAGTTTTCATCTGTTTGGCACCAATAAAATCTTATAAAACATTCCCTAAATGTTTGGACATTTCTTACATCAACAAGTTGACTTTTCTTCATTTACAACGTACGTTCATACATGTTTCTTCCCCATGTGGAGAGGGAAGTGCACACAATTATAAAAACCAGCTACCTGGACGGAAAGAGTTAAAATGAGTTCACAGGTGTTGGAGATGAGACAAGTTTGCTGTTGGTTGTTATGGGTATAAGTGTCCCATCTTTTTCCAGATCTGTAGGTGTGACTGGGTGGTTGAGCATAGACCAATGAACCAAGAGGTCAGGGTTCGATACCTTGTTCAGGGATCATGCCTGAGTTGCAGTCTGGATGTTCAGGTGGAGGGGGTAGGAGACAGCCGATCAATGATGCTCAGAGTAGCTGAGCCCGACACATACCTGGGTTTCAATTTAAATACCGGGGGAGTTGGTGGGGCTGGCACTGGGGAGAGGGTAGGAGGCAGACAATTAGTGATTCTCATCATTGATGTGTCCATGGCTCCACTGGCCTCCTCTCTGGAGTGAAGGAAAGTATAAAAGAAGGAGAAGGAAAGAAAGGCGGCTTCCCCAGCTGTGCCTTCTCCCCTGTGACACTCTGGCAGGCTCCCCTGCTGGTTGAATGGGCATAAAATCCACAACATAAATGGGCCACTTTGAAGTCCTTGACCTGAGAACCTCTAAGCCTGTGGAGAATGGTTTTAAGAGTTTATTTGAGCCAAACTTGATCACAGGAACAGCAAGCCCAGCTTCTTCTGTCCTGGGATCAGGGGTCACCAAGTCCAAGAAAGAAATTGGGGAGCAGAAGGTTTAAGCAAAAGTGTGGACACTTATTTTTTTTTTAATATATATTTAATTGATTTTCTTACAGAGAGGAAGAGAGAGGGATAGAGAGTTAGAAACATCGATGAGAGAGAATCATCGATCAGCTGTCTTTTGCACACCCCCCATTGGAGACGTGACCACAGCCAAGGTACATGCCCTTGACCGGAATCGAACCCGAGACCTTTCAGTCCGCAGGCTGATGCTCTATCCACTGAACCAAACCGGTTTTGGCGCAGTGTGGACACTTATTACAAGCAGATTCAGGCTCCCTGCATGGGGAGGGCTCCTGACGGGTTGCCCCTGAAGCCTGTGGTCTCCGGTGTATATGTGCCACCAGCCTGCTTTGTGTCCACCTGTGTGCCCACCTGATTGGCCCTCATTGTTCCTGCCCAGCAAGGAGCCTGCCCATCCCCTGTTTCCTTGTGTGCCTTCACCTTCCTGCCCCAGGCCCTCCCTCATTTCTCAGGCCTCCCGCTCTGAGTCCAGAAACATTCTGCTATTGCTGCCTGGTTGGTGCCTGTGCTTAGGCTGCTCAGACTGCCCTGTCTGCCCCTGCCTACCAGCCACCTGCCTTGGTTTCCCATGGATCCTGCCCTGTCTGCCTGCCCATCAAGCTAACTCCCCTCAAAGCCACCCCTTCTGTACCTGTGCACGGGGTCCTCCAGGAACAGGAAGCTCATCTTCCTAAAACACAGGTTCTCCTTACAAACACCAGACTCACTGCTCAGCCCGGGCCCCTCCTCCTCCCTCTGCTACCCGCTCTGTTCTGTCTGTTGTTGTTAGATTTCTATGGTGGTTGTTCTATTACCTTCTCATTCTGTTTGTTCAAAAAGAGTAATTGAGCAGAAAGGGCAGAAGCAAAATGATGGCGTATGCAGCTCCAAACTCTTGTTCCTCCACAAAAGCACCAAAAAACAAAATGAATCTCTCAGAACTAGCATCTGTCGGGCTCTGGAGCACAGTCAGACCTGCCGCAACTGAGCGAACCCTGAGTCAAGTACATGCTACTCAGAAAGGGAAGGAGTCAGGTGTGTGGCTCAGGGGCTGAGCATTGGCCCAGGAATCACCAGGTTATGTGTTTGTTTCTGGGTCAGGGAACATGCCCTGGGTTGCAGAATCAATTCCCTATAGGGGGCATGCAGGAGGCAGCCAATCAATGATTCTCTCTCATCACTGATGTTCCCATATTCTTATCCCTCTCCCTACCTCTCTGACATCTATAACCATATTTTCTGAAGATTAATAAAAACATCAAATGTCACACATACAAAAAAACTGAAAAACCAGAGGATGAAGGAATTACTACTTTAAAGTGCTGAAGAAAAATGAAAAGCCATCAACTTAGAATTCTAAACTAACTAAAAATACATTTCAACACAAAATGGAGCCTGGTTGATGTGGCTCAGTGGTTGAGTTTTGACCTGTGATTCCATTTCTGGTCAGGGAACATGCCAGAGTTATGGGCTCCATACACAATTGTGACCATGTAGGACACAATAGATCAATGATTCTTTCTCATCATTGAGGTTTCTATCTCTACCTGCCTCTCCCTACTTCTCTGAAATCTAAGAAATATATATTAAAATAAATAAATGAAATGGCTGTGGGTTTGATTCCCAGTCTTGGCAGTTATCAGAGGAAACTGAAAAATATTTCACTCTCCCCATCTTTCTGTGTTCAATGTTTCTCTCTCATATCAATGTTTCTGACTCTCCTTTCCCTTTCCTTTAAAAATCAATAAACACATCTTTAGGTGAGGACAAAGAAAAGAAGATCCAGCCTGTCTTATGTAGCTCAGCAATTAAGTTTGGTCCCAGGACAAAAGAAGTCATTGGTTTGATTCCTGGCTAGGGCACAAGGCCGGGTTGTGGCTCCATCTAGAGTGGGGGCCACACAGGAGGCAGCTCATCAATGATTCTCTCTCATGGATAATTTTGTCTCTTTATGAGTTTTTCTTCCTCTCTTTTAAAAATAAAAAATAGTATTTTTTAAACAGATCTGTATCTATGTCTATCTCTACTTCTTCATCTATATGTATATTCACATCTATCTCTACATCTATATCTATATTTAGATATCAATATCTATAGCTATAGCTATATCCAAGGGAGCGGAGGCACATCAATGTTATCACTAAGGGATCACTGATTGTGCCCACATCCTACTTCCTGACCACCTCCTGCAGCACAGGCCCTGCTGTGGAAGGAGAGGTCCCTGGGCACGGTGACCAGGACCCCAAGGAGGGCTGGTTCTCTGAGGGCACAGTCAGCACCTCCTTCCAGGAGAAGCCCCAGAGACCAGGACTTCCCTC
Organism: Pipistrellus nathusii; assembly: GCA_963693515.1. NCBI lineage: Eukaryota > Metazoa > Chordata > Mammalia > Chiroptera > Vespertilionidae > Pipistrellus > Pipistrellus nathusii. Next base: position 681,089 of record OY882858.1, read on the forward strand.
ACCTCTTCCCTTTGTATGTGCAGACACCTCCCATATGCAAATGCCCACACGGCCACCAGACACACTTCCAGTTGGCATCCACTTAAATGCAGGGCCTCCTCACCCTGGAGAGTGCTTTCTGGGGGACAAGGACCTCACCAGCAAGACATGACTCCCCTGTGGCTCTTCCTCTTTCTGCTGTCAGCTCCCAGATGTGAGTGACTCAGGGCTTAGACATGAGGAGATGGGGACCCTGCATCTGAGCCCAGGACTCACTGTGTTCTCTCTGTCCCAGGTGTCCTGTCCCAGGTGCAGCTGCAGGAGTTGGGCCCAGGACTGTTGAAGCCCTCACAGACCATCTCCCTCACCTGCACTGTCTCTGGTTACTCCATCACCAGTGATTACTGCTGGAGCTGGATCCGCCAGCCTCCAGGGAAGGGGCTTAAGTGGATGGGCTGCATAAATTATAATGTAAACCTTTACTACAGCCCCTCCCTCAAGAGTTGAACCTCCATCTCCAGAGACATGTCCAAGAACCAGTTCTCCCTGCAGCTGAGCTCCATGACCACCGAGGATACGGCCGTGTATTACTGTGCATGAGACACAGTGAGGGGCAGTCATGTGAGCCCAGACAACTACCTCCCTGAAGTTGACAGCTGGGCTGGTTTAGGCTGCAGAGGGTGTCCATGACCAGCAGGAGGCCCTCAGGACCAGCACAGGGCCCAGATTAGGAGCAGGTGGTAAATTGAGGAAAGACACCATTTCCTGCTCCGTTTTAAAATAGATTTGCCCACAGGCCCAGCTACGGAGCACACAGGAAGCCCTGTCCTAGGTCTAATTTTAGGGATTGTGTTTGTGAACACAAAAGGGGCCTCTTTTCTAAGGACAAACGGGCCACATGCTAACCTGACAAGCTCAGGGGAGGCCTGCATGGCATTTGTACCAACTCTGAGACCTCACATAGCCACAAAAGATGGTCTAAAAATTAAACATTTAACTACACACAGGCTATGGTGGGTAGTCATGTCCTAGGCCAGTGTTTTCCCTGACAAAGATCAACTTAGATCTTTTCTGAGCACATTTGCCTTTTTGCCTCTAAGATAACATATTGATAAAAAGACTGTGTAACTAGTAACTTCCACTTTTTTCTCCAGACCGCTCAGGGCACAACAAATGGCACCCAGATATTCCCTCATTGTTATTGTTATCAAGTTAATCGTCAGCTGTTATTATAATTATCTTAAACTCTCATGTATCCATCCTGTAAAAGATGCACCTGTCCATCATTTCACTTTTTACCCTATCCCAGAGGTCTCCCTGCTTTGCTTTCTCCCACCTCCTTAATATATCACCAGTGAATTTCATGTAGCCTATCTACATCCCTTCCTTCTATTGCAATGTATAAACACCGATGTAACCTGCCATTCTACAGAGCGTTATCTCAATTCGCTGAGATTCTGCTTCCTGATATGTCCACACTTTGGCTCAAATAAACTCACAAAATACTTTACAGGTCTGATTGTTTTTTAAGTTAACAGTTCTTTCTTTTTCATTCCTGCATAGAGTTCCATGGAGTAGAGGTACCACGATTATTCAATCATCTGTTGACGGGGACTTAGGCTGTATCCAAAGCTCAGCTATTGTGAATTGCACTGCTATGAACATAAGGGTGTATGCATTCTTTCTGATGAGTGTTTAATATCTCTATGGATGTGTACCTAGAAGTGGGATCACTGAGTCAAATAGGAATTCCAATTTTAAATTTTTGAGGAAACTCCATACTGTTTTCCATAATGGCTGCTCCAGTCTGCCTTGCTAATTGGCTAGCTAAACTGATGAACAAAAGTAGACCCAGAGAGCGGCCAGGCCCGGAGCAGCGGCTGCCAGGTCTGGCCCGGAGCTGCCGGGCCTGGAGCAGCCAAGTCCAGAGCAGCCGGGTCGGGTGCGGCCAGGCCCGGAGCAGCAGCAGCCAAGCCCGAAGCAACCAGGTCGGGAACAGCAGTGGCCAGACCCGGAGCAGCTGGTTGTGGAACGGACCAGAGCAACAGAGGCCAGGCCCTGAGCAGCCAGGCCCGGAACAGCTCGCTCCTCGCCTACCCCCACCCCAAGGCTGCCTCTCAGAGATGGCTGGAAACTTTTGCAGGAACTTGAGGGTTTGCTGAATCAAGTGATGAAGGCTTAGATCTGGATATTTTGAGTTAGTATAGCACTGGGGTGTTGATCTGTGAGTGCCTTGTGTGAGGCCTGGATGAGGGTTGGCCTATTTGGAAATGTCTTTTGTGTGAAGTGTATCTTTGGGCATGTGGAGGTATTATGGATATGAGAAAATGCTAAGTAACTGATTTACTATCTGAAAAGGGATTTACTATCGGGGAAAGGGAGGGAAGAATAGACTAAACATAAACTGTGCACCTATGGATGAGGACAATGGGAGATGGGAAGGGGGCGGAGGGTGGGGTGGGAACCTGGTGGAGGGGGGAAGAAATGAGGAACCTTTGTAATAATATGAACAATAAAGATTGATTTTTAAAAAAAAAAGTAGACCCAGAGACATGGAAGCATGAACAGACCACGGAACCTCAGAGGGAAGGCAGGGGAGGGTGGGGTGGGAAGAGATAAACCCATGAACTTGTCTGCATATATGCCTCACCCGGGACACAGAAAATGGTGTGATGAGGGCCTGGGGAGGGAATGGGAGTGAGCAGGGAGAGGATAATGGACAGTATAGGGGTACCTATGTTATGTGTCAACAATAAATATTAGGGAGAGAGAGAGAGAGAGAGAGAGAGAGAGAGAGAGAGAGAGAGAGAGAGAGAGAGAGAGAGAGAGAGAGAGAGAGAGAGAGAGAGAGAGAGAGAGAGAGAGAGAGAGAGAGAGAGAGAGAGAGAGAGAGAGAGAGAAAGAAAGAGAGAGAAAGAGAAAGAGAGAGAGAGCGCCTTGCTGTCTCCCACCTACATGTCACTACTCACTTCCCTCCTTAACTTCAAATGCACAAACGCAGGTGCAAAAAAGTCATTCTCTGGAGCATTGGAGGTCTTGCTCCCTGACATTTGCTGAGAGTTTGGCTTCAACAAAATCTTATAAAGCATTCCCATCATATTTGGACATTTCTTACATCAACGTGTTGTCTTTTCTTCATTTACCACAGACGTTCACACAGGTTTCTTCCCGTGTGGAGAGGGAGGTGCACACAATTATAAAGCCTGCTGCCTCCACAGGATGGTGGTGGTGACTCTAAAGAGTTCCCATCCTTTGATGTGGAGATGACCTCCAACCACTGAGCCCACCAGCCAGGCTCCGTGTGTAATGATGGAAAATCTCCACGGGGAGAGGCTGGAAATAGGACTTTTGCACACAAACAGCAGGGAAGTTGAGGGAAATGTGTGCTTTCGGGAGGCAGTTGTGTGTTTGTGAGAGTGGCAGCAGGTTAGAGACACAGGCTGTGGCCACAGTGTCCAGCCCAGCCTCTCCTGCCTCCTCACAGGCATATGTTAGAGTTTTGTGGAGGATCTGATTGTGGAAAACAACAAGGAGAATCTTTCAGTCTCAAAATAAAACCTTCATTCAATGCAAATTTTTATTCCCAAACCCCAGAAAGGCAACATGGCCCAGGGCTGGTGAAAGGGAGTGAGAGGAAGCCCCATACAACTGCCTCTGGGGGAGCACCCCTGGGTCCTCATCAAAACCCCAGGAAGGAGAACTCTCAATCCTGGAAGCTTCCCCCAACAAAATGGAGTCCGAGTGATGGGTCTCAGGAAAGGAGGGAGGGAGGGAGGGTCAGGAAAGGACCCCTTGTGGCCCAGAATCCTTAAGTCTTTTCCCATCTGGGGTCGCCCCTAGGATGACAAGGTCAGGCATGCAGCCCAAGGTCACAGCTGCACCTTATATGCAGACTCCATGCAAATGGGGCTCTTCTCCTGTTCATAAAAGGGGCCCTTGCCTGGCATGTTGGGGAGAGACCCGGAACCCAAGCACCTGAGAAAGGACCCCAGGGGCTCCACCATGGACTTGGTGCCAAGCTGCGTTGTCCTCCTGATCATTTTCCAAGGTCATTGTCAGGTGTGGGGAGTGCTGAAGCCTGTGCCTGTGCCTGTTTGTGCTTCCATGAGATTCTAAGTCTTCCTATGTCTCTGTGTTTGCAGGTATCCAGTGTGAGGTGCAGCTGGTGGAGTCTGGGGGAGGCCTGGTGCAGCCTGGGGGGTCTCTGAAACTCTCCTGTGCAGCCTCTGGATTCACCTTCAGTAGCTACTACATGCACTGGGTCCGCCAGGCTCCAGGGAAGGGGCTGGAGTGGGTCGCATACATTTATCCTAGTGGTAGCACATACTACGCCGACTCTGTGAAAGGCCGCTTCACCATCTCCAGAGACAATGCAAAGAACATGCTGTACCTGCAAATGAACAGCCTGAAAGCTGAGGACACGGGCCTGTATTATTGTGCAAGAGACACAGTGAGGGGAAGTCAGTGTGAGCCCAGACACAAACCTCCCTGAGGAGGCAGCTGGGCTGGGCTGCAGGGAGCATCCAGGACACCAGGGGGCGCTCAGGACCCACAGCACAGAGAGCAGCCCAGGGAGCAGGAGCAGAGGGAGGGAATAGGGAGGACCTTCCTGTAGGGCTCAGGGATTTCCTGTCAAGCTCTCAGCTGCCTCCGGGAAGCCTCTTCCTCTTCATGTTCTCACTGCAGACAACAGTGAAGAAGGGCATTGTGTTTGCAGGTGACATGGAGCCCTGGACTAATGGATTGAAGGCTCCTCATACAGACACACTGTCACCCTGGCTCCTCCATTAAGGAATGTCCACCCTTCCCAATGAGTGTGGAGAGATTTCATGAACGAGACCCCAATGGATTATGGAACTCGGTGATTCATGGTGAGACCATGTGGTTACTCAACCCAAAGGTGTCCAAGTGGAAACACCTTGCACCTCGAAGGGGTCACCTTCTAGAAAAGACACCCTGTGGGAATGTCCATGTGGGCAGCAGGGGCCCCATTCCCACCAGTTTGCAGTGACAGGTTCCTCATTTCTCTTGGTCCCTCCCTGCATGACCTTGAATGTTTCTACGTCAATCACCTCCTACTTATCATTATTCGGGTGTTTCCTAGGATGATACGAGCTGAGCTGTGTCTATGATGCCCTGCACTTCCTTCTGGGCCTTCACTGGAGGAGGTTTTAAACCCACATGACCAGTAACTCTCTGTCCATGAACATCAGACACGTTTCTGTCGTGTGACTCAAATCAAGTCCAGCTTCTTCCCCTCACCCAGTTCCACAGTCATGTCCAAATTAATGGGTTGGTTTCCCAGCAGCACTCCCTTCTAGTACCAGAACCTGCTCCCGTCCCTGTGGCTACTATAGCCAATCCACGTGGACAGCAGTGGCAAAGCATTTTCTGGGGTGTTCTTTGTAAAGTCACCCAAAACAGTGCCCATAAAGAAAACACTGATGTATTGAACTTTAATAAAGTAAAACATTTGTCTCACCAAGAATTTCATCCAGGATATTCAATGACAAGCTTAGCATGAGATTATATATTGGAGAATGTGTGTATTACACATGAAGGATGTTGTACGTTATGAGGGAGACCACCAGCATCTGACCACAGTGACCTCCCAGGGGAAGGGCAGAGGGAGCCTGGGAGCGAGGGAATCCTCTCAGGGTTGAAGTTCCTTTTCCTGTGAGAAATTCTATGGTGGAATTGTCCTCACTCACCTCCCTCTGAACCCCAACATCACTGATGACACTGGAAAGAGAAAACAAGTCAATCTCTTTAAGTCATCATTTCAACATATGAATGATTCTATGTAGTGCATATACATATAATTTTATTTCGTGTCTTCTCTCCTTATACAGCCATGGCTATTTCTGATGGAACTATCTGGTGCCTCTGCAGCCTGGGAGGGAGGGAATCCCCTCAGGGTTGAAGTTCCTTTTCCTGTGAGAAATTCTATGGTGGAATTGTCCTCACTCACCTCCCTCTGAACCCCAACATCACTGGAAAGAGAAAACAAGTCAATCTCTTTAAATCATCATTTCAACATATGAATGATTCTATGTAGTGCATATACATATGATTTTATTTCATATCTTCTCTCTTTATACAGCCATGGCTATATCTGATGGAACTATCTGGTGCCTCTGCAGTAGGCCATGTGCTTGCAGAAGGGAAGACTGTGAATAGGAAGCTGCAGACACTGCTGCTGGCAGTACCAGATATCTAATTATACTCCAAAGCCAAATTTCCTGCTTTAAGAATCAGAGATGTCTCACCTTGCTGTGGTAGGGAGGCAGTTTCTCATATCATGGGAACAATATAAACTAAGATGTAAGATGCTGAGAGTGGCTGTCATTTATTTTGATATTTTGAACAAGGGTAGAATTTATATAAAATTACAGACAATAAATTTGGAAATGGTGGATACACTAGGGTGTTAAGATTCAGAAACTCTCCTAACAAATGCTAATCTCATTAAATCTATTTGAAAATGCCTGAGAAGTGAAAAGTGTAACCTGCTCATCTATCCACCATTTCTCCTCATGCTTAGAAAGTCTAGGCTAAGCTTTGACAGGATTCCAATGAATTTCATGACCCATGGGGTTCCTGAGCCGATTACCTGTGAGTGAGGTCAAAGGAACAGAGGTCCTCACACAGGCCCCAGAATGACCAGGGAAGCCTGACCTCAGTCCCTCCACTTATAGGAAAGATATGCAAATTTCTGTTCAACTTCTAGGGTACATCCTCCCCTGGGCTGTGCAGGCTCACAGCTCCCTCCTCACTCAGGGCTGAGGTCTCTGAGAAGGCCCAGCTGTGGTCATGAAGATGAGACTGCTGGGTCTTCTCCTGGGCCTGCTGACAGCCCCCCAGGGTGAGGGTCTCAGGGGTGAGTCATGGGCCATGGGATGGCTGTAACTGCAGGTGACTGACAGGACTGATGCTCCTTGTCCCCAGGTGGCCTGTCCCAGGTGCAGCTGCAGGAGTCGGTCCCAGAACTGGTGAAGCCCTTGCAGACCCTCTCTCTCACCTGCACTGTGTCTGGGGGCTCAGTCACCAGCAGTTACTGGTAGAGCTGGATCCGCCAGCCTCCAGAGAGTGGGTTGCAGTGGATGGGTGAGTGGTCAGAAGGCATAAGGTACAACCCAGACTTCCTGCATCACATGTCCATCACTGCTGACACATCCAGGAACCAGTTCTCCCTGCAGCTGAGCTCCGTGACCACCAAGGACACGGCCGTGTATTACTGTGCAAGAGACACAGTAAGGGAAGTCAGTGAGAGCCCAGACAAAAACCTCCCTGAGGAGGCAGCAGGGCTTGGCTGCAGAGGGCATCCTGTCCAACAGCACAGAGAGCAGCCCCAGGAGCAGGGGCAAAGGGAGGAAGAGGGAAGGGCTTTCCTGTTGGGCTCAGGGATTTCCTCTCAAGCTGTCAGCTGCCTCCAGGGAGGGCTCTTGCTCTTTCTCTGAGGCTCTCATTTCCTGCTTTCTCACGGCAGACCCCAGAGGAGGAGGTAACACTGCTGCTGGCAGTACCAGATATCTAATTATACTCCAAAGCCCTAAAAATCAAAACAGCCTGGTACTGGCACAAGAACAGGCATATACATCCATGGAACAGAACAGAGAACCCAGAAATCTACCCAAGCCATCACACTCAATCAATATTTAACAAAGTAGGCAAGAGCATACAATGGAGTCAAAATAGTCTCTTCAATAAATATTTTTAAGGAAAATTGGACAGAAAACTATGCAAATAAATGAAATAATACACAAACATACACCATATTCAGGAATAACTAAAAATGGTTAAAAGATGTAAATGTAACTAGGGAGACCATAAAAATCCTAGGTGAAGCCTTAGGCAGCAAAATCTCAGACATCTCTCATATCAATTTGTTTACAGATACATCTCCCAGGAGAAAATAAACAAAGGGGAATGCATCAAAATAAAGTGTCCCCACAACAAAGAAACCATCAGCAAAATGAAATGGAAGCCCACAGAATGGGAGAATATGTTCAGCAAGGCCCCATGTGATATACAGTGTTGATATCCAAAATATGAGAAAAACCCATACAACTTAACCAAAGGAAGTCAAATTATCGAATTACAAAAATCGACAAAGGACCTAAATACACACTTCTTTAGAGGGAACACAGAGTTGGTCAAGAGACATAAGAAAAATGCTCAGGGTCACTGATCCTCAGAGAGATGGAAATTAAAAGGACAGGAGGTATCAGCTCACACCTGTCAGAATGGCTACCATCAACAAACCAACAAAGGACAAGTGCTGGAGAGGATGTGGAACAAAGGAAACCCTCCTAGTCTGCTGGTGGGAATGCAGGCTGGTGCAGCCACTATGGAACACAGAATAAAGTTTCTTCAAAAAATTAAAGATGGAACTGCCATTTGACCCAGTGATCCCACTTTTAGAATGTAAGCTGAGGGACCACAAAAACCAATAAGAAAGAGTGTATGGACTACTATGTCCACAGCAGCTTAAATTGCAACAGCTAAGATCTGGAAACAGCTCAAGAGCCCATCAGTAGCTGAGTGGATAAAAAGCTGTGGTACATTTATGACATGGAACACTATGCAGCAGGAAAAGAGAAGGATCTCTTACCCTTTGGGACAGCATGGAGGACCTGGAGAGTGTCATGCTAAGTGAAATAAGCCAGTCAGAGAAAGACAAGTATCATAGGTGGAACCTAATGAACAAAATAAGCTAATGAAGAAAATGGATCCAGAGACCTGGAAGCATGGAGCAGACTGGGAATCTCAGAGGGAAATCCTGGTAGGGTGGGTGGGTGGGAAGAGGTCAACCAACAACCTCGTATAAATAGAGGCTTAATCCAGGGACAGAGACAACAGGATGGTGAAGGCCTGGGGCACCAGGGGTGCTAGAAGGTATCAATGGGAGACACAAGGGGACATGAGTAATATCTTCAACAATAAAGGTACAATTTCAAGAAAAAAGAATTAGGACTTGGACCCTCAGACACCCCCTGAACATGGTCCCTGTGTCACCATCTTCTCTCAGATCGATCAAGACCTCAGCTATGAAATACCCTGCCTCATGAATATGCAAAAGAGGGGAGGCAGACCAGGTTAAATGTGGGTAAGTCTGTGCCCTGAGGGCATCACCCACAGCCACACCCTCCCCTACAGAAGTGCTCCCAGCACAGCCCTCACCATGGACTGCAGCTGGAGAACCCTCCTCCTGGTGGCCATGGTGGCAGGTAAGGGGCTCCTGTCCTGGTTAAGGAGGGTTCAGGAAGAGTCCAGGGGGATTCCATCACTCCTATCTCCTCCCACAGGTGTCAACTCTCAGGTGCAGCTGGTGCAGCCTGGGGCTGAGGTGAGGCAGCCTGGGACCTCCGTGAAGGTCTCCTGCAAGACTTCTGGGTACACCTTCACCAGCTACTGGATGCACTGGGCGCGACAGGCCCCAGGACAGGGGCTTGAGTGGATGGGGTTGGTTAACCCTAGAAATGGATACACTAGCAACGCACAGAAATTCAAAGGCAGAGTCTCCATATCCACAGACAAGTCCACAAGCACAGCCTACATGGAACTTCGCAGCCTGAAAACCGAGGACACGGCCATGTATTACTGTGCAAGAGACACAGTGAGGGGAAGTCAGTGTGAGCCCAGACACAAACCTCCCTGAGGAGGCAGCAGGGCTGGGCTACAGTGGGCGCTCAGGACACCAGGGGGCGCTCAGGACCAGCACAGTGCCCTGAGCAGGAGCAGGTGGAGAGTTAAAGAAAGACACCATTTTCTGCTCCATCTTAAAATAGTTTTCCTCACAGCCTCAGCCACAGAGCTCACAGGAAGCCCTGTCCTAGGTCAAGTTTTAGGGATTGTGTTTTTGAACAAAAAGGGAGTTCTGTCCTAAATCTGACAATACCCAGTAACTGACAGGACCCTCACAGGGACTCTGATCACACATTCCCGCCTGGTCAGTCCTGGGAATGGGCACGCCCCAGGCCTCTGACTTCTTTACTAAAAGGCTTCTCTTTGCCTGAAGCACCGTCCATGGTTCCTGTGCATCTGGGTTCACACACCTGTGACATCAGCATGACCACCCTCAGGAGAGCACCTACTGTTCACTGTGCTGGCACCCAGTCCCCACCTCCATGTCACCGCTCACCTTCCCTCCTTAACTTCAAATGCGCAAAAGCAGCTGCAAATTGTTATTCTCCTGAACATTTGAGGTTTTGCTTCCCAACAGTTCTCGTCCATTTGGCTCCAATAAAATCTTATAAAACATTGCATATGTGTTTAGGCATTTCTTACATCAATATGTTGTTTTGTCTTCATTTACAACATGTGTTCATACATGTTTCTTCCTCATGTGGAGAGGGAAGTGCACATAATTATAAAAACCTGCTACCTGGGCAGGAAGAGTTCAAATGAGTTCACAGGTGTTGGAGATGAGACCAGTTTGCTGTTGGTTGTCATGGACATAAGTGTCCCATCTTTCTCCAGCCCAGCAGGCATGATAAGGTGGTTCAGCATCGACCTATGAGCCAGGATGTCATAAATTGATTCCTTGGTCAGTACACATGCCTGGGTTTCTGTCTCAATTCTGGGAGGGGGGGGGGGGGCGGTAGCAGTTATGAGGGAGAGGGTAGGAGGCAGCAGATTGATGATTCTCAACATTGATGTTTCTATGGCTCCACTGGCCTCCTCTCTGGAGTGAAGGAAAGTGTATAAAGAAGGAGAAGGAAAGAAAGGCGGCTTCCCCAGCTGTGCCTTCTCCCCTGTGACACTCTGGCAGGCTCCCCTGCTGGTTGAATCGGCATAAAATCCACAACATAAATGGGCCACTTTGAAGTCCTTGACATGAGCACCTCTAAGGCTGTTGGGAATATTTTCTTAGAGAGACAACTCACAGCTTTTTCCTCGTTAATCTATTTCACTCCATAATGCACCATCTTGTTCCTGGCACTGTTTATGCTACTGTCTTTGTTTCCCTTGGAGAGGACCGTGCTTCTTGGATTTCCGTTGATTAACATGTTTCAAATTACCAAAAAGCAACCAATAAAGCTAACATGGAAGTGGTATGGGTTAGGAATTTTAGTCAAAAGGTGGGAGCACAGGTAAATCAACAAGCAGATTTGGTGCATGGCTTAAACCAGATGGCAGGGAGAGAGCACCAACACAACCAAGGCCTTCGAGAAGGTAGCTAGAAGGGCTCTACCACGTGGGTTAGTCTGCAGAACGGGAAAAGTACAACCTGTGCCATGCCAGCACAGCCAAGGGTTCAGTGAGCTTGAGTGGGGGGGGGGGGGAGGGGGGAGGGATTAAAGAAAAGACAGGCAAAGAGCATACAGCTGGGGCTCGGTGGATCTCCTGTGCCTGGATGAGGCCCCAAAGAAGGATCCAGCCAGCAAGCTGAGGCTTTATTTTATAGTCAGAAATAAACAGGTAGTGGTCACCATAGCTACAATGTTCTTGTACGTTTCACTTGTTTTGGCAGCATTTGCTGGACCACCCAGGGCCCATTAGCTACCCAGGAAGGATGGAGGGGGTGGCTACATGGTCAAGCTTAATTATGCTAAAAGAGTATAGACTGGGACCCGTTTGTGGTTCTGCCACAGGGAAATCCCAGGCTTAACTCTAGAGGCACTCCCAATAACAACCTTTCCCTATTATCTACTCAAACCCAAGCAGAGAAGATGACATAATGAGTAACCAGAGGGCCGGGACTTTCCAGAAAACAGAAAGGCAGAGTAGCACACCTCCCTGAAAGAGCGAGCTGGGTGTCAGTGCAGGGAACAGTGTGGATGCCTTCTTTAAGCTTGTTTTTGGCGTGTTGGTCTGTGAGCAACGAAGATGTAGAGGGAGGCTCTCCCAAAGGGGAACATCTACAGGAACAGGAACAGCTGAAACTTCCATTGGAGATGCTTGCAGACTTGCACGATCCCGTGGCACACAGGACTCTTCCCGTGAATCAGCCAGGCATGCCATCCCCAGTGCACAGAAGGGTGTGATGATGGTCCACCACGTGCTGAGTGATGGGCCCAGGGGCCTGAAGCTCTGATAAGGAAGACTCTGAGGCCAGAAGACAACCCCTGTGTAAGAGCCAGAGGAGAGCGTGACGACCATGACCCAGAACTGACTGCCCCCAGAGAGATGCCTCATCACCTGCTGCCTTCCCCATCCCTGCAGCACATCCCTGGAGAATATCTTTAAGTGTTTGTTTGAGCCAAACTTGATCACAGAAACAACAAGCCCAGCTTCTTCTGTCCTGGGATCGGGGGTCACAAAGTCCAAGAATGAAATGGAGGACCAGAAGTTTTAAGCAAAAGCATGGAGCATTTAGTACAAGCAGATTCAGGCTCCCCGCATGGGGAGGGCCCCTGATTGGCTGCCCCTGAAGCCTGTGGTCTCAAGTGTATATGGTCCACCAGTCTGCTCTGTGTCTACCTGTGTGCCCACCTGATTGGCCCTCATTGTTCCTGCCCAGCAAGGGGCCTGCATGTTCCCTGTTCCCTTGTGTGCGTTCACCCTCCTGTCCCAGGCCCTCCCTCATTTCCCAGGCCTCCTGCTCTGAGTCCAGAAACATTCTGCTATTGCTGCCTGGTTGGTGCCTGTGCTTAGGCTGCTCAGACTGCCATGTCTGCCCCTGCCTACCAGCCACCTGCCTTGGTTTTCCATGGACCCTGCCCTGTCCACCTGCCCATCAAGCTAACACGCCTCAAAGCCACCCTTTCTGGACATGTGTCTGGGGTCCTCCAGGATCAGGAAGCTCATCTTCCTAAAACACAGGCTCTCCTTACAAACACCATTGTCACTGCTTAGCCCGGGCCCCTCCTCCCGCCTCTGCTGGCCTGGGATGGGTGCTTCCCCCTCTGTTCTCTCCGTTGTTGGTAGATTTCCATGGTGGTTGCACTTGTCCCTTCTCATTCTCTGTTCCATAGGAGTTACTGAGAAGAAAGCGCAGAAGCAAAATGGTGGCATTTTTGTTCCTTCACAAAAGCATCAAAATCAAACCAAAACTCTAAGAACTGGCAATTGTCGGGCTCTGGAACACAGTCAGACCTGCAGCAACCGAACCAACCCTGAGTTAAGTACATGCTACTCAGAGAGGGAAGGAGTCAGGAGCTGAGCATTGGCCCAGGAATCACCAGGTTATATGGTTGTTTCTGGGTCAGGGCACATGACATGGGTTGCAGGATCAACTCCCTACTGGGGGCATGCAGGAGGCTGCTAATCAATGATTCTCTCTCATCATTGATGTTCCCATCTCCTTATCCCTCTCCCTACCTCTCTGACATCAACAACCATATTTTCTAAAGATTAATAATAACAACAAATGTCACACCAAAAAATTGTAAATCCAGAGGATAAAGGAATGACAACTTAAAGTGCTGAAGAGAAAATGAAAAGCCATCAACTTAGAATTCTAAACTAACTGAAAATACATTTCATCACGGGATGGAGATGGGTTGAGCTTCGTCCCAGGACTCAAGAAGTCACTGGTTTGATTCCTGGCTAGGGCACAAGGCTGGGTTGTAGCTCCATCCCCAGTGGGGGCCACACAGGAGGCAGCATATCAATGATTCTCTCTCATGGATGTTCCTGTATCTCTATGCGTCTCCTTTCCTCTCTCTCTAAAAATCAAGAAAATAGTATTTTTAAATGGTACTGCATCTATGTCTATCTTTACATCTATATCTATATGTATATTTACATTTATATCCATCTATATCTATATGTATATGTATATTTAACCCTATATGTATATCCATATCTATATATCTATATATATCTATGGGAGCACAGGCAAATTGATGTTATCACTAACTAGTCACTTATTGTGCCCACATCCTACTTCCTCACCACCTCCTGCAGCACAGCCCCTGCTGTGGAAGGAGAGGCCCCTGGGCATGGTGACCAGGACCCCAAGGAGGGCCTGGTTCTCTGAGGGCACAGTCAGGACCTCCTTCCAGGAGAAGCCCCAAAGACCGGGACTTCCCTCACCTCTTGCCCTTTGTATGTGCAGATACCTCCCATATGCAAATGCCCACAAGGCTACCAGACACACACCCAATTGGTGTCCACTTAAATGCAGGGCCTCCTCACCCTGGAGAATGCTTTCTGGGGACAAAGACCTCACCTGCAAGACATGACTCCCCTGTGGCTCTTCCTCTTCCTGCTGTCAGCTCCCAGATGTGAGTGACTCAGGGCTTAGACATGAGGAGATGAGGACCCTGCATCTGAGCCCAGGACTCACTGTGTTCTCTCTGTCCCAGGTGTCCTGTCTGAGGTACAGTTGCAGGAGTTGGGCCCAGGACTGGTGAAGCCCTCGCAGACCCTCTCCCTCACCTGCACTGTCTCTGGTTACTCCATCACCAGTGCTTCCTGCTGGAGCTGGATCCGCTAGCCCCTAGGGAAGGGGCTGGAGTGGATGGGGAGCATATGTAGTAGTGGGAACACTTACTACAGTCCCTCCCTCAAGAGCCGAACCTCCATCTCCAGAAACATGTCCAAGAACCAGTTCTTTCTGCAGCTGAGCTCCGTGACCACTGAGGACAAGACCATGTATTACTGTGCAGGAGAGACACAGTGAGGAGAAGTCAGTGTGAGCCCAGACACAAACCACCCTGAGGAGACAGCTGGGCTAGGCTGCAGGGGTCATTGAGGACTACAGACATGAGGAACAGCACAGGAGCTGGGACCTGGGGGATATAGTCTCTGATGACCTGGTGGGAGGTTTTATTCTCCAGGAGTTACACCCTCTTCCAGGACTCAGTGTCCCTCCACTTTATGACTTACATTGCCTTCCACACCACCCCTGAGAGGAAGTTATTTACCTCCTCTGCTCAATTAGGAAGTCAGACTCTAACCTCCCTGAGGAGGCAGCAGGGCTGGGCTGAGGGAGCATACAGGACACCAGGGGGCGCTCAGGACCAGCACAGGGCCCTGACCTGGAGCAGGTGAAGAGTTGAGAAAAGCCCATTTCCTGCTCCTTCTTAAATTAGTTTTGCTCACAGGCTCAGCCACAGAGCTCACAGGAAGCCCTGTCCTCGGTCTAGTTTTAGGGATTATGTTTGTGAACAAAAAGGGGGCTCTGTTCTAAATCTGACAAAACTCAGTGACTGACAGGACCCTCTCAGGAGGCTCTGATCACACATTCCCTGGGGGTGGGCACGCCCGAGCCTGTGACTTTTTTACTAAAAGGCTCCTCTTTCCTGAAACACCCCGTCCATGGTTCCTGTGCATCTGGGTTAACACACCTGTGCCATCAGCATGACCACCCCCAGGAGAGCACCTCCTGTTCACTGTCCTGTCACCCAGTCCTCACCGTGCTCTCTCGACCTCCAGGTCACTCCTCACCTTCCTTCCTTAACTTCAAATGCACAAATGCAACTGCAAACCATTATTCTCCGGAGCATTGGAGGTCTTGCTCCCGATAGTTGTTGACAATTTGGCCCCAACAAAATGTTATAAAACATTCCCTACATTTTTGGACATTTCTTACATCAACATGTTGTGTTTTCTTCATTTACAATGTACGTTCATACAGGTTTCTTCCCCATGTGGTGAGAGAAGTGCACACACTTATAAAAACCTCCTACCTGGATGGATGAGTTCATTGAGTTCACAGGTGTTGGTGATGAGACAAGTTTGTTGTCATGATCATTAAGTGTCCCGTCTTTTCCTATCCAGCAGTTGTGACTGGGAGATTGAACATCAACCTATGAATCAAGAGGTCATAGTTCAAATCCTTGGTCAGCACTGGGTTTCTGTCTCAATTCCCACGTTAGGGGGAGCGGGGGAGGGGGCAGGTGGCAGGTGATCAGTGATTCTCATCATTGATGTTTCCATGGCTCCACTGGCCTCCTCTCTTTAGTCTAGGAAAGTGTATAAAGAAGGAGAAGGAAAGAAAGGCGGCTTCCCCAGCTGTGCCTTCCTCCCTATGACACTCTGGCAGGTCCCCTGCTGGTTGGATCATCATAAAATCCACAACATAAATGAGCCACTTTGAAGTCCTTGATCTGAGAACCTCTAAGCCAGTGAAGAATTGTTTTAAGAGTTTGTTTGAGCCAAACTTGATCACAGGAACAGCGAGCGCAGCTTCTTCTGTCCAGGGGATCGGGGATCAGAAGGTTTAAGCAAAAGCGTAGACACTTATTACAAGCAGATTAAGGCTACCCACACGGGGAGGGTTCCCTGATGAGCTGCCTCAGAAGCCTGTGGTCTCGAGTGTTTATGGGCCACAGACCTGCTCTGTGTCTACCAGTGTGCCCACCTGATTGGCCCTCATTGTTCCTGCCCAGCAAGGGGCCGGCACATCCCCTATTCCCTTGTGTGGATTCACCTTGTTGTCCCAGGTCCTCCCTCATTTCCCCCGCCTCCCTCTCTGAGTCCAGAAACATTCTGATATTTCTGCCTGGTTGGTGCCTGTGCTTAGGCTGCTCAGACAGCCGAGTCTTCCCATGCCTACCATTCACCTACCTTGGTTTACCATGGACCCTGCCCTGTCTGCCTGCCCATCAAGCTAACTCCCCTACCTCTCTGACATCAACAACCATATTTTCTAAAGATTAATAATAATATGAAATGTCACACCAAAAAAACTAAATCCAGAGGATAAAGGAATGACAACTTTAAAGTGCTGAAGAGAAAATGAAAAGCCATCAACTTAGAATTCTAAACTAACTGAAAATACATTTCATCATGGAATGGAGCCTGGTTGATGTGGTTCAGTGGTTGAGCTTTGTCCCAGGACTCAAGAAGTCACTGGTTTGATTCCTGGCTAGGGCACAAGGCCAGGTTGTGGCTCCATCTAGAGTGGGGGCCACACAGGAGGCAGCTCATCAATGATTTTCTTTCATGGATAATTTTGTCTCTTTATGAGTTTCCCTTCCTCTCTTTTAAAAATTAAAAAAAAATAGTATTTTTGAAAAAGGTCTTTACCTATGTCTATCTCTACATCTTTATCTATATGTATATTTACATCTATCTCTACATTGATATCTATAGTTAGATATCTATATCTATATTAATAGCTATAACTATATCCAAGGGAGTGGAAGCCCATTGATGTTATCACTAAAGGATCACTGATTGTGCCCACATTCACTTTTCTGACCACCTCCTGCAGCACAGCCATTGGTGTGAAAGGAGAGGTCCCTGGGTATGGTGACCAGGACCCCAAGGAGGGCCTGGTTCTCTGAGGGCTCAGTCAGCACCTCCTTCCTGGAGAAGCCCCAGAGACAGGGACCTCCCTCACCTCTTGCCCTTTGTATATGCAGACACCTCCCATATGCAAATGCCCACATGGCTACCACACACACACAGTTGGCATCCACTTAAATGCAGGGCCTCCTCACCCTGGAGAGTGCTTTCTGGGGGACAAGGACCTCACCTGCAAGACATGACTCCCCTGTGGCTCTTCCTCTTCCTGCTGTCAGCCCCCAGATGTGAGTGACTCAGGGCTTAGACGTGAGGAGATGGGGACCCTGCATCTGAGCCCAGGACTCACTGTGTTCTCTCTGTCCCAGGTGTCCTGTCCCAGGTGCAGCTGCAGGAGTCGGGCCCAGGGCTGTTGAAGCCCTCACAGACCCTCTCCCTCACCTGCACTGTCTCTGGTTACTCCATCACCAGTGGTTACTGCTGGGGCTGGATCCGCCAGCCCCCAGGGAAGGGGCTGGAGTGGATGGGGGAAATATGTAGTAGTGGGAACACTTACTACAGCCCCTCCCTCAAAAGCCGAACCTCCATCTCCAGAGACACGTCCAAGAACCAGTTCTTTCTGCAGCTGAGCTCCATGACCATTGAGGACACAGCCATGTATTACTGTGCAAGACGCACAGTGAGGGGAAGTCAGTGTGAGCACAGACACAAACCTCCTGAGGAGGCAGCAGGGCTGAATATGCAGGAAACAGTCAGGACACGAGGGGGCGCTGAGGACCACAGACATGAGGACCAGCTCAGGAGCTGAGATCTGGGGGATATAGACTCTGATGACCTGGTCAGTGGATTTATTCTCCTCGAGTAACACCCTCCTCAGGGACTCACTGCCCCTCCCCTTTATGCCTTATGTTTCCTTTCCCACCACCTTAGAGGAGGTCACTTTCCTCCTCTGCCCCATTGACCATCCTGAAGGAGGCCTTAATGTTTCCTTTGGTCCCTCCTGCAGGCGCCTCACCTGGAGGGGTCGGTGTGAAGGAGCCATTGGGGACATCATTACCCAGTGACCAGAGGAACATTACTGCAGCCCCAGCCACCAAGAAGCTCGGATGTGCTAACAAAGGGACAGTCTTTGTCAGGAGCTGCTGTTGGATGAAACACACGAGGGCTTTAGTCTCCCAGACAGGAGTGGGTATACTGGTCTGTATTTTGAATTTTTAGAGGTTAAGAAAGTAAGATCATCTGCAAAGAATAATACATGAAGTATATTAACACTAAAGATTAAACATAGGTGAACTTCAAGAAGTCTAAGAAAACTCTCCAACATGGAACGCAGAATACATTTTCCACAAAATAGCCAGTGTCCATAATGTAAGAAAATAAAGAAGTCAAATAACTCATATACAAAAGACTGAGTGACCAAAAGACCTAATAACCAAACAACCATTTGAACAGTTGCTATGATGTGCACTGACCACCAGAGGGAAAACACTCAAAGCAGGTGCTGTTCCTTGGTGGTCAGTGCACTCCCACAGCATGAGCACAACTCAGGTGACTGTACAGAAGGCTCAGTGATGGAGGTCACACTGGGGGCAGCACATTCCTCTCCCATTTCCGAAGTAGCATGCTAATGAACGATGGCAGGTGAGCAGGGCCAGGATGAGCTGGAGAGGTATGGCATCCAGGCCAGACTCAGGCTCCTGCCTGGACACCTGCCACTTGGTGCACTGCCACATCCCTCGGGGATATTAGACTGCCAGTTTCAGTCCCATCCCCACAGGCCCCTAGTCTTTCCGAATTGTGAGAGAGTGCAAACCAGGCTGAGGGACAATATCCATGCATGAATCCATGCACCACACTTCTCATATACACATGGAATTGGGATCTCAGAAAGAGGAGAGAGGAGGCACCAGGAATAATGTTTGAAGAAATTATTGCAAATAGTTTTTCAGAATTTGATGTAAACTATAAAGACATCTAAGAACACCAAGGTACTCATTATATGAACAACATTAAATCAAGGCACAAGGAAATCAACCTGGTGAAAAAGATAAAATGCCCACAGGCAGCAAAGAATAAAGCACCCATAAGTCAAGGAACAAGATTAATATAAACATCAAAGGTCACATGAAAACCTACCCAAACCAGAAGACAATAAAGTAACAACTCAAAGAACTGAAGGAACATTGAGAAGTCATCAACATAGAATTCAAAACTAACAGAAAATCTATTTCCAAACTGGATGAAAATGAAATTACAAAATATCAATTTTGTGAGCTGCAGCTAGAGCGGTTCTTGGAGGGAAATGGAGAGCATTAAACACTTAGGAAGGAATAAATATATTTAAATCAATCATCTAAGCCTCCACTTTAAAAAATTGGGAAGGAGTGAGAACCAAATTGGAGACAGAGACAAGTGTATGTTCTCCCTGCCTCACATAACCACGTGAAATGCCCAACTAAATTAGAGAACAGCTATCATTCTGGACTGGGTTGGATTCCTGGTCAGGGCACTTGCCTGGGCTGCTGCCTGGACCTCAGTGGGGGCTTGCAGCAGGGATGTGATCATTGATCCTCTCTCATCACTAATGTTTCCATCTCCCTCCCCTTCTTCCCCTCTGAAATCAATGAAAATATATTTTAAAATAAGAATAAAAAGTGAAAAGGAAGAGAAGGAAGGCTTCATGGTGTTTGACCTGCCATGCCTCCCCTCCCCAGCGTGATCACACTTTCCAAGTGGTGGTGGCCACCTTCCCAGAGGAACAAGGGACCACAGTCCCAGATCCCTGTGTCCGTCTGTCCTCACCTGGAGGGGTCGGTGGATGGACACAGGTGGCTGTTCTCCTCATAGAAGGCAGGTGCTCACCTGCTCCCAAGGAGGACGAGGTGCCTCAACTCTCTGCCTAAGGTTTTTATTCCAAGAACCAACATATTCCTTTTTTTTAATCTTTTTTCATCCTCACCCAAGGATATTTTCCCATTGCTTTTCAGAGAGAGAAAAGAGGGATGGGAAGAGGGAAACATTGATGTTTGAGAAACACATCACCTGGTTGCCTCCTGCATGTCCCCTAACCAGGGCAAGGGTGAGGGAGAGGTCTGCAACCCAGGTATCTGTCCATGATCAGAATCTATCCTGAGACCCATTGGTTCATAGGCCAACACTCTATCCACTGAGTCAAAATGATTAGAGACAAGTCTCCATTAAAAAAAAATTTTTTTTAATTATTTTATTTATTTCTAATCAATAATTTTTTGTTAAAAATATTACGTATGTCTTCCTTTTTCCCCCATTAACCCCACCCAACCAGCCCCCACCACCAGCCAAGCTCCATGTGTAAATGATGGAAGCTCTCCACTGTGAAAGGCAGAAAAGCAGGGCTTTTGCACACGCACAGCAGGGAAATTGAGGGAAATGTGTGGTTTCGGGAGGCAGCTATGTGCTTGTGAGAGTGGCAGCAGGTTAGAGACAGAAGCTGCAGCCACAGCATCCAGCCAGCCTCTCCTGCCTCCTCACATGCATATATTACAGTTTTGTGGACGATCTGATTGTGGAAAATAACAAGGAGGGTATTTCAGTCTCAAAATAAAAGCTTCATTCAATGCAAATTCTTATTCCCAACCCCAGAAAGCAACATGGCCCTTAGCAGGTGAAGGGGAGCGAGAGGAAGCCCCATCCACGGGCCTCTGAAGGAGCACCCTGGGTCCTCATCAAAACCCCGAGGAAGGCCGAAATTGGTTTGTCTCAGTGGTAGAGCATCGGTCTGCGGACTGAAGGGTCCCAGATTCAAATCCAGTACGTTGGTTGCAGGCACATCCCCAGTAGGGGGTGTGCAAGAGGCAGCCGGTGATGTTTCTAGCTGTCTATCTCTCTCCCTTCCTCTCTGTAAAAAGTCAATAAAAATATATTAAAAAAAAAAAAAAAAAAAAAAAGGAAGGAGAACTCTCAATCCTGGAAGCTGCCCCCAAGGGAATGGGGTCAGGGTGATGGGTCTCAGGAAAGGATGGAGGGAGGGCGGGTCAGGATGGGTCCCCCTGTGATCAGCATCCTTGAGTCCTTTCCTATCTGGGGTCACCCCTAGGATGACAAGGTCAGGCATGCAGCCCAGGGTCACAGCTGCACCTTATATGCAGACTCCATGCAAATGGGGCTCTCCTCTGCACATAAAAGGGGGCCCTTGCCCGGCATGTTGGGGAGACACCCAGAACCCAAGCACCAGAGACAGGACCCAGCGGCTCCACCATGGACTTGGTGCCAAACTGCGTTTTCCTCCTGATCATTTCTCAAGGTCATTGTCAGGAGTGGGGAGTGCTGAGCCCTGTTCCTGTGTCTGTTTGCGCTTCCATGTGATTCTAAGTCCCCCTATGTCTCCGTGTTTGTAGGTGTCCAGTGTGATATGCAGCTGGTGCAGCCTGGGGGGTCTCTGAGACTGTCCTGTGCAGCCTCTGGATTCTTCTTCAGTAGCTACTACATGAGTTGGGTCCGCCAGGCTCCAGGGAAGGGGCTGGAGTGGGTGTCAAGCATTGATAATGGTAGTGGTAGCAAATACTATGCCGACTCAGTGAAGGGCCGCTTCACCATCTCCAGAGACAACGCCAAGAACATGCTGTATCTGCAAATAAACAGCCTGAGAACCGAGGACACGGCCCTGTATAACTGTGCAAGAGACACAGTGAGAGAAGTCAGTTTGATCCCAGACACAAACTTTCCCTGAGGAGGTAGCAGGGCTGGCTGCAGGAGGCGCACAGGACACCAAGGGTGCACTCAGGACCAGCACAGGGCTCAGATTAGGAGCAGGTGGAAAGTTGAGGAAAGACACCATTTCCTGCTCCATCTTAAAATAGTTTTGCTCACATGCTCAGCCACAGAGCTCACAGGAAGCCCTGTCCTCGGTCTAGTTTTAGGGATTGTGTTTGTGAACAAAAAGTGGGCTCTGTTCTATAGGGGGCCTCATGCTGACCTGACAAGCTCAGGGGAGGCCTGCATGGCATTTGTATAAACTCAGAGACCTCACCTAACCACAAAAGATGGTCTGAAAATTAAATGTTTAAATACACACAGGTTATGATGGGTGAAATATGGTAAGAAACATACTTGGGTAAAAACTGCTGTTTGAATTTTAACCCTACTATTCTGACTTCGACCTTCACTTACTTGCTTTGTTCATCGCGCGATGGGCTTAGGGAGAATGAATTCAAATGCTAAGCAAGATTATAGGCAGAATTTCTTTCTTTCTTTCTTTCTTTTTTTTTTAATTAAAGAGCCAGCCCTATGTTCACTTAGTGGTTATCTCGATGCTGGTCTTGAAAAACAATACAGTTCTATCCAATTGAGAAGGTGCACCTGGCATGGTATTGAGATTGTGGGCATATCTGGTCTCTGGCCTACAGGTCAGACAGCTAAGTTTATCGTCATCATTCTTCAAACAGGCTAAAGCAAACCAGAAAGCAACAATTTATCTAGGAAGAACAGCAGAAAATTCCAAACAACAGTTTGTTGCAAAATAGGGGTTTTCCTTCTCAGAACCTTTAAAAAGAACTACCTACCCCTGAAGTGGTGCAGTCGTGTGGAGTCCACCTGCATATGGTGCTCTTGCAGCTGTCCTGGCCAGATATATCAATAAATCTTTCCCTGCTTTTTTAAATAAATCATCAGCCTCCGGTGGTCTTATTTTGAACCCAGGGTTCGACCCCACAACAATGGGTAGTCATGTCCTAGGCCAGTATTTTCCCTGACAAAGACCAACTTAGATTTTTACTGAGCCCATTTGTCTTTTTGGCTGTAAGATAACATATCTGTGAAATGACTGGGTAACTTCTAACTTCCTTTTTATCCCTGACCCCGCAGGGCACAACAAATGGCACCAGGACACTTCCTCATTGTGATTGTTATCAAGTTATCCTCAACTGTTAATTATCGTAAACTATCCTATATCCACCCTGTAAAAGATGCACCTGTCCATCATTTCATTTTGTACCCTATCCCAGAGGTCTCCCCTTTGCTTTCTCCCACCTCCTTAATCTATCACCAATTAATTTCATGTAGCCCATCTAGATCCCCTCCTTTGACTGCAATGTATACATAGATGTAACCCGCCATTCTCCGGAGCAGTATCTCAATTCATTGAGGTCCTGCTTACCAGTATATGTCCACATTTGGCTCAAAAAAACTCACAAAATTCTTCACAGGTGTAAATGTTTTTTACGTTAACGGATCTTTCTTTTTCAAGATTGCATAGTGTTCCATGGTGCAGAGGTACCACGGTTATCCAATCATCTGCTAATGGGCACTTGGTCTGTTTCCAAAGCTTAGCTGTTGAAAATTGCACTGCTATGAGCATAGGGATGCATGCATTCTTTCTGATGAGTGTTTTGGGTCTCTTAGGATATATTCCTAGAAGTGGGACCACTGGGTCAAATGGGTGTTCCATTTTCAATTTTTAGATGGAACTCCTTATTTTTACCTAAAAGGCTACCCCAGTCTGCATTGCTAATGAACCAACTAACCTGATGAACAAAAGTACACCCAGAGACATGGAAGCATGAACAGACCATGGAACCTCAGAGGGAAGGCAGGGGAGGAAGTCCTGGTCTGGATGCCTTCACAGGGGAGTTTTACCAAACATCCAAAGAAGAACTAACATCTATACTCCCCAAACTATTAAAAAAATTTCAAAAGGCTGAAACCAGTTTGGCTCAGTGGATAGAGCATCGGCCTGCGGACTGAAAGATTCCAGGTTCGATTTCGGTCAAGGGCATGTACCTTGGTTATGGGTACATCCCCAGTAGGGGTGTGCAAGAGGCAGCTGATCAATGATTCTCTCTCATCAATGTTTCTCTCTATCCTTCTCTCTTCCTCTCTGTAAAAAATCAACTATATATATATATATATATATATATATATATATATATATATAGGCGGGGTGAGGGGGCAGGCAGGGCGAGAGGGCAGGTGGGGTGAGAGGGCAGGGTGGGGCGGGTCCAGTTCCAGGTAACTGGACCCTAGGTCTAACCCAACCAATCAGGTCAGCCAAGGTAGCAGCACCACCCTCCCTATAAAACCCATTGATATGTTAACTTCTTCCTCTTTCTCGCCCATGCCCTCGTTGGTGTGGGTGAGACTGGGCTCGGACTAGTCCGAAATAAATACAGGCTTTCTGCAATTGCATCGGATTCGGCTCCCTGGTAGTCTTTGGGGTTGATGACACTTGGGCACAACAGATGGGGCCTTGTCCGCGATCTCCAAGACTGAGGGACTCTGAATCCGGAGAGCCTGTCTGGCCGCGGTAAAAGTGTGTGAAGGGATCCCTGTGGGAAGTGCCTGAAAGGTCTAGCGGACTCGCTATTGAAGACCATGGGCAGGAGAGATCAAAAGACGTTTTGATCCTCCTTCAGGAGGAACATAGAATTCCCTCTCAGGACGAGGTAGTCGGCGTGAGGCCGTCGTTTAGTTTTAGGCGCTGCTTCCACGGAGTTGGAAGGCTGTTCTTGGGGGCCCCCCGTCTGTTCCTGTGTTCTTTGTTTGTTTGTTTGTATGTTTGTATAGGGAAAGGTTTCAATTTGCTCTTGTTTGTAAAATTGCTATAAAAACTTAAATCTGAATGTATTGAATTGTTATAATACTGAAAATGTTGATGTGGGGAGTCCTCCTGGGGGCTGCTGTAATTTTATGTGTTATTGTATGGACTCACTGTATGGATGTTATGGGACAGACTCAGATTACTCCTTTAAGCACTGTGATTAATCATTTTCAGGAAGTAGAGGAAAGAGCTAACGATTTTAGTATGGAGGTCTGGAAGGACGAATGGCAGACTTGTTCAAGTGAGTGGCCAGCTTTTAATGTCGGATGGCCACCAGAGGGAACATTCGATCTCCCTACCATTCGCCGGGTTCGGAGTGTCGTCTCTCATCCCAAGACAGGTTACCCCGATCAGCTCCCATACATTATAATGTGGCAGGACCTTGTGGAGAACCACCCTTTTGGCTTAAGCCCTTCGTGGCTCCGCGCCCCTCGGAGCCAGAACCTATTTTTGCCTTACAGGGAACGAAGAGGACAGAGAAGAAAATCACCCTGCCATCAGCTCCCCCCTACTCTGTCTTGCAGGGGGGAACTGAAGAAGAATTAATTTTTCCTCCCCCGTATCAGTTCCCTAGGGTGCCGGAGGAAGAACCTGACCCTCCCCCATTGAGGGAAGCAGATGCCAAGAGGAGAGCGGGAAGCCCGCCGCATACCAGACAAAGAGCCCAGAGGGAACAATCCGCCTTCATCGCAGACTCCACTGTTAAGACTTTACCCCTTCGAGCCACTGGTCCCCCAGATGAGAAGGGCGATCAGCCCCATCACTACTGGCCTTTCGCCACTAGCGACCTTTATAATTGGAAAACTCAAAATCCTGAGTTTTCTGAGAAGCCAGCCGGACTTATTAATCTGTTGGATTCTATCATTTTTACCCATCAGCCAACCTGGGACGACTGCCAGCAGCTCTTGCAGGTCCTGTTCACCACCGAGGAGAGGGAGAGGATCCTTAATGAGCCCCGGAAGCTGGTTCCAGGCGTGGATGGGAATCCTACCACCAACCAGGCTCAGATAGATACCTCTTTTCCTCTGACTAGGCCTGAATGGGATTTCAACACGGCAGAAGGTAAGGAGAGGCTCCGAGTCTACCGCCAGGCTCTAATGGGGGGTCTCCGGGCGGCTGCTAGAAAGCCGACTAATCTGGCTAAGGTAGGGAGCGTACAGCAGGAGAAAGATGAATCTCCAGCAGCCTTTTTAGAGCGGATCATGGAGGCATTTCGCACCTATACCCCCATGAATCCAGAGGCTCCTGAGAGTAAGGCAGCTGTTATTGTACCCTTTGTAAACCAGTCTGCTGCAGATATTAGGAGAAAATTGCAAAGAATAGATAGACTGGGAGAGAAGAGTCTGCAGGACTTGTAGGTGGTGTCTGAAAAGGTGTACAATAACCGGGAGCCCCTGAAGATAAACAGGCTCGCAGGCAGACCCAAGACCTGGCTAGGATCCTGTGGGCCGCCACTATGGACTCCCCTGAGAAACGGGACCTCCGCCTCCGACATCTTGCAAACGATCGAAAGAAGGGTAAGGAGACCTCCGGGGAAGGGAAGTGGAAACTGCAGAAGGACCAATGTGCATACTGCAAGAAGATAGGGCATTGGGCTCAAGAATGTCCTAAGAGAGGCAGTGGGAAGGGGAGCAGGACAGACCGAGTAAAGGTCTTGGGGCTTGATGAACTAAGTGATTAGGGGAGTCAGGGTTCGGACCCCCTCCCTGAGCCCAGGGTAACTCTTAGAATGGAGGGGACCCCTGTGTACTTCCTTGTTGACACCGGAGCAAAGCATTCCATCCTCTGCACTCCACAAGGAAAACTAACTAGCAAAAAGTCCTGGGTGCAAGGGGCAACTGGTATGAACCAGTATTCATGGACTACCCGAAGAACAGCGGATTTAGGGATGGGCCGGGTAACCCACTCCTTCATGGTAATACTGGAATGCCCCTACCCACTGTTAGGACGGGACTTACTGACCAAGATTGGAGCTCAGATAACTTTCAGACAAGGGGGGCCTCAGGTCACCGATAGCGAGGGCCACCCCATCCATGTTCTGACTCTGAGGCTAGAGGATGAGTACCGCCTCCACCAGGAGGCGCTCCCAAGGGGGATAACATGGATAGATGGCTATGAGAATTCCCCACAGCCTGGGCAGAGACAGGAGGGGTAGGACTAGCTGTTCACAGGACCCCAGTCCTAGTGGAGCTAAAACCAGGAGAAGGTCCAGTAAGGATCCAACAGTACCCCATGTCTCAGGAGGCCTGGGAGGGAATTCAGCTACACATCCAGAGACTGCAGAGTCTAGGGGTGCTGGTTCCCTGCCAATCTGCCTGGAACACCCCCCTACTGCCTGTCAAGAAGCCTCACACAAATGACTACCGACCGATGCAAGACCTCCGGGAAGTAAATAAAAAAGTCATGGACATACACGCAACTGTCCCCAATCCGTACACTCTCTTGAGCTCCCTGGTGCCCACCAGAATCTGGTACACTGTATTAGATTTAAAGGACGCCTTCTTCAGTCTGCCGCTAGCACCCAGGAGCCAACCCTTGTTTGCCTTCGAGTGGCATGATCCAGAGGAGGGCTACCGCGGACAACTCACCTGGACACGACTGCCTCAGGGGTTCAAGAATTCGCCCACCATCTTTAATGAGGCATTATACGAAGACCTGAGTGAGTACAGAAGGGAGCACCCTGGCCTCACTCTCCTACAGTAGGTAGATGACATCCTGATTGCGAACAAGGAACCCAGGATTTGCCGGTCACCCTGGGGGCTTTGGGGTATCGGGCATCCGCGAAGAAGGCCCAGATATGCAGAGAGAGGGTGAGTTATCTGGGGTACATCTTGGAGGGCGGACAGCGGCGGTTGTCAGATGCCAGAAAAGAAACTGTCCTAAAGATCCCCACACCCACCTCTCGAAGAGAAGTGAGAGAATTCTTAGGGTCGGCTGGCTACTGCCGCCTCTGGATTCTGGGTTTTGCTGAGATTGCCAGGCCCCTGTACGAAGTTACCAGAGAGGGGAAGACATTTGAATGGACAGAGAAAGAGGAGGCTGCCTTTCAGTTGAAAAAGGCCCTCCTACATGCTCCGGCTCTGGGACTGCCAGACAATACAAAGCCCTTTCACCTCTTTGTAGATGAGCGCAAAGGGGTAGCGAAGGGGGTTTTAAGTCAAGCCTTGGGCCCCTGGAGCCGTCCAGTAGCTTACTTGTCTAAGAAACTAGACCCAGTGGCTGCCGGCTGGCCACCGTGCTTGAGGATTATTGCGGCAACAGCACTCCTGGTGAAGGATGCTGACAAGCTAACTCTAGGGCAAGAAATCTGGATTACAACCCCCCATGCGGTTGAGGGAGTTTTAAAACAGCCACCGGATAGATGGATGAGTAATGCACGCATGACTCACTACCAGTGCCTCCTCCTAAATCCTCCCAGAGTGCGGTTCCACCCCAGTGCAGCCCTCAACCCCGCAACTCTCCTGCCTGACCCCGACCTGGATGCCCCACTACATGACTGTGCTGAGATCTTGGAACAGGTGCATGGACTCCGGAAGGACCTGACGGACCAGCCCCTCTCAGATGCAGAGGCCACATGGTTCACCGATGGAAGCAGCTTCATGAGAAACGGGCACAGGTACGCGGGCGCAGCTGTAGTAACTGAGACTGACACTTTATGGGCAGAGGCTCTGCCATCTGGAACGTCAGCCCAGCGGGCAGAACTCATCGCTCTGACAAAGGCATTGACACTAGGGGCCGGGAAACGACTCAACGTCTTTACAGATAGCCGCTATGCGTTTGCCACAGCTCACATCCATGGGGCCATCTATCAGGAGAGGGGGCTGTTGACTGCAGAAGGAAAGACTATAAAAAATAAACAAGAAATACTCGACTTGCTAGCTGCTTTATGGCTCCCAGCCAAGTTAGCCATCATCCACTGCCCAGGACACCAGAAAGCCAACAATCCTGTAGCCAGGGGCAATCAGTAGGCTGATCAGGTGGCCAAAGAAGTAGCCCTCACTGCAGTCCTGGATGGAAAAAAATTAAAATGAGTTCACAGGTGTTGGAGATGAGACAAGTTTGCTGTTGGTTGTTATGGGCATAAGTGTCCCATCTTTTTCCAGGTCTGTAGGTGTGACTGGGTGATTGAGCATAGACCAATGAACCAGGAGGTCAGGGTTTGATACCTTGTTCAGGGATCATGCCTGAGTTGCAGTCTGGATTTTCAGGTGGAGGGGTTAGGAGACAGCCAATCAATGATGCTCAGAGTAGCTGAGCCCGACACGTGCCTGGGTTTCAGTTCAAACACCTGGGGAGTTCGCAGGGCGGGCACGTGGGAGAGCGTAGGAGGCAGACAATCAGTGATTCTCATCATTGATGTTTGCATGGCTCCACTGGCCTCCTTTCTGGAGTGAAGGAAAGTGTATAAAGAAGGAGAAGGAAAGAAAGGTGGCTTCTCCCCTGTGGCACTCTGGCAGGCTCCCCTGCTGGTTGAATTGGCATAAAATGCACAACATAAATGAGTCACTTCGAAGTCATTGACATGAGCACCTCTAAGCCTGTGGAGAATGGTTTCAAGAGTTTATTTGAGCCAAACTTGACCACAGGAACAGAGAGTCCAGCTTCTTCTGTCCTGGGATTGGGGGACACCAAGTCCAAGAAAGAAATTGGGGACCAGAAAGTTTAAGCAAAAGTGTGGACACTTATTGCAAGCAGATTCAGGCTCCCCTCATGGGGAGGGCCCCCTGATGAGCTGCCCCTGAAGCCTGTGGTCTCCGGTGTATATGTGCCACCAGTATGCTTTGTGTCCACCTGTGTGCCCACCTGATTGGCCCTCATTGTTCCTGCCCAGCAAGGGACCTGTTTCCTTGTGTCCAATCACCTTCCTGTCCCAGGCCCTCCCTCCTATCCCAGGCCTCCCGCTCGGAGTCCAGAAACATTCTGCTATTGCTACCTGGTTGGTGCTTGTGCTTAGGCTGCTCAGACTGTGGAGTCTGACCCTGCCTACCAGCCACCTGCCTTGGATTCCCATGGACCCTGCCCTGTCTGCCTGCCCGTCAAGCTAACTCCCCTCAAAGCCACCCCTTCTGTACCTGTGCCCAGGGTCCTCCAGGAACAGGAAGCTCATCTTCCTAAAACACAGGCTCTCCTTACAAACCCCAGACTCACTGCTCAGTCCGGGACCCTCCTCATCCCTCTGCTACCCGCTCTGTTCTGTCTGTTGTTGTTAGATTTCTATGGTGGTTGTTCTACCTTCTCATTCTGTTTGTTCAAAAAGAGTAATTGAGCAGAAAGGGCAGAAGCAAAATGATGGCATATGCAGCTCCAAACTCTTGTTCCTCCACAAAAGCACCAAAAAACAAAATGAATCTCTCAGAACTGGCATCTGTTGGGCTCTGGAACACAGTCAGATCTGCAACAACTGAGCGAACCCTGAGTCAAGTACGTGTTACTCAGAGAGGGAAGGAGCCAGGGGTGTGGCTCAGGGGCTGAGCATTGGCCCAGGAATCGCCAGGTTATGTGTTTGTTTCCGGGTCAGGGAACATGCCCTGGGTTGCAGGATCAATTCCCTATATGTGGCATGCAGGAGGCAGCAGATCAATGATTCTCTCTCATCACTGATGTTCCCATATTCTTATCCCTCTCCCTACCTCTCTGACATCAATAACCATATTTTCTGAAGATTAATAAAAACACACACAAAAAAACTGAAAAACCAGAGGATGAAGGAATTACTACTTTAAAGTGCTGAAGAAAAAATGAAAAGCCACCAACTTAGAATTCTAAACTAACTGAAAATACATTTCAACACAAAATGGAGCCTGGTTGATGTGGCTCAGTGGTTGAGCTTTGACCTGTGATTCCATTTCTGGTCAGGGCACATGCCAGAGTTATGGGCTCTGTCCATATTTGTGACCATGCAGGACACAATAGATCAATGATTCTCTCTCTTCATTGAGATTTCTATCTCTACCTGCCTCTCCCTACTTCTCTGAAATCTAAGAAATATATATTAAAACAAATAAATAAAATGGCTGTGGGTTTGATTCCCAGTCTTGGCAGTTATCAGAGGAAACTGAAAAGTATTTCACTCTCCCCATCTTTCTATGTACGATGTTTCTCTCTCACATCAATGTTTCTCACTCTCCTTTCCTTTTCCTCTAAAAATCAATAAACACGTCGTTAGGTGAGGACAAAGAAAAGAAGATCCAGCCTGTCTTATGTAGCTCAGCAATTAAGCTTGGTCCGAGGACTAAAGAAGTCATTGGTTTGATTCCTGGCTAGGGCACAAGGCCGGGTTGTGGCTCCATCTAGAGTTGGGGCCACACAGGAGGCAGCTCATCAGTGATTCTCTCTCATGGATAATTTTGTCTCTTTATGAGTTTCCTTCCTCTCTTTTAAAAATAAAAAAACCAGTATTTTTAAAAAGATCTGTATCTATGTCTATCTCTACATCTTTATCTATATGTATATTTATATCTATCTCTACATCTATATCTATATTTAGATATCTATATCTATAGCTATAGCTATATCCAAGGGAGCAGAGGAACATCAATGTTATCACTAAGGGATCACTGATTGTGCCCACATCCTACTTCCTGACCACCTCCTGCAGCACAACCCCTGCTGTGGAAGGAGATGTCCCTGGGCACGGTGACCAGGACACCAAGGAGGACCTGGTTCTCTGAGGGCACAGTCAGCACCACCTTCCAGAAGAAGCCCAAGAGACCAGGACCTTCCTCACCTCTTCCCTTTTTATGTGCAGACACCTCCCCTATGCAAATGCCCACATGGCTACCACACACACACAGTTGGCGTCCACTTAAATGCAGGGCCACCTCACCCTTGAGAATGCTTTCTGGGGGACGAGGACCTCACCTGCAAGACATGACTCCCCTGTGGCTCTTCCTCTTCCTGCTGTCAGCTCCCAGATGTGAGTGACTCAGGGCTCAGACGTGAGGAGATGGGGACCCTGCATCTGAGCCCAGGACTCACTGTGTTCTCTCTGTCCCAGGTGTCCTGTCTGAGTTGCAGCTGCAGGAGTCGGGCCCAGGACTGGTGAAGCCCTCGCAGACCCTCTCCCTCACCTGCACTGTGTCCGGGGGCTCAGTCACCAGCAGTGACTACTGGAACTGGATCCGCCAGCCCCCAGGGAAAGGGTTGCAGTGGATGGGTTACTGGACAGGGAGTACATACTACAACCCAGCCTTCCAGGGCCGCATCTCCATCACGGCTGACACGTCCAGGAACCAGTTCTCCCTGCAGCTGAGCTCCGTGACCGCAGAGGACACGGCCATGTATTACTGTGCAAGAGGCACAGTGAGGGGAAGTCAGTGTGAGCCCAGACAAAAACCTCCCTGAGGAGGCAGCAGGGCTGGGCTGCAGGGAGCGTCCAGGACACCAGGGGGCGCTCAGGACCCACAGCACAGAGAGCAGCCCCAGGAGCAGGGGCAGAGGGAGGTGGAGGGAAGGGCCTTCCTGTTGGGCTCAGGGATTTGCTCACCAGCTCTCAGATGCCTCCTGGGAGGGCTCTTCCTTCTCGTGTTCTCACTGCAGACAACAGTGAAGAAGGGCATTGTGTTTGCAGGTGACATGGGGGCAGTGACAGGGACTCTCCTTCACCAAGTCTTTTATTTTCTGTTTCTCTTTCTCTACAAGGAGACCATCCTCAGGGCTCTCCTCTCCCTGGTTTTGGGAAATGTTCCCACCAAGAGAGACTCCAGAGCAGCCCAGGCCCCTGTGTGCTGACCTGAGGCCCCTGCCCCCAACTTTCCCTCTCACAGGCCCACCTGCCCCCACCTTTCCCTCTCACAGGCCCTCCTGCCCCCTCCTTTCCCTCTCACAGGCCCACCAAGAATATAAACATCAAAGGTCACATAAAAAACTGCCAAAACCAGAAGATAATGGAACATTGACTCAAGGAGCTGAAGGAACATTGAGACGTCATCAACGTAGAATTCTAAACTAACAGAAAATCTATCTCCAAACAGGAGGAAAATTAAATTACAAAATATCAATTTTGTGTGATGCAGGTAAAGCAGTGTTTGGAGGGAAATGTGCAATATTAAATGCTATGTTAGACAAGAATAAAGATCTTTAACTCAACCATCTAAGCCTCCCCTTTAAAAAATTGGAAAGGGGTGAGAACCAATTTGGAGGCAGAGGGAAATGCATGTTCCCCCTTCCTCCCACATCCACATGAAATGCACAACTAAAATAGAGAACAGCCATCATTAAGGACTGGGTTAGGTTCCTGGTGAAGGCACTTGCCTGAGCTGCTGCCTGGCCTCCCAGTGGGAGCTTGCAGGAGGCAACAGATGGATGATTCTCTCCTACCATTGATGTTACCATCGCTCTCTCTCAACTTTTCCTCTCTGACATCAATAAAAATATATTTTAAAATAAGAATAAAAAATGTAAAGGTTGTGCGGTATCATATTCTTAGTGACAAATGAAGAGGAGACCAATATTTTTTGTTAGATTCCCATGGGGGGCAGATGGAGAAGAAGCTAGGAATGAGCCATAAGTTGTCAGCAGTCAAATGTAAAGTAATACAAGGTCTGGTTACCTATTTCCTTTAATAATGATAATAAATGACCAAAAAATGAGGTAAAGGGTGAATACTCTGTACAACCATATCTACAAAAAAATGGGTGGAAGAATTATTACCCATAAGATAATGTTGTTGATGATAGTGATGATGATGATGACCATGGACTGAGGCAGGGTTCCTGATCCAATGGAATGAAGGCTCCTCATACAGACACAACGTCACTTTGGCTCCTCCAGTGAGGAATGTCCACTCTTCCTCATAAAGATTGTGAGATTTCATAAAAGCGACCTCAAAGAAAGAAGCAGCTCACCTGCCCCCACCTTTCCCTCTCACAGGCCCACCAGGGCCACCAGGACCAGGATCATCCCCAGGACCTCCCACCACAGCTCTCAGTCTTCCCTACCTGTTGAATGAAACAAACAAGGGCTTTAATCTAACAGATAGGAGTAGATAGAATTGGTCTGTATTTTCAATTTCTAGAGGCTAAGAAAGTAACAACATCTGCAATGAATAATACAAAGAGTTAGACTAACACTGGAGATTAAATATAGGTGAACTTCAAGAAGTCTAAGGAAACTCTCCAAAATGGAACACAGAATAAACTTGCCACCAAATAGCCAAGTGTCTGCAATGTAAGAGACAGTGAAGCAGTCAAATAGCTCTGTTGATTGACACATAATATGCAAATAGTCCGAACGATCAAACAGCACAATGACCGTCCAGACAACCTTTCATATGCCCACGCTATGATACACACTGGTAACAAGCTAACGAATGGGTGTGCAATGTGATTGGATAGGGGCCCCACCACTGCTCAATGATTGTCCTGAGGAGTGAGTCCCAGGCCACCCTCTGTGGGGTGATTGACCGGGAAGGGGGGCTCTGCCATCGATCACCCCACAGAGGGAGGCTCAGGCAAGCCAATCGATTGCACCCCACATCTGTTTCCTATAGAGGGGGGTGACCAGTGGTGGGGAAGGGAGCAGAACCACACAGATGGCAAGCAGTGGCAGCAGTGGGGGTGGGTGCAGAGGCCAAGCTGGAGGAAAGAAAGCTCCAGTCATCCCTGATCACCGGCCAGGTCTAGGGACACTTCCTGAGAGGTAATGGATTATGAGAGGGGGCAGGCCAGGCTGAGTAACACCCCCTGTCCTGTCCATGAATTTCATGCACCGGGCCTCTAGTTTATGGTATATATACAACAGCCTAAAGGACCCAATGACTGAAGCACCATTTGACTGGTCGCTATGAAGCACACTGACCACCAGGGGAAAAACACTCAATGCAGGAGCTCCCTATGGTAGTCAGTGTGCTCCCACAGCAGGAGCACTGCTCAGCTGAATAACAGAGGCTGGGCTTACAGCTAGTGAGTGCAGCTGCAGCAGAGCAGGCCTCTCCTACTTCCATGGTAGCACACTACCGAGCAATGGTGGGGACCACAGAACCAAAATCAGCTGGAGGGCCCTGGTACATTTATGCCACAGAATACTAAACAGCAGTAAAGAAGAAGGATCTCTTCCCCTTTGGGACAGCATGGAGGGACCTGGAGAGTATCATGCTAAGTAAAATAAACCAGTTAGAGAAAGACAAGTAAAATTTAATGAAAAAAGAATTAGGACTTGGACACTCAAACATCCCCTGAACATGGTCCCTGTGTCACCATATTTTCTCAGGTGGTGTCAAGACCTCAGCTATGAAATACTCTGCCTCATGAATATGCAAAAGAGAGGAGCCAGACCAGGTTAAATATGGGTAAGTCTGTGCCCTGAGGGCATCACCCACAGCCACACCCTCCCCTACAGAAGTGCTCCCAGCACAGCCCTCACCATGGACTGCAGCTGGAGAACCCTCCTCCTGGTGGCCATGGCGACAGGTAAGGGGCTCCTGTCCCAGTGAAGGAGGGTCCAGGGAGAGTCCAGGGGTATTCCACTCACTCCTGTCTCCTCCCACAGGTGTCCACTCCCAGGTGCAGCTGGTGCAGTCTGGGGCTGAGGTGAGGCAGCCTGGGGCCTCTGTGAAGGTCTCCTGCAAGACTTCTGGATTTACCTTCACCAGCTACTACATGTACTGGGTGCGACAGGCCCTGGGACAGGGGCTTGAGTGGGTGGGGAGGGTTGACCCTGAAAATGGAAACACAAACTACGCGCAGAAATTCCAAGACAGAGTCTCCATCACCGCAGACACACCCACAAGCACAACTTACATGGAGCTCCGCAGCCTGAAAGCCGAGGACACAGCAGTGTATTACTGTGCAAGACACACAGTGAGAGGAAGTCAATGTGAGCCCAGACACAAACCTCCCTGAGGAGACAGCAGGGCTGGGCTGCAGGGAGCATCCAGGACACCAGGGGGCGCTCAGGACCAACATAGTGCCCTGACCAGGAGCAGGTGGAGAGTTGAGGAAAGACACCATTTTCTGCTCCTTCTTAAATTAGTTTTGCTCACAGGCTCAGTCACAGAGCTCACAGGAAGCCTTGTCCTAGGTCTAGTTTTAGGGATTGTGTTTGTGAACAAAAAGGGGGCTCAGTTCTAAGGACAAAGGGGGCCACATGCTAAAGTGACAAGCTCAGTGGATGCCTGCATGGGGGTTGTACAGAGAGAGAGACCTAACAGTAAAGCATCCATCTTATATGAAAACTGCTGTTTGAAATTTTAACCCTGTTAATTGGCTTCTGTAAATTCTTTCTTGCTACGACTACTCCCACTTCAGCTAGGCTATTGAACTTTCCCTAGACAAGGTTATCAGTGCTGGTGCCAGGCCCGGCCTCTGGTTGATGTCTCAAGGCCCAGCACATATGGGCTCTTTAAGAACTTGCAAAAGGGGCCGGAAGCACCCCATATTTGGGAGACAAAGAAGGTAAAATCATATAAATAGGGTGAGTTCCTACATGTAGGGGCCCAGAATTTGAGATACATTTTTCTCGGGACCCGCACATAATAAATGTAACTCCATCTAAGTATTGCTTTGTTCTTCTTCAGTTTTCTGTAATTACATAACCAGAAAAGATGGTCTAAAAATTAAATACGTAACTATAAGCAGGTTATGGTGGGTAGTCATATCCTAGGCCAGTATTTTCTCTTACAAAGATCAACTTACATCTTTACTGAGCCCATTTATCTTTTGGCTCTAAGACAACATATTGGTGAAATGACTGGGTAATTTGTAACTTCCTTTTTATCCCTGACCCCTCAGGGCACAACAAATGGCATGGGATCATTCCCTCATTGTGATTGTTATCAAGTTTATCCTCAACTGTTAATTATCTTAAACTCTTCTGTATCCATCCTGTAAAAGAATCACCAGTCCATTATTTCACTTTTTACCTTATCCCAGAGGTCTCCTCGCTTTGCTTTTTCCCACCTCCTTAATCTATCATCAATGAATTTCATGTAACCCATCTACATCCCTTCCTTTGATTGCAGTGTATAAACACAGATGTAACCCACCATTCTCTGGAGCAATATCTCAATTCACTGAGGTTCTGCTTACCAGTATATGTCCACATTTGGCTCAAATAAACACACAAAATTCTTTATAGGTCTGAAAGCTTTTTACGTGAACAGTACTTTCTTTTTTCACGGCGCATAGTTTTCCATGGAGTAGGTGTACCACGGTTATCCAATCATCTGCTGATGGGCACTTAGGCTGTTTCCAAAGCTCAGCTGTTATAATTTGCACTGCTATGAGCACAGGGGTGCATGCATTCTTTCTGTTGAGTGTTTTGGGTGTCTTCCTAGAAGTGGGACCACTGGGCCAAATGGGAGTTCCATTTTCAATTTTTAGATGGAACTCCTTATTTTTACCTAAAAGGCTACCCCAGTCTGCATTGCTAATGGACCAACTAAATTGATGAACTAAAGTAGACCCAGAGCCATAGAAGCAAGAACAGACCATGGAACCTCAGAGGGAAGGAAGGGGAGGATGGGTGGGAACAGATCAACCAATGAACTTGTCTCCATATATGCCTCACCTGTGGACACGACAATGGGGTGGTGAGGCCTTGGGCAGAGAATGGGAGCAAGAGGGAAGAGAATAATGGGGAGAATAGGGAGACCTATGTAATAGTTCAAAAATAAAGAATCAAAGAAAGAGAGAAAGAGAGAGAGAGAGAGAGAGAACCTCCTGTTCACTATCCTATCACCCAGTCCCCGCCTTGCTCTCTCCCACCTCCATGTCACTCCTCACCTTCCTTCCTAAACTTCAAATGCACAAACACAGCTAGCTGCAAACAATTATTCTCCAGGGCATTGGAGGTCTTGTTCCCCAATAGTTGTCATCAATTTGGTCCCAATAAAATCTTATCAAATGTTCTCTAGCCCTGGGATTCCTGACTGCCTGTGACAGCGATGGTGACAGCAGCAGTGACAGCGACAGTGACAGCAGTGGAGGCAAATAAAAGTGGTTCAGTCAGGAAGCTGTGGCCTAGCATGGGATGTTAGGCCACAGGATGTAAATGAAACAAGTATATAGGTTTGGTGCACTTTGAAATATAATTGCTACAACACTAACCTATTTAAAGGTTCTATTCCGTATTTGATACTTTCAATAGCATCCATTCAAGGTTGTGATTTAAACAGAAGCAGCGCTACCATTTTGTTCTTTCAGTCCACATTGTGAGGTGCATACCTCCTGATTGCAGCATCTCTGCACCCCTGTGGTGCCTGCCGACCTGACACTGCTTCATCAGTGTGGTTCATTCTCCCCTGTACTGAACTCGAGCTTCTGTCAGCTGATGCTGTGATGCTGGTACTTCCTTAGAGAAGGTGTCTAAAAGAGGTTTGCCTACAATTACATCACTTTTGATACTGGGTTAGTAATATCCCAATTTCAGGGATATTTATATGGGGGAAAACTATACATCTTAGAATCAATTAAATGACAATGGCAAGAATTTAGACTGCACAACTGGGAAAATGAAGGCTGTAAATAAATAGCCAATGTCCAGGTGTATGCGTTTCCATCATTGTTACATAGCCTTTGCCAGTCTTCCCCTGGATGGGGCTGGCAGAGAGTGTTCCACCCCCCCCCTTCCCTTTCTCCTGTCCACATTTTGTCTGGGCAACTTAAGCGGTACTGGGATCACAATGTCTAAAAGGGCTTGTCCTGCCATAGCCAGTTTAGCTCAATGGATAGCACGTCAGACTGTGGACCAAAGGGTCCCAGATTCAATTCTGGTCAAGGGCACATGCCTGAGTTGCAGGCTTGGTCCAGTGTGCAGGAGGCATCCAGTAAATCAACGGTTCTCATCATTGATGTTTCCTCTCTCCCTCTCCCACTCTGAAATAAATGGGCTTGTCCTGACAAGTGTATTGAAAAAAAAAATGTTCTCTATATATTACAACATTTCTACATCAAAATATTTTCTTTTCTTCTTTTATAAGACATGTTCATACACGCTTTATCTCTGTGTGCAGAGGTACATTCACACAATTATGAAACACCTGCTACTGTTACAGAATTTACCCAGTGACCAAGAAACCCACTCATTTCCAGATGCACCAGTGTCGTGACTCAGAGGAGCCTGTGCCCAAATCCTGAGTGAGCCAATATGGAGGAGGAAGCTTTCTCTTTATACCCTCTGATTTCTTTGTCCCCAAATATGGATCAGACTTCCAGACCCTTTGGAGGC
Source organism: Pipistrellus nathusii (assembly GCA_963693515.1). Taxonomy (NCBI): domain Eukaryota; kingdom Metazoa; phylum Chordata; class Mammalia; order Chiroptera; family Vespertilionidae; genus Pipistrellus; species Pipistrellus nathusii. The sequence goes on from OY882858.1 coordinate 719,949, forward strand.
TTTGCAGAAAGCCCTGTGTGCTGGGGTGGGGGCTCTGTGACCAGCCAAAGGCCTGGCCTGGCACTAGCGCTGATAACCCTCTGGGGGTTGTGTATGGCTCATGGGTTATGGCTTCTGTAACCTGGGAATGTTTAGGTAAACAGGTCTTACAAGACCAGATGATTAAGGAAGGGGCAGTTACTAGACTACAGGCTAAGAGGAAAGTGAATTAGGGATACCGATTGACTAGGTACAGAGTCAGGCTGCTGGTCTCCGACATTGTTTCACAAATGTCTTATTTTCCTCGTCACGACCTTCACAGCATGAATTCTAAAGAGTTTGCACACATTGGTGAGGGCCCTGATGCTCCAAGCACTGAGGCACAGCAGCCAAGTTCATGTTTTCAAGGATGGAAACTCTCCCACTTTGAGGGTCTGGAAAAACAGGGCTTTTGCACACAAACAGCAGTAAACTTGAGTGACATCTGTGGTTTTGGGAGGCAGCTGTGTGCTTGTGAAAGTGGCAGCAGGTTGGAGAAGGAGGCTGTGTCCACAACGTCCAGACCAGCCTCTCCTGCCTCGTCACGTGTACACGTTGGAGGTTTTTACAGGGGCAGGAATGGACTGCTGGAGAACCGGCTAGAATTGTAGGACATAGTAATCCCGCTCTGTTTACCATGACGGTTTATTCTGATTAAAGAAGCACATTCTAGCCTGGCTGGCAGCCGCAGGGGAACTTGGGACTCACCTGGAGTGCAGCCCATCCTCCCCCTGGGGGCTGCCTGTTGTCCTGGAGAGATGAGCAACTTCACTGCAGGAACAGAGCAGCAGCCCCTTGAAGATTCAGCCCTCTGCTCCCTGTCCACGGCCCCTCGCCACACCCTGTGGCTCCTTCCACGGAATCTTCATCCTTTCACTCAATGTGAGCAGCTGCTTGAGGGCTGCAGAGCAGGTTTTGTGGATGACCCACTGCTCTCCCTTATTGCCCTTAGCATTGGAATGAATGCCTGTATGTGATTCCACCCCATCTCTGCTCACCTGGCTCAGATACTGACCAGACAGCATGGACCATGCACTGATTGATCAGATATTTCTGTGTGTGAGGAGTGATGGGGAACATAAAAAGGAGAATCTTTCAGTTTCAAAATAAAATATTCATCCAATGCACCTTCTTATTGCTAAACCCCAAAAAGCAACATGGCCCAGAGCGGGTGAAGGGGAATGAGAGGAAGTCCCATCCACGTGCCTCTGGGGGAGCATCCCTGGGTCCTCATCAAAACCCCAGGAAGGAAGACTCTCAATCCTGGAAGCTGCCCCCAAAGGAATGGGGTCAGGGTGACGGGTCTCAGGAAGGGAGGGAGGGCACGCGGGTCAGCTCAGGACCCCTGTGGCCTGCATCCTTGAGTCCTTTCCCATCTGGGGTCGCCCCTAAAATGACAAGGTCAGAAATGCAGCCCAGGGTCACAGCTGCACCTTATATGCAGACTCCATGCAAATGGGGTTCTCCTCCTGCTCATAAAAAGGGGCCCTTTTCTGACATGTTGGGGAGACACCCAGAACCCAAGCACCTGAGACAGGACCCAGCGGCTCCACCATGGACTTGGTGCCAAGCTGCGTTTTCCTCCTGATCATTTCTCAAGGTCATTGTCAGGAGTGGGGAGCGCTGATCCCTGTGCCTGTGCCTGTTTGTGCTTCCATGTGATTCTAAGTCCCCCTGTATCTCTGTGTTTACAGGTGTCCAGTGTGAGGTGCAGCTGGTGGAGTCTAGGGGAAGCCTGGTGTGGCCTGGGGGGTCTCTGAGATTCTCCTGTGCAGCCTCTGGATTCACCTTCAGCGACTATCCCATGAACTGGGTCCGCTAGGCTCCAGGAAAGGGGCTGGAGTGGGTCTCTCGCATTAGTAGTGGTAGTGGTAGTTACATATACTACGCGAACTCTGTGAAGGGCCGCTTTACCATCTCCAGAGATGCCAAGAATACACTGTATCTGCAAATGAGCAGCCTGGAAGCCGAGGACACGGCCCTGTATTACTTTGCAAGAGAGAGTCACAGTGAGGGGAAGTCAGTGTGAGCCCAGACACAAACCTCCATGAGGAGGCAGCAGAGCTGGACTGCAGGGAGCATCCAGGACACCAGGGGGCACACAGGACCCACAGCACAGAGAGCAGCTGCAGGAGCAGGGACAGAGGGAGGTGGACGGGAAGGGCCTTCCTGATGGGCTCAGGGGTTTCCTCTCAAGCTCTCAGCTGCCTCCAGGAAGGGCTCTTCCTTCTCAAGTTCTCACTGCAGACAGCAGTGAAGAAGGGCATTGTGCCGCAGTGACAGGGACTCTCCTTCACCAAGTCTTTTATTTTCTGTGTCTCTTTCACTGCAAGGAGACCACCCTCAGAGCTCAAGTCCTGGTTTTGGGAATCATTTCCACCAAGAGAGACCCCAGCGCAGACCAAGCCTCTGTGTATTGACCTCAGACCCCTGTCCCATCTTTCCCTCTCACAAGCCCACCTGCCCCCACCTTTCCCTCTCACAGGCCCACCAGTGCCACTATGACCAGGATCATCCCCCAGGACCTCCCACCACAGCTCTCAGTCCTCCCTACCTGTTCAATGAAACACACAAGGGATTTAATCTTACAGACAGGAGTGGGTAGAACTGGTCCGTATTTTCAATTTCTGGAGGTTAAGAAAGTAACAATACCCGCAGTGAGTAATACATGGAGTAAGACTAATATTGCAGAATAAACATAGGTGACCTTTAAGAAGTCTAAGGAAACTCTCCAACATGGAGCACAGGATAAATTTCCCACAAAATAGCCATTTCAAGAATGTAAGAGACAATGAAACAATCAAATATCTATAATAATAAAAGCATAATATGCAAATAGACCGATGACCAAACAGCAGAACAATCTTCCAGACCACCTTCCAGAAGACCACGCTATGACACACACTGGAACCAGGCAAACCAATATGGGTGCAATGTGATTGGACGGAGCCCCAGCATTGCCCCATTGTCGATCCGCAGTGAGAGACCCATTCCACTGGACAGCGACACTGTGTGGGTTTGGTGGCCAGCCAACGGTCACCTCACAAAGGGAGGCCCAGACAAGCCAAGTGATCGCACCCCACGCCTGTTTCCCAAAGAGGAAGGTGCCCTGTGTTGGGGGAAGGGGGCAGAACCACACAGATGGCAAGCAGTGGCAGCAGCAGGGGTGGGTCCAGCTTCCCCAACTGGAGGAAAGAAAGCTCCAATAGGCACTGATCACCAGGCAGACCTAGGGACCCTACCTGAGGGTCCTGGATTATGAGAGGGGGCAGGCCAGGCTGAGTGACACCCCCTGTCCTGTGCACGAAATTCAAGCACTGGGCCTCTAGCCTATATATACATCAGCCTAAAGGACCCAATGACTGACCCACCATTTGACCAGTCACTATGAAGCACACTAACCACCAGGGAGCAAACACTCAATGCAGGAGCTCCCTGTGGTGGTCAGTGCGCTCCCACAGCAGGAGCACTGCTTAACTGAATAACAGAGGCCTGGCTTACAGCTAGTGAGTGCAGCTGCAGCAGAGCAGGCCTCCCTCACCTGCCCGGCAGCACACTACTGAGCCACAGCAGGCACAGCACGAAATACTAAGCAGCAGTAAAAGAGAAGGATCTCTTCCCCTTTGGGACAGCATGGAAGGACCTAGAGAGTATCATGCTAAGTGAAATTAGCAATTAGAAAAACATGTACAATTTAAAGAAAAAAAAATTAGTACTTGAACCCTCAGACTCCCCCTTAATATGGTCCCTGAGTCGCCATCTTCTCTCAGGTGGGCTCAAGACCTCAGCTATGAAATACTCTGCCTCATGAATATGCAAAAGAGAGGAGGCAGACCAGGTTAAATATGGGTAAGTCTGTGCCCTGAGGGCATCACCCACAGCCACACCCTCCCCTACAGAAGTGCTCCCAGCACAGCCCTCACCATGGACTGCAGCTGGAGAACCCTCCTCCTGGTGGCCATGGCAACAGATAAGGGGCTCCTGTCCCGGTTAAGGAGGGTCCAGGGAAAGTCCAGGGGGATTCCATTCACTCCTGTCTCCTCCCACAGGTGTCCACTCCCAGGAGCAGCTGGTTCAGCCTGGGGCTGAGGTGAGGCAGCCTGGGACCTGTGTGAAGGTCTCCTGCAAGGCTTCTGGATACACCTTCACCAGCTACTACATGCACTGGGTGCGACAGGCCCCAGGACAGGGGCTTGAGTGGGTGGGGGAAGTTAACCCTAGCAACGGAAACACAATCTATGCACAGAAGTTCCAAGGCAGAGTCTCCATCACCGCAGACAAATCCATGAGCACAGCCTACATGGAGCTCAGCAGTCTGAAAGCTGAGGACACGGCAGTGTATTACTGTGCAAGACACACAGTGAGGGGAAGTCAGTGTGAGCCCAGACACAAACCTCCCTGAGGAGGCAGCAGGGATGGGCTAAAGGGGGCATCCAGGACACCAGGGGGTGTTCAGAACCCGAAAACCCAGGGTCCCAGATTGGATGTTGTCCCTGAAGGGGTTGTGAGGGCTTCCTATTGGGGTCAATGCTTCCTTCCCCCTTAGTGTCAGTTGGGCAGATCCTTCTTCCTTCTGTGTCTTTAATTAGATTCTCTGCAGGAAAAAACAGGAAGTGGCTGTGTTTCAGATCTGGTCGACTTCTCCAAGCTCTTTTTGTCATCAGGTCCCTGTTGGTCGCCCTCTGGGTTGACAAGAAAAACATTGTAGGGCTTCCTCTCCCCTCACTGAGTGCGAAGTCCCCCACGCCCCATGCAGTGCTGAGCAGGGAACACAGAGTCCAGGCCCCAAACCTTACCTGAGGATGGTCAGACCCTCAATCTACCCCAAGAGAAGCCCTGTGGGGGCAGTTAGCCGCTTACCTCTCACTGATGTGGCTGCACATTAAGGTGGAGGTCGGACCTGCAGGCACTGCCTCTCTATGAGCCTGGAAGCGCCCACCTCTCCATGTGCCCCAGATGGAGGCAGGAAGCCCTGCTGGGCCCTGTTCCCTGTGGGTCTCAGAACCTGGTCCCAGGGGATGTGTCCCAACACCTGTCCCGCTTCCCCTGGAGAACCACCTGCATTCTGAGAACCTACTGGATAGAGACCTGGTCCCAACCCCTCTGTTGTGCCTCCAGCTCTACAGATTCCACCCATCCTCACCCTCTGTCCTATGCAGCCCACACTCTCACCCCATGGGGCCTGCACAGGAAGTCCCATGTGGATGTGTCTGCCCTGTTCTTCCCACCCTGGTAGGTTTTGCTTAAATTCTGCCCCTTGTCACCCCCTCATGCCCATCTCCTGTGCCAGGCCCTTCCTGAGACGCCAGGGCCAGGGCCACTCAGCCACTCTCTGAGCTCAGGAACAGTGCCCACATGTGATTCAAGCTTTGAGGGCCCCACCTTGTCAGGTGGAGACACAGCTGAGCACTGAGCTCAGAGCACCTCCAACAGCTTACACCTGGGCTGAGGGAAACTGCAGAGCCCTTGAACTACAGAGCATCCTGGTGGACAAGCCCATTACCACTGAGGTCAGAGGGCACTCTGGGAAGGGCTGGTGTCTGGTCACAATGTCCTGCTGACCAGAGCCCAGGTGCACAGGGAGCTCTGTGAATCCTAAAAGTACAGGGACGGCCTAGTCAGCATGGCTCACTGGGTGAGCATCAGCCTATGTACCAGGAGGTCATGGTTCAATTCCCTGTCAGAGCACACGACCAGGTTGCCAATAACATCTCCAGTGTGGGGCATGCAGGAGGCAGCCAAACAATGATTCTCTCTCATTATTTATATTTCTATGTCTCTTTCCCTCTCTCATCCTCTCTAATATCAATTAAGAAATATTTAAACAAATCCTACATAATAAGTAGTTAATATGCAAATGGTCATCATGCCCTCATGCCATCACACAGTAATGGCTCAGACACTCAACACTGGAGAGAAAGGATTGGGGACCAGCCAGGCTGTGTCCCGGAAGAGGGACAAGCTATATGCCCCATGGTTCTATTCCCTGCAGCTAAGGCCTGCTCCAGCAAAGCTGGCAGAGGTCCTGATGCCTGTGACAGGCCACAGGGAGAGAAGCCAAGTCTGGGTTCCTGCAACCAGCCAGAGGAGGAAATACTGGTTCCCAGGTGCAGTGCAAGGCAGAGGCAGTTAGAGGCAGTCAGGCAGGCAGAGGTAGTTAGGGGCGATCAAGCAGGTAGGCAGGCAAGCAAGTGGTTAGAAGCCAGACTTCCCAGATTGCAAGAGGCAGTTGGACATCCCCCCAGGGGTCTCAGTTTGGAGGGGGTAGGCTGGGCTGAAGAACCCCTCCCTGCCCTGCTCGCACGAATTCCATGCACCTGGCCTCTAGTAAATACATAAACAAAAAATTTTTCGGTTTCATTCACACTATGGGCATATATGAAAGGCAACTGATCACTATGTCTCTCTCACATCAATGTTTCCCTCTGTCCTCTCTCTCCCCTTTCCTTTCCCTCTAAAAATCAATGAACACATCTTCAGGTGAGGATAAAGAAAATAATATCTTTATCTATATATGTGTGTACATCCACAAACATACTACATCTATATCTTTATATCTATATCTGTCTCAACATCTATATCTTTATCTAGAGCAATATGTACATCTCTATATCTAGAGCAATATCTATCTATGACTATCTATATATCTACATCTATATCTATATTTATATCTATATTCATAGGATGAGAGGGACATTGATTTGATCCCTAAAGAGTCACTGATTGTGCCCACATCCTACTTCCTGACCACCTCCTGCAGCACAGCCCTTGCTGTGGAAGGAGAGGCATCTGGGCACAGTGACCAGGACCACAAGGAGGGCCTGGTTCTCCGAGGACACAGTCAGCACCTCCTTCCAGGTGAAGCCCCAGAGACCGGGACCTCTCTCACCTCTTGCCCTTTGTATGTGCAGACACCTTCCTTATGCAAATGCTCACATGGCCACCAGACACACAAACAGTTGGCGTTCACTTAAATGCAGGGCCTCCTCACCCTGGAGAATGCTTTCTGGGGGACGAGGACCTCACCTGCAAGACATGACTCCCCTGTGGCTCTTCCTCTTCCTGCTGTCAGCTCCCAGATGTGAGTAACTCAGGGCTTAGACATGCGGAGATGGGGACCCTACATTTGACCCAGGACTCACTGTGTTCTCTCTGTCCCAGGTGTCCTGTCCCAGGTGCAGCTGCAGGAGTCGGGCCCAGGACTGGTGAAGCCCTCACAGACCCTCTCCCTCACCTGTACTGTCTCTGGATTCTCCATCACAACTCGTGGTTACTGCTGGCATTGGATCCGCCAGCTCCCAGGGAAGGGGCTGGAGTGGATGGGGCGCATATGTAGTAGTGGGAGCACTTACTACAGCCCCTCCCTCAAGAGCCGAACCTCCATCTCCAGAGACACGTCCAAGAACCAGTTCTACCTGCAACTGAACTCCATGACCACCGAGGACATGGCCATGTATTACTGTGCAAGAGACACAGAGAGGGGAAGTCAGTGTGAGCCCAGACACAAACCTCCCTGAGGATGCAGCTGAGCTAGGCTGCAGGGTGTCCATGACCACCAGGGGGCGCTGAGGACCACAGCCATTAGGACCAGCTCAGGAGCTGGGACCAGGGAGATAAAGTCTCTGATGACCTGGTGGGAGGTTTTATTCTTTAGGAGTAACACCCTCTTCCAGGACTCAGTGCCCCTCCCCTTTATGCCTTCCATTTCCTTCCACACCACCCCTGAGAGGAAGGTATTTACCTCCTCTGCTCAATTAGGAAGTCAGATTCTAACCTCCCTGAGGAGGCAGCAGGGCTGGGCTGCAGGGAGTGTCCAGGACACCAGGAGTCACTCAGGACCAGCTTAGGGCCCAGACCTGGAGCAGGTGGAGAGTTGACAAAAGACCATTTCCTGCTCCTTCTTCAATTAGTTTTGCTCAGAGGCTCAGCCACAGAGCTCACAGGAAACCCTGTCCTAGGTCTAGTTTTAGAGATTGTGTTTGTGAACAAAAAGGTGGCTCAGTCCTAAATCTGACAAAAACCAGTGACTGACAGGACCTTCACAGGAGGCTGAGATCACACATTCCCACCTGGACAGTCCTGGGGGTGGACATGCCCCAGGCCTATAACTTCTTTACTAAAAGGCTCCTCTTTGCCTGAAGCACCCCGTCCATGGTTCCTCTGCATCTGGCTTCACACACCTGTGACATCACCATGACCACCCTCAGGGAGCACCTCCTGTTCACTGTCCTGGCATCCAGTCCCACCTTCCTCTCTCCCACCTCCATGTCACCCCTCACCTTCCCTCCTTAACTTCAAATGCGCAAAAGCAGCTGCAAACGTTTATTCTCTGGAGCATTGGAGGTTTTGCTTTCCAAAAGTTTTCATCATTTTGGCTCCAATAAAATCTTATAAAACATTCCATACGTGTTTGGACATTGCTTACATCAACATGTCTTAACTTCATTAACAACATGTTTTCACACATGTTTCTCCCTGTGTGGAGAGGGAAGTGCACGCAATTATAAAAACCTGCTACCTGGACGGGAAGAGTTAAAATGACTCCACAGATTTTGGAGATAAGTCTAGTTTGCTGTTGGTTGTCATGCATGTAAGTGTCCCATCTTTTTCCAGCTCTGCAGCAGTGACTGGGAGGTTGAGCATAGACCAATGAACCAGGGTGGTCATTGGTTTGGTTCCTTGGTCAGGGATCATGCCTGGGTTACAATCTTGAACCGCAGGGTGTTGTGGGCAGGAGGCAGCCGATCAGTGATTCTCATCATTGATGTATCCATCATTCCACTGGCCTCCTCTCTGGGGTCAAGGAAAGTGTATAAAGAAGGAAAAGGAAAGAAAGGCGGCTTCCCCAGCTGTGCCTTCTCCCCTGTGACACTCTGGTAGGCTCCCTGCTGGTTGAATCAACATAAAATCCACAATATAAAAGAGCCACTTTGAAGTCATTAACGTAAGAACCTCTAAGGCTGTTAAGAATATTTTCTTAGACAACTTACAGCAATTTATTCATTAATCCATTTCACTCCATAATGCACCATGTTGTTCCTTGCACTGTTAATACTATTATCATTGTTTCCCTGGAAAGGACTCTGCTTCTAAAAATCTGAGTTGAACTTTAGTTGATCAACATCTTTTACCTTATCAAAAAGCAACCCCTAAAAGCTAAGATGGAGGTTTATGGTTTTAGTCAAAAGGTAGGAGCATAGGAAAACCAACAAGCAATTTTAGTGCATGGTTTAAACCAGATGGCAGGGAGAGAGCACCAACACAGCCAAGGCCTTAGAGAAGGTAGCTAGGAGGACCCTGCCAAGTGGGTTAGTCTGCAGAATGGGAAAAGTACAACCTGTGCCATGCCAGCACAGCCAAGGGTTCAGTGAGCCTGGAGAGAGAGGTGGGAAAGGATTAAAGACAGACCAAGAGCATACAGCCGGAGCTTGGTGGCTCTCCTGTGCCTGGATGAGGCCCCAAAGAAGGATCCAGCCAGTAAGCTGAGGCTTTATTTTATAGTCAGAGGTAAATGGGTAGTGGTCACCATACTTACAATGTCCTTGTAAGTTTCACTTGTTTTGGCAGCATTTGCTGCACCTCCCAGGGCCCATTAGCTACCCAGGAATGATGGAGGGGGAGGCTACAGGTCAAGCTTAATTATGTTAAGAGAGCCCTGCACTCTAGACTGGGACCGGTTTGTGGTTCTGCCACAGGGACATCCCAGGCTTAACTCTAGGAGCACTCCCAATAACAACCTTTCCCTATTATCTACTCAAACCCAAGCAGAGAAGATGACATAATGAGTAACCAGAGGGCCGGGACTTTCCAGAAAACAGAAAGGCAGAGTAACACACCTCCCTGAAAGAGCGAGCTGGGTGTCAGTGCAGGGAACAGTGTGGGTGCCTTCTTTAGGCTTGTCTTTGGTGTGTTGGTCTGTGAGCAAGGAAGATGGAGAGGTAGGCTCTCCCACAGGGGAACATGTTCAGGAACAGGAACAGCTGAGCCTTCCATTGGAGATGCTTGCAGACTTGCACGATCCCGTGGCACACAGGACTCTTCCCGTGAATCAGCCAGGCACGCCATCCCCAATGCACAGAAGGGTGTGATGATGGTCCACCACGTGCTGAGTGATGGGCCCAGGGGCCTGAAGCTCTGATAAGGAAGACTCTGAGGCCAGAAGACAACCCCTGTGTAAGAGCCAGAGGAGAGTGTGACGACCATGACCCAGAACTGACTGCCCCCTGAAGGAAAGCTTCATCGCCTGCCGCCTTCCCCATCCCTGCAGCACATCCCTGGAGAATATCTTTAAGAGTTGATTTGATCCAAACTTGATCACAGGAACAGCGAGCCCAAATTCTTCTGTCCTGGGATCGGGGGTCACAAAGTCCAAGAATGAAATGGGGGACCAGAAGTTTTAAGCAAAAGCATGGAGCATTTAGTACAAGCAGATTCAGGCTCCCCGCATGGGGAGGGCCCCTGATGGGCTGCTCATGAAGCCTGTGGTATCAGGTGTATATGGTCCACCAGTCTGCTCTGTGTCTACCCGTGTGCCCACCTGATTGGCCCTCATTGTTCCTGCCCAGCAAGGGGCCTGCATGTTCCCTGTTCCCTTGTGTGCGTTCACCTTCCTGTCCCAGGCCCTCCCTCATTTCCCAGGCCTCCCGCTCTGAGTCCAGAAACATTCTGCTATTGCTGCCTGGTTGGTGCCTGTGCTTAGGCTGCTCAGACTGCCATGTCTGCCCCTGCCTACCAGCCACCTGCCTTGGTTTCCCATGGACCCTGCCCTGTCCACCTGCCCATCAAGCTAACACGCCTCAAAGCCACCTTTCTGGATGTGTGTCTGGGGTCCTCCAGGATCAGGAAGCTCATCTTCCTAAAACACAGGCTCTCCTTACAAACACCATTGTCACTGCTAAGCCCGGGCCCCTCCTCCCGCCTCTGCTAGCCTGGGATGCTTCCCCCTCTATTCTCTCTGTTGTTGGTACATTTCCATGGTGGTTGCTCTTGTCCTTTCTCATTCTCTGTTCCATAGGAGTTACTGAGAAGAAAGCGCAGAAGCAAAATGGTGGCATTTTTGTTCCTCCACAAAAGCATCAAAATCAAACCAAAACTCTAAGAACTGGCATCTCTCGGGCTCTGGAACACAGTCAGACCTGCAGCAACCGAACCAACCCTGAGTCTAGTACATGCTACTCAGAGAGGGAAGAAGCCGAAGGTGTGGCTCAGGGGCTGAGCATTGGCCCAGGAATCACCAGGTTATGTGTTTGTTTCTGAGTTAGGGCACATAACATGGGTTGTAGGATGAACTCCCTATAGGGGGCATGCAGGAGGCAGCCAATCAATGATTCTCTCTCATCATTGATGTTCCCATTTCCTTATCCCTCTCCCTACCTCTCTGACATCAACAACCATATTTTCTAAAGATTAATAATAACAACAAATGTCACACCAAAAAAACTGTAAATGCAGAGGATAAAGGAATGACAAATTTAAAGTGCTGAAGAGAAAATGAAAAGCCATTAACTTAGAATTCTAAACTAACTGAAAATACATTTCATCACGGAATGGAGCCTGGTTGATGTGGATCAGTGGTTGAGCTTTGTCCCAGGACTCAAGAAGTCACTGGTTTGATTCCTGGCTAGGGCACAAGGCTGGACAGGAGGCAGCTCATCAATGATTTTCTTTCATAGATAATTTTGTCTCTTTATGAGTTTCCCATCCTTTCTTTTAAAAATTAAAAAAATAGTATTTTTGAAAAAGGTCTGTATCTATGTCTATCTCTACATCTTTATCTATATGCATATTTACATCTATGTACATCGATATCTATATTTAGATATCTATATCTATATTAATAGCTATAACTATATCCAAGGAAGTGGAAGCCCATTGATGTTATCACTAAAGGATAACTGATTGTGCCCACGTTCACTTCCTGACCACCTCCTGCAACACAGCCACTGGTGTGAAAGGAGAGGTCACTGGGCACGGTGACCAGGACCCCAAGGAGGGCCTGGTTCTCTGAGGGCACAGTCAACACCTCCTTCCAGGAGAATCCCCAGAGACGGGGACCTCCCTCACCACTTGCCCTTTGTATGTGCAGACACCTCCATTATGCAAATGCCCACACGGCCACCACACACACACCCAGTTGGCCTCCACTTAAATGCAGAGCCTTCTCACCCTGGAGAATGCTTTCTGGGGGACGAGGACTTACCTGCACTGTCTCTGGATTCTCCATCACAACCAGAGGTTACTGCTGGAACTGAATCCGCCAGCCCCCAGGGAAGGGGCTGGAGTGGATGGGGGAAATATGTAGTAGTGGGAACACTTACTACAGCCTCTCCCTCAAGAACCGAACCTCCATCTCCAGAGACACGTCCAAGAACCAATTCTTTCTGCAGCTGAGCTCCGTGACCACCGAGGACACAGCCATGTATTACTGTGCAAGACGCACAGTGAGGGGAAGTCAGTGTGAGCACAGAAACAAACCTCTTGAGAAGGCAGCAGGGCTGAATATGCAGGAAACAGTCAGGACACCAGGGGGCTCTGAGGACCACAGACATGAGGACCAGCTCAGGAGCTGGGACCTGGGGGATATAGTCTCTGATGACCTGGTCAGTGGATTTATTCTCCTTGAGTAACACCCTCCTCAGGGACTCACTGCCCCTCCCCTTTATGTCTTATGTTTCCTTTCCCACCACCTTAGAGGAGGTCACTTTCCTCCTCTGCCCCATTGCCCAGCCTGAAGGAGGCCTTAGTGTTTCCTTTGGTTCCTCCTGCTGGAGACATGGCTGTGTGAAGGTTCCATTGGGGACATGGTTGGGCAGTGACCAGAGGAATGTTACTGCAGCCCCAGCCACCAAGAAACTCGGATGTGCTAACAAAGGGACAGTCTTCGTCAGGAGCTGCTGTTGGATGAAACACACGAGGGCTTTAATCTCTCAGACAGGAGTGGGTATACTGGTCTGTATTTTGAATTTTTAGAGGTTAAGAAAGTAACAACATCAGCAATGAATAATACATGAAGTAAGACTAACCCTGCAGATTAAACATACGTAAACATCAAGAAGTCTAGGAAACTCTCCATAATGGAACACAGAATTCATTTTCCACAAAATAGCCAGTGTCCATAATGTAAAAAAAATAAAGAAGTCAAATAACTCTTATATAAAAGACTGAGTGACCAAAAGACCTAATAAACAAACAACCATTTGAACAGTTGCTATGATGTGCACTGACCACCAGAGGGAAAACAGTCAATGCAGGTGCTGTCCCTTGGTGGTCAGTGCACTCCCACAGCATGAGCACAACTCAGGTAACTGAACAGAAGGCTCAGTGATGGAGGTCACACTGGGGGCAGCACATTCCTCTCCCATTTCCGAAGCAGCATGCTAATGAACGATGGCAGGTGAGCAGGGCCAGGATGAGCTGGAGAGGTATGGCACCCAGGCCGGACTCAGGCTCCTGCCTGGACACCTGCCACTTGGTGCACTGCCACATCCCTCAGGGATGTCAGACTGCCGGTTTCAGTCCCATCCCCACAGGCCCCTAGTGGTTCCGAATTGTGAGAGAGTGCAAACCAGGCTGAGAGACAATATCCATGCATGAATCCATGCACCACACCTCTAGTATATACATGGATTTGGGATCTCAGAAAGAGGAGAGAGGGGGCACCAGGAATAATGTTTGAAGAAATTATTACAAATAGTTTTTCAGAATTTGATGTAAACTATAAAGACATCTAAGAACACAAATGTACTCATTATATGAACAACATTAAATCAAAGCACAATGAAGTCAACCTGGTGAAAAAGGTAAAATGCCCACAGGCAACAAAGAACAAAGCACCCATGAGTCAAGGAACAAGATTAATATAAACATCAAAGGTCACATGAAAAACTACCAAAACCAGAAGACAATGGAGTGATGGCTCAAAGAGCTGAAGGAACATTGAGAAGTCATCAACGTAGAATTCTAAACTAACAGAAAATCTATTTGAAAACTGGATAAAAATGAAATTACAAAATATCAATTTTGTGAGCTGCAGCTAGAACGGTTCTTGGAGGGAAATGGAGAGCATTAAATGCTTAGGAAGGAATAAATATCTTTAAATCAATCATCTAAGCCTCCACTTTAAAAAATTGGGAAGGAGTGAGAACCAAATTGGAGACAGAGACAAGTGTATGTTCTCCCTGCCTCACACAACCACGTGAAATGCACAACTAAATTAGAGAACAGCTATCATTCTGAACTGGGTTGGGTTCCTGGTCAGGGCACTTGCCTGGGCTGCTGCCTGGACCTAAGTGGGGGCTTGCAGCAGGCACATGATCATTGATCGTCTCTCATCACTGATGTTTCCATCTCCCTCCCCTTCTTCCCCTCTGAAATCAATGAAAATATATTTTAAAATAAGAATAAAAAGTGAAAAGGAAGAGAAGGAAGGCTTTATGGTGTTTGAAATGCTCATGCATCTCTTCCCCAGCGTGATAGTACTTTCCAAGTGGTGGTGGCCGCCTTCCCAGAGGAACAAGGGACCACAGTCCCAGATCCCTGTGTCTGTCTGTCCTCACCTGGGGCTGTGGGAGTATGGACACAGGTGGCCGCTCTCCTCCTAGAAGGAGGTGCTCAGCTGCCCCCAAGGACGACGTGGGGCCTCAAATCTCTACCTGGGGTTTTTATTCCAAGAGCCAACATATTCCTTTTTTTTTTTTTTTAATCTTTTTTCATCCTTGCCCAAAGATATTTTCCCATTGCTTTTCAGAGAGAGAAAAGAGGGAGGGGAAGAGGGAAACATTGATGTTTGAGAAACACATCACCTTGTTGTCTCCTGCATGTCCCCTAACCAGGGCAAGGGTGAGGGAGATGTCTGAAACCCAGGTATCTGTCCATGACCAGAATCGATCCTGAGATTCATTGGTTCATAGGTCAACACTCTATTCACTGAGTCAAAATGGTTAGGGACAAGACTCCATTTAAAAAAAATAAATTATTTTACTTATTTCTAATTAATAATTTTTTGTTAAAAATATTACATATGTCTTCCTTTTTTTCCCATTAACACCACCCAGCCAGCCCCCACCACCAGCCGGGCTCCATGTGTAAATGATGGAAACTCTCCACTGTGAGAGGCTGGAAACAGGGCGTTTGCACAGGAGCAGCAGGGAAGTTGAGGGAAATGTGTGCTTTCGGGAGGCAGCTGTGTGCTTGTGAGAGTTGCAGCAGGTTAGAAACAAAGGCTGAGGCCACAGCATCCAGCCAGCCTCTCCTGCCTCCTCACATGCATATTTTAGAGTTTTGTGGAGGATCCGATTGTGGAAAATAACAAGGAGAATCTTTCGGTCTCAAAATAAAAGCTTCATTCAATGAAAATTCTTATTCCAAAACCCCAGAAAGCAACATGGCCCATAGCAGGTGAAGGGGAACTAGAGGAAGCCCCAACCACGGGCCTCTGAGGGAGAACCCCTGGGTCCTCATCAAAACCCCGAGGAAGGCCGAAATCGGTTTGGCTCAGTAGTAGAGTGTTGGTCTGTGGACTGAAGGGTACCAGGTTCGATTTCAGTCAGGGGCATGTACATTGGTTGTGGGCACATCCCCGTTAGGGGGTGTAAAGAGGCAGCTGGTCGGTGTTTCTCTCTTATCAACATTTCTAGCTGTCTATCTCTCTCCCTTCCTCTCTGTAAAAAATCAATAAAAATATATTTTAAAAAAAAAAACACAAAAAAACAAAAAAGGAGGACTCTCAATCCTGGAAGCTGCCCCCAAGGGAATGGGGTCAAAGTGATGGGTCTCAGGAAAGGAGGGAGGGAGGACGAGTCAGGATGGATCACTGTTGAGTACTTTCCCATCTGGGGTCGCCCCTAGGATGACAAGGTCAGGAATGCAGCCCAGGTCACAGCTGCACCTTATATGCAGACTCCATGCAAATGGGGCTCTCCTCCTGCTCATAAAAGGGGGCCCTTGCCAGGCATGTTGGGGAGACACCCAGAACCCAAGCACCTGAGACAAGACCCAGCAGCTCCACCATGGACTTGGTGCCAAGCTGCCTTTTCCTCCTGATCATTTCTCAAGGTCATTGTCAGGAGTGGGGAGCGCTGAGCCCTGTGCCTGTGCCTGTTTGTGCTTCCATGTGATTCTAAGTCCCTCTGTGTCTCTGTGTTTGCAGGTGTCCAGTGTGAGGTGCAGCTGGTGGAGTCTGGGGGAGGCCTGGTGCAGCCTGGGGGGTCTCTGAGACTCTCCTGTGCAGCCTCTGGATTCTCCTTCAGTGGCTATGACATGAACTGGGTCCGCCAGGCTCCAGGAAAGGGGCTGGAGTGGGTCTCATACATTAGTGGTCCTAGTGGTAGTTACATATATTACGCTGACTCAGTGAAGGGCCACTTCACCATCTCCAGAGACAACGCCAAGAGCATGCTGTACCTGCAGATGAACAGCCTGAAAACCGAGGACTCTGCTGTATATTACTGTGCAAGAGACACAGTGAAGGGAAGTCAGTGTAAGCCCAGACACAAACCTCCCTGCAGAAAGATCTCTGACCACCAGGGGTCGCTCAGGGAAGCACAAACAGGCACAGGGACAGGGTTCAGTGCTCCCCACTCCTGACAATGACCTGAACACAAGGCCCATCTCTACAGCAGGTGCAGTTGGAGGTTTGGGCTGGTTCCTGTGTGGTTTCCTCCTCATGTCACAGTTTCCCTCAGGGAATCTCTGGGTTCTGACTGTATGATGACGTCTGAGTCTCTGAGTGAGAAAGTCTATTGTGAAGAGAGACAACTTTCTCATGTGGCCAAACCACAGAGACTTTCTTTAAGAAAGTCTTGTGTCCAAATATTAATCATCTAATCTTATCACTCACATCACCTAAATCCAACCAGAGGCTCTGTGTACTCAACAGTTCAGCTCAGCCCCACAGGCTCAGGGTCCCAGCCAGCCAGCAGGACATGAGTATGTTAAACAGTGGGCACCAGTGTCATGTGACCCCAAAGCTAGAGAAGAAAGACCTTGGGGTGAAGGTCATTGGCTTGTCATGGTGCTCATAGCAACAAGAGTAGGTGACACCAGGCAGAGGCTTAGGGACCCACCCCAGCTTGGTACAGATGTCCAGGAGAAGGACAAACACACACCCAGGCACAAAAAATGCTAATTCCATGCTTAATTAACCTCTGGGAAGCACAGGAAAGGCCCTCCAGGGAGTCAGACCTGCGCTGAGGAGCCAGGAAAGGAGACTGGGTAGGGCTTTTATTTTGTTGAGGTGGGGGGGGGGGAGTGATTCTACTTCCAGGGGTTCACGTGGTTTCTACCTCTTAGTGACAAATGGAGAGGAGACCAATGTTTCTGGTCAGATTCCCGTGCGGAGCAGATGGAGAGGAAGCTAGGAATGAGCCATACCCTGTCAGCCTTCAAATGTAAAGTAATATAATGTCTGGCCAGGTATTTTCCTTAAAAATTTTAATATATAACCAAAATGTTGTTGACAACAAGTGTGTCTGCAGAAATGAGTGCAAGAACAATTGTAAGTGAGCCAGTGGTGTTGATGATGATGATGATGGTGATGGTGATGGTGATGGTGATGGTGATGGTGGTGATAAGGATGATGATGGTTATGATGACAAGGATGGACTGACACAGGAGTTCTGGTCCAATGAAATGAAGGTTCCTCATACAGCCACACCTTCTGCAGTGAGGGGTGTCCAATTTTCCCTGTCAGTGTTGAGAGAGTTCATAGAAGGGACACAAATGAATTGTGCAGATTCAGGAATCCATGTTGAGACCAGATCAGTAATGACCCCAAAGATGTCCAGTGGGAACACATTGCACCTTGGAAGGGGTCATCTTCAAGAACAGAGACCCTGTGAGACTGTGCCTGTAGGAAACAGGATCCCCTACCCCCCACTTTGCAGTGACAGGTTCCTCATTTCTCTTTATCCCTGCCTGCATGACCTTTAACGCTTCTACTTCAATTCACTCCTGCTCATGATTTCCTAGGATGATGCAAGCTGTGTCTATGATGCCCTGCACTTCCTTCTGGGCCTTCACTGGAAGAGACTGTAAACCCACATGTCCAGTAACTCTCCATCCATGAACATAAGGCACGTTTCTGTCATGTTACTCAAATCAAATCCAGCTTCCTCCCCTCTCCAACAATCACATACAGATTTATGGGTAGTTTTCCAGCAGTGCTCCCCTCTGGTACCAGAACCTGCTCCAGTCCCTGTGGCTGCTGTAGCCAATCCACATGGACTATGGAGCTCAGAAATTTCTGGGGCATTCTTTGAAAAGTCACCCAATATAAGACCCATTACAGACACCATTGTTTAATTAACCTTGTTTAAATTAAAGACTTTTGTCCCATCAAAGGATTCAATGCACAAATGAAAACATAAACGTGAAGAATGTATTTCCAAATAACATGTCTGATGGTAGAATGTACACATAATACTTTAAGGACTTTATATACTTTTGGGAGAACCCAGTACCCGCTGACCTCCTAGGGGAAGGAGAGAAGGGGCGTAGGAGGCAGGTATTCCTCTCTGGGTTGTAGTTCCTTTCCTGAATGAGACATTCTATGGTAGGAATTCTCTTCTCTCACCTCAAACTGAACCCCAACATCACTGATGACACTAGACTGAGGAAACAGTTCCAACTCCATCCATCATCATTTCCACATGTGAATGATCCTATCCTGTGCTCATACATGATCACTGCTTTTATTTCATGTATTCTCTCCACTTAAACCATGACTATTTCTGATGGAACTATTGGGGAGGAACCGGCCATAGGCCATTAGCTTGCATATCAAATGATTTGCACAGGAATCTGCAGACAATCACAAAAGTTTGAACCACAAGGATCACAGGGGTCTTACGTTTCTGTGCTTGGGAGTCATTTCTCAGATAAAAATGACATCATAAATTAAGATACTGAGAATGGTTGTCCTTTATTTTTATCATTTGTACAATGATAGGAATTATTTTTTTAAAAAAAAATAGACTTTAAAAGTCTAGAAAAGTGGACATAATAAGGTTTTGAGATTCAGAAATGGTCAGAACAAATGCTAATCCCTATGACACATGATTAAATGATTCATGAGAAATGGAAAGTGTGACCTGCTCATGGAGACCACAATTGCTTCTTATTCTCAGAGACTGTAGGCCTTTTAGGCCATTCATTGACCTAATTGCAATGTGCTCATGACCCTTGTGATCCCTTGTCCCTGACTTACATGCTGAGTGTAAGAGGGACTCCCAAAAGACTAGGGCAGCCTGACCTCGGGCCCCACACTTATAGGGAAGGCTGCCCCACATGCAAATTTCCCTTCAAGCTCCAGGGTACATCCTCCCCTGGGCTGTGCAGGCTCACAGCTTTCTCCTCACTCAGAGCTGAGGTCTCTGGGAAGGCAGAGCTGTGGTCATGAAGATGAGACTGCTGGGTCTTCTCCTGTGCCTGATGACAGCCCCCCAAGGTGAGGGTCTCAGGGATCAGGGTGGGGTCATGGGATGACTGCAGGTGACTCACAGAATTGATGCTCCCCAGGTGGCCTGTCCCAGGTGCAGCTGCAGGAGTCGGGCCCAGGACTGGTGAAGCCCTCGCAGACTATCTCCCTCACCTGCACTGTGTCTGGATTCTCTCTGACCAGCTATCATGTACACTGGATCCGCCAGGCTCCAGGAGAGGGGCTGGAGTGGGTCGGGATTATATGGTCTGGTGGAAGTACAGCCTATAACCCAACACTGAAATCCCGCCTCAGCATCTCTAGGGACACATCCAAGAGCCAAGTTCAGTTAACACTGAACAGCCTGAGAACTGAGGACACGGCGGTGTATTACTGTGCCAGAGACACAGTGAGGGGAAGTCAGTGTGAGGCCAGACACAAAGCTCCCTGAGGAGGCAGCAGGGCTGGGCTGGAGGGTGCATAGGGGGCGCCTAGGACCCGCAGCATAGAGAGCAACCCCAGGAGCAGGGGCAGAGGGAGGTGAGGAAAGGGCCTTCCTGTTGGGCTCAGGGATTTCCTCTCAAGCTCTCAGCTGCCTCCAGGGAAGGCTCTTGCTCTTTCTCTGAGGCTCTAATTTCCTGCTTTCTCACTGCAGACCCCAGAGGAGGAGGTAACACTGCTGCTGGCAGATGACATGTGGGCAGTGATGGGGACTCTCCTCACCATGTTCCTTTATTTCCTGCTTTTCTTTCTCAACAGAGACCATCCTCAGTGCTCTAATCCGCCTGTGGTTAGAAACTTTCCCACCAAGAGAGACCCCAACTCATTTTAGGGCCCTGTGTGCTGAGCTCAGGATCTGACCCACATGCCCACCTGCCCCATAGGAGCCTTCGTGCTGACAGGCCTACAGTAAATAAAACATGTGCTTATCCCAAGGACAGTGGAAGCTGGATGAAGCCCATCTGAATGGTGCAAAGGGCCCTTGAGGGCTGCTCCCTGGTCACCTCACCTGTACAGGTGTCAGGATTGGCTGTTTCTGGTCCCACGGGAGCAGGAAATGACCTCAGCTCTCTTCCTATAGGTGTCACACCAGCACTGAGTGAGAGGATAGCAGTGTGTGTGTCCCGTGTAGTGTGGTTTAATAGGATGTTTAACAAGGGTCATTGGAAATCATCTCAGGTTAACAAGCAGCTGACCAGGGAAATCTCTTGGTGAAGGAGATAGCTTTACAGTTTTTTAATCTTTTTTACTTAAAACCATGGGCTAAAGCTTGACATTTCATAATGAGGGTGTTGAATCCTCTGAAGATCACTCCTCTGAGGGCTCAGACGGGATAATAACCCAGGTAGAGGCTGCTTGTGGGTTGCTGCTCTATCTCAGCATTTTCCCAGTCTCCATGTCATAGGTGCTGTAGTGGCCCCACCTTCACCTCACTCACGTCTGCAGGATGGAGGAGACTTCCCAAGCTACCCTCCTTGCTCCTTTGGTGGGTCTCCAGGAGTCATGAGGCCCCACTGTGTCTACAAAGCTTCCCCAAGTCATGCACTGCTCCCCACACCTCTGTGTGTCTCCTCTGGTCTCCTCCTGATTGACAGCTCTGCTGAATACAAAACCTTTCACCACTCAGGAATGGGACTTGGTGAAACCACCAGCTGGATCTTTGAAAAGATTTTTTAAAAAAAATTGGATGAACTATTATCCAGACTCATTAGGAAACAAAGAGAGAAAACCAAAATAAATAAATCAGGAATGAAGGCAAAGAAGTAGCAAACAACACTCCAGAAATAAAAACATTTTCAATAAAGTACTATGAACAACTGTATGCCAACAAACCGGACAATGTGGATGAAATAAAAGAATTCCTAGAAAAACACAGTACCCCAAACTAAAACAGGAAGAATCAGATAACCTGAATAAGCCAATGACAACTGAGGAAATAGAAGAAGGAAACCAAAAGCTCCCTGCAAATAAAAGAACTGGTCTGGATGCCTTCACATAAGAGTTTTGTCAAATGTCCAAAGAACTAACACCTATATTTCCAAACTCTTCAAAAAATTATAAGAGGAAGGAACACTTCCACACTTTTTAATGTGTTCAAATTACCCTAATTGAAAAGCAGATGACACTCCTAAGAGAGAAAATTACAGGCCAATATCCCTGATGAACACAGATGCTAAAATTCTCCTCTAACTATTAGCAAATTGGATCCAGCAATATTTTAAAAAGATCAGACACCATCACCAACTGGGATTCATCCAGGTATGCAAGGCTCGTATGATATTCACAAATCAATACACCTGATACCTCACATAAACAAATTGAAAGAAGAATATAACATGTCCATATCTATAGATTCAGAAAAAGAATTCAACAAAACCCAACACCCACTTTTGATAAATACTCTCAACAAAGTGGGAGAAGAGGGCTCATATTTCAACATGTTAAAGGACATGTATGACAAATCCACAGCCAGAATCATACTCAATAAACAAACACAAAAACCATTTCCCCTAAGAAATTGAACAAAAGAGAAAGATCTGCTTTCACCACTCTTATTCAACATAGTACTGGAAGTTCTAGCAACAACAATCAAACAACAAGAAGAAATAAAATGCATCCAAATTGGAAAGGAGGACATAAAACACTTATAATTCATAGATGACATGATATTGTACATAGAAAACCCTAAAGACCCCACACAAAACACACACCTACATTTAATAAATGAATCCATCCATGTAGCAGGACACAAAATTAACACCCAGAAATTGATGGGTTTTTATATACACCAATAATAAATTCTCAGAAAGGGAAACCAAACCCACAATCCCATTTACCTTTGCATATAAAATATTATGAAAAGAAACAATAAACTTCGCCAAGCAGATAAAAGACTTGTACTCAGAAAAATACAGGATGTTTAATAAAGAGATAGAGGAAGATACATCAAGTGGAAAATACAATGTGATCATGAATTAGTAGAATTAACATCATTAAAACGTCCATATTACCCAGTGTACTCTACAGATTCAACGTAATCAGTTTTGAAATAGCAACATCACATTTCACAGATCTATAGCAAATACTCCAAAAATTTATATGGAACCAAAAAAGACTGCAATTAGCCACAGCAATCTTGAGAAGTAGAACAAAGGTGGAGAACACACAATACCAGATATCAAATTATACTGCAAAGCCATAGAAACCAAAACAGCCAGGTACTGGCACAAGAACAGGCATATACATGCATGGAACAGAATAGAGAACCCAGAAATCTACCCAAGCCATCCCACTGGATTAATATTTGAGAAAAGAGACGAGAGCCAAAATAGTCTCTTCAGTCAAAAGTGGACAGATGACCATGCAAATAAATGAAACCATACACAAACATATAGCATAGACATGAATAAACTAAAAATGGTTAAAAAACTTAAATGTAACTAGGGAGACCATAAAAATCCTAGAAGAAATTTTAGGCTGAAAAATCTCAGACATCACTCATAACCATGTGTTTACAGATACATCTCCCAGGACAAATGAAAATAAGGATAAAATAAATAAATGTGAATACATCAAAAATAAAGTGTCTGCACAGTCAAAAGAAACCATCAACAAAATGAAAAGGAAGTCCACGGTGTGGAGAGGGAGGTGCACACAATTATAAAACCCGCTGCCTCCACAGGATGGTGGTGGTGACTCTAAAGAGTTCACACCCTTTGGTGTGGGGATGATGCTCCAACCACTGAGCCCACCAGCCAGGCTCCATGTGTAAATGATGGAAACTCTCCACTGTGAGAGGCTGGGAAACAGGACTTTTGCACAGGAGCAGCAGGGAAGTTGAGGGAAATGTGTGCTTTTGGGAGGCAGCTGTGTGCTTGTGAGAGGGGCAGCAGGACAGAGGCTGTGGCCACGGTGTCCAGCCCAGTCTCTCCTGCCTCTTCATATGCATATGTTAGAGTTGTGTGGACAATCTGATTGAGGAAAATAACAGGGAGAACCTCTCAGCTTCAAAATAAAAGCATCAAGAGACTGGACATAAACTACACCTATGGATGAGGACAATGGGGGTGGGGAAAGGGCAGAGGAGGGGTGGGAACCTGGAGGAGGGGAGTATGAAGGGGGAGGAAAAAAGAGGAGCATTTGTAATAATATGAACAATATTTATTTTAAAAAGTAAAAGCATCATTCAATGCAAATTCTTATTGCCAAACCCCAGAAAGGCAACATGGCTTACAATCGCTGAAGGGGAATGAGAGGAAGTCCCATCCGCATGCTTCTGGGGGAGCACTCCTGGGTCCTCATCAAAACTCCAAGGAAAGAGAACTCTCAATTCTGGAATCTGCCCCCAAAGGAATCGGGTCATGGTGACAGGTCTCAGGAAAAGAGGGAGGGAGGGCGGTTTAGTATGGGACCTCCTGTGGCCCAGCATCCTTGAGTCCTTTCCCATCTGGGGTCGCCCCTAGGATGACAAGGTCAGGCATGCAGCCCAGGTCACAGCTGCACCTTATATGCAGACTCCATGCAAATGGGGCTCTTGTCCTGCTCATAAAAGGGGGCCCTAGGCCAGCATGTTGGGGAGACACCCAGAATCCAAGCACCTGAGGCAGGACCCAGGGGCTCCACCATGGACTTGGTGCCAAGCTGCCTTTTCCTCCTGATCATTTCTCAAGGTCATTGTCAGGAGTGGGGAGCGCTGAGACCTGTGCTTGCGCCTGTTTGTGCTTCCATGTGATTCTAACTCCTCCTGTGTCTCTGTGTTTGCAGGTGTACAGTGTGAGGTGCAGCTGGTGGATTCTGGCGGAGCCGTGGTGCAGCCTGGGGGGTCTCTGAGATTCTCCTGTGCAGCCTCTGGATTTACCTTCAGTAGCTACTGGATGCACTGGGTCCGCCAGGCTCCAGGGAAGGGGCTGGAGTGGGTCTCAGTCATTAGTAGTGGTAGTGGTAGTACCATATACTACGCCAACTCTGTGAAGGGCCGCTTCACCATCTCCAGAGACAATGCAAAGAACATGCTGTACCTGCAAATGAACAGCCTGAAAGCCGAGGACACGGCCCTTTATTACTGTGCAAAAGACACACCGTGAGGGGAAGTCAGTGTGAGCCCAGACACAAACCTCCCAGAGGGGACAGCTTGGATGGGCTGCAGGTACGCTAAGAACACCAGGGGGCGCTCAGGGCCCACAGCACAGAGAGCAGCCCCAGGAGCAGGTGCAGAGGGAAGTGGGAGGAAAGAGCCTTCCTGTTTGGCTCAGGGATTTCCTCTCAAGCTCTCAGCTGCCTCCAGGGAGGGCTCTTCCTTCTCATGTTCTCACTGCAGACAACAGTGAAGAAGGGCATTGTGTTTGTAGGTGACATGGCGGCAGGAAATGGGGAATCTCCTTCACCAAGTGTTTTACTTTATGTGTCTCTTTCTCTGCAAGCAGACCATCCTCAGGGCTCTCCTCTTCCTGGTTTTGGGAAATGTTCCCACCAAGAGAGAGCCTAGTGCTGCCAAGGCCCCTGTGTGCTGACCTCAGGCCCCTGCTCCCAACTTTCCCTCTCACAGGCCAACCTGCCCCCACTTTTCCTTCTCACAGGCCAACCTGGTGCCATGGCAACAAGAAATATCCCCAAGGACCTCCCACCACAGTGCCCATACTCCCTACCTCAAGCTTCCCTCCTAGTCCCCATTCACCTGGTGGATGTACAAATCCACCCCAACATCTGGCTTCAATCATCACAAAACCTGGTTCTGATTTATGTTGTTTTCCGATGAAGGGGTCCCTGTGGTTACAGGTATGTCCCAGGAGATAGCTCAGGGTGACTCCACGTCAGCACCCTTAGATCACTGGTTATAACCATCTGCAAAGTCCTGTCTTATAAGGTCACCCACAATCCCCAAAGATGAGAACCTGGATATTTCTGACGTCAAGGTCCATCAATCACAATCCCTTTAGAGTCAGGGCCTTCAGGGCCCCTTAGGAACCTGGGAGCTGAGAGTTGTGTGTGTGAGTGTGAGTGTGCTTGTGTGTGTATGTATGTGTACACGTAGTAATCTGGAATTGAGTCATGACCCCCCTCTGTCTGGGATGCAGGCACAGTAGTTTGAACCTCACATGGAATCTGGGACTTGGGTTAGTCTTCAAGCTAATGCTTTCTCTCCTGAGGAACTCCAGATGTGATGTGTGGCTATTTCAGGACAGAGAGAGGCAGATGGAACTGGTTGGACAATGAGGAAATGACAGCAAAATGAAGGAATGGTCCTGGAAGTGTGCCTTCTCAGACGTGGTGAATTCCTGTCCATGGTAATCCTCCCTACCCCAGGCTCAGGGTGGCTTTTCCCGTGTTGCACATGGTCCATGCAGTGAATGGGCTTGAGGGCCAGGGTCACCTATCATATAGGGGCAGGTAACGGCACTGCCCAGGACCACACGCAGACAACAAGGAGGCACTGGAGGGGGAGGACATGGTGCTTCTGAAATGAGCTGCTGATGAAGCAGGAAATCCCCACATGCCCTCCCTCTCCTGGTTAGAACCATGTCACGTGTCCACATGGACACAGACACTGATGATAGAACAACTCGGAGCCACCAATACTAACCTGGATTCTATGACATTAGATCCATTATCTCCAGAACAGGTGGAATTCTGGGTGATCTATTCATTCTGTGATAATGGACAGAGATAAATAATTCTCTTCATATAAAATTATTTTTATATGTTCCTCCATATCATTGATTTATATCAAAACTTTTTATAATTACAGTAGACCAAGAGACATGGGAAAAATGCTCATTCACTGACCCTCTGAGATGCAAATTAAAAGGACAAGAAGGTATCAGCTCACACGGGTCAGAATGGTTACATCAACAAATCAATAAATGACAAGTGCTGGCCAGGATGTGGAGCAAAGGAACCTTCTTACACTGCTGGTAGGAATGCAGGCTGGTGCAGCCACTATTAAACACAGAATGGAGTTTCCACAAAAAATTACAGATGGAACTGCCATTTGACCCAGTGAATCCACTTTTAAAATATATGCTAAGGGACCCCACACACCAATCATTAAAAACATATGCACCCCTATGTTCATAGCAGCACAAACTGCAATAGGTAAGATTGAGAAACAGCCTAAGAGCCCATCAGTAGCTGAGTGGATAAAGAGCTGTGGTACAGTTATGCCACAGAATACTATGCAGCAGCAAAGGAGAAGGATCTCTTACCCTTTGGGACAGCATGGAGGGACCTGGAGAGTGTCATGCTAAGTGAAATAAGCCAGACAGAGAAAGACAAGTATCACATGATCTCACTCATATGTGTAACATAATTAACAAAATAAACTGATGAACAGAATGGATCCAGAGATCTGGAAGCATGGAGCAGACTGGGGAATCTCAGAGGGAAATCATGGTAAGATGGGTGGGTGGGAAGAGGTCAAACAACAAACTCATATGCACATAGGCTTAATCCAGGGACACAGACAACAGGATGGTGAAGGCCTGAGGCACCCGGGGCGGGCTAGAAGGTATCAATGGGGGACACAAGGGGACATGAGTAATACCTTCAACAATGAAGGTACAATTTAAAGAAAAAAGAATTAGGACTTGGACCCTCAGACACCCACTGAACACGGTTCATGTGTCACCATCTTCTCTCAGGTGGGCTCAAGACCTCAGCTATGAATTAGTCTGCCTCATGAATATGCAAAAGAGAGGAGGCAGACCAGGTTAGCATCACCCACAGCCACACCCTCCCCTACAGAAGTGCTCCCAGCACAGCCCTCACCATGGACTGCAGCTGGAGAACCCTCCTCCTGGTGGCCATGGCGACAGGTAAGGGATTCCTGTCCTGGTTAAGGAGGGTCCAGGGAGAGTGCAGGGGGATTCCACTCACTCCTGTCTCCTCCCACAGGTGTCCACTCCCAGGTGCAGCTGGTGCAGCCTGGGGCTGAGGTGAGGCAGTTTGGGGCTTCTGTGAAGGTCTCCTGCAAGGCTTCTGGGTTCACCTTCACTAACTACTGGATGAACTGGGTGCGACAGGCCCCAGGACAGTGGCTTGAGTGGATAGGGAGGGTTGGCCCTGCAAATGGAGGCACAAACTACGCACAGAAGTTCCAAGGCAGAGTCTCCATCACCGCAGACAAATCCAGGAGCACAACCTACATGGAGCTCAGTAGCTTGAGAGCACAGGACACAGCCATTTATTACTGTGC
This sequence comes from Pipistrellus nathusii, assembly GCA_963693515.1. Taxonomy (NCBI): domain Eukaryota; kingdom Metazoa; phylum Chordata; class Mammalia; order Chiroptera; family Vespertilionidae; genus Pipistrellus; species Pipistrellus nathusii. Next base: position 747,572 of record OY882858.1, read on the forward strand.
CAGGCACACAGTGAGGGGAAGTCAATATAAACCCAGACACAAACCTCACTGAGGAGGCAGCAGGGCTGGGCTGCAGGGAACGTTCAGAACACCAGGGGGCGCTCAGGACCAGCAAACCCAGGGTCCCAGCTCAGAGGTTGGCTCTGATGGGTGGTGAGAGCTTCCTTGTGGGGGTCCATGATTTCTTTCCTCCTAGTATCCCTATGGGGGCAGGTCCTACTTTCTTCTTTGTGTCTTTAATTAGAATCTTTGCAAAAAAAAAAAAAAAAAAAAGTAGGAAGTGGCTGTGTTTCAGATCTGGTCTTCTCCTCTGTGTCCTTCTTGTCACCAGGTCCCTGATGGTCGCCCTCTGGGTTAACAAGTAAAGCATAGTAGGCTTTCCCATACCCTGATTGAGAGCGAAGTCCCCACCCTCCAAGCAGTGCTGAGTGAAGAACACGGAGTCCAGTCCACAAACCTCACTTGAGGGTGGTCAACCCCTTGCTCTGCCCCAGGAGGAGCCATGTGGGGGCAGTTAGCTGCTTGCCTCTCACTGACATGGCTGCACATGGAGGTGGAGGTCGGACCCTGCAGGCGCTGCCTCTCTGTGAGCCTGGAAGTGCCCATCTCTCTGTGTGCCCCAGATGGAGGCAGGAAGCCCTGCTGGGCCCTGTTCCCCGTGGGTCTCAGAACCTGCTCCCAGGAGATGGGTCCCAACATTTGTCCCGTTTCCCCTGGAGAACCACCTGCATCCTGAGAACCTGCTGGAGGGAGACCTGGTCCCACTCCCCTTTGCTATGCCTCCAACTCCACAGACACCACCCCATCCTCACCCTCTGTCCTCTGCTGCCCACACTCTTACCCTATGGGGCCTGCACAGGACGTCCCGTGTGGATGTGTCTGCCCTCTCCTTCCTACCTGGTAGGTTTTGCTTAAATGCTGCCTCATATCACCCTCCTCATGCCCATCTCCTGTGCCAGGCCCTTCCTGAGACCCCAGGGCCAGGGCCATTCAGCCACTCTCTGAGCCCAGGAGCAGTGCCCACGTGTGATTCAGGCTTTGAGGGCCACATCTTGTCAGGTGGAGACACAGCTGAGCACTGAGCTCAGAGCACCTCCAACAGCTCACACCTGGGCTCAGGGAACCTCCAGGGGCCTGTAAGCTGCAGAGCATCCTGGTGGACAAGCCCATGACCACTGAGGTCAGAGGGCACTCTGGGAAGGGCTGGGCTCTGGTCACCTAAGATGTTACCAATGTCTTGCTGACCAGAGTCCAGGTACACAGGGAGCTCTGTAAATCCTAAAAGTGCAGGGACATCCAGGGAAGCATGGCTCAGTTGGTGAGCATCAGCCTACGTACCAGGAGGTCATGGTTCAATTCCACTTCAGGGCACTTGCCCAGGTTGCGAACAACATCTCCAGTGTGGGGCATGCAGGAGGCAGCCAAACAATTATTCTCTCTCATCATTGATGTTTCTACGTCTCTATCCCTCACTCTTCCTTGCTGATATCAATTAAGAAATATTTAAACAAATCTTACATAATAAATAGTTAATATGCAAATGATCATCATGCCCTCACGCTATCACACAGAAATGGCTCAGACACTCAACACTGGAGTGAAAGGATTGGGAACCAGCCAGGCTGTGTCCCGGGAGAGGGACAAGCTATATGCCCCATGGTTCCATTCCCTGTGGCTGAGACTGCCCCAGCAAAGCTAGCTCGGGTCCTGGTGCCTTTGGCAGGCCACAGGGAGGGAAGCCAAGTCCCGGTTCCTACAACCAGCCAGAGGAGGAAATACTGGTTCCCAAGTGAAGGGCAAGGCAGAGGCAGTTAGGGGTAATCAGGCAGGCAGAGGTAGTTAGGGGCGATCAAGCAGGCAGGCAGGCAAGCAAGTGGTTAGAAACCAGAGTTCCCAGATTGCAAGAGGCAGTTGGACATCCCCTGAGGGGTCTCAGTTTGGAGGGGGAAGGCTGGGTTGAGGAACCCCTTCCTGCCCTGCTTGCACAAATTCCATTCACCAGGCCTCTAGTAAATAGAAAAACAAAAAATTTTCCGGTTTCATTCACAGTATGGGCATATAGGAGAGGCGTCTGGGCAAAGTGACCAGCACCCCAAGGAGGGCCTGGTTCACCACCTCCTTCCAGGAGAAGCCCCAGAGACTAGGAACTCCCTCACCTCTTCCCTTTGTATGTGCAGACACCTCCCATATGCAAATGCCCACACGGCCACCAGACACACACACACAGTTTGTGTCCACTTAAATGCAGGGGCTCCTCACCCTTGAGAATGCTTTCTGGTGAAGGAGGACCTCATCCGCAAGACATGACTCCCCTGTGGTTCTTCCTCTTCCTGCTGTCAGCTCCCAGATGTGAGTGACTCAGGACGTAGATGTGAGGAGATGGGGACCCTGCATCTGAGCTCAGGACTCACTGTGTTCTCTCTGTCCCAGGTGTCCTGTCCCAGGTGCAGCTGCAGGAGTCGGGCCCAGAACTGGTGAAGCCCTTGCAGACTCTCTCCCTCACCTGCACTGTCTCTGGTTACTCCATCACCAGTGGTTACTGCTGGGACTGGAACCGCAGGCCTCAGGGAAGGGCCTGGAGTGGATGGGGAGCATATGTTATGATGGGAATACTTACTACAGCCCCTCCCTGAAGAGCCGAACCTCCATCTCCAGAGACACGTCCAAGAACCAGTTCTCCCTGCAGCTGAACTCTGTGACCCCCGAGGACAGGGCCATATATTACTGTGCAAGAGACACAGTGAGGGGAAGTCAGTGTGAGCCCAGACACAAACCTCCCTGAGGAGGCTGCAGGGCTGGGCTGCAGGGATTGTCCAGGACACCAGGGGCGCTGAAGACCAGCACAGTGCCCTGAGCAGGAGCAGCTGGAGAGTTAAAGGGAAACATCACTTCCTGCTCCATCTTAAATTATTTGTGCTCACAGGCTCAGCCACAGAGCTCACAGGAAGCCCTGTCCTATGTCTAGTTTTATGGATTGTGTTTATGAACAAAAAGGGGGCTCTGTCCTAAATCTGATAAAAGTCAGTGACTGGCAGGACCCTCACAGGAGGCTCTGATCACACATTCCCACCTGGGCAGTCCTGGTGTGGGCACACCCCAGGCCTATGACTTCTTTACTAAAAGACTCCTCTTTCCTGAAGCATCCCGTCCATGGTTCCTGTGGATCTGGGTTCACACACCTGTGACATCAGCATGACCATCCTCAGGGAGCACCTCTTGGCCATCTGTGTGTCCACTTTGGAGACTTGCCTATTAGGCCCTTTGCTCCTTTTTCAATTATGTTGCTGTCTTCCTTTTGTGACCTTGTTTGAGTTCCAATACATTTTGGAGATTAACACATTATCAGAGTTATCCATGTTGCTGCAAAGGGTAAGAGCTCTTTCTTTTTTACAGCTGCATACTGTTCCATGGTGTAGATATACCAGTTTTTTATCCAATTATCTGCTGGCAGGGACTTAAGCTGCTTTCAAAGTTTAGTGCCTGTAAATTGCGCTACGACAAACATAGGGGTGCATGCATTCTTTCTGATGAGTGTTTAGATTTCCTTTTTTTTTTTAGTATATTTTTTATTAATTTTTTTACAGAGAGGAAGAGAGAGGGATAGAGAGTTAGAAAAATCAATAGAGAGAGTCATCGATCAGCTGTCTCTTGCACACCCACTACTGGGGATATACCCACAACCAAGGTACACGCCCTTGACTGGAATCAAACCCGGGACCTTTCAGTCAGCAGGCTGATGCTCTATCCACTGAGCCAAACCGGTTTTGGCTTAGTGTTTGGGTTTCTTTGGATGTATTCCTAGAAGTACAATCGCTGGATCACAGAGGAGTACCATTTTCAATTTTCAGATGGAACTCCATATTGTTTTCCATAATGGCTGCCAAAGTCTGCATTGCTAATGAACCAGATAAACTGCTGAACAAAAGTAGACCCAAAGATATAGAAGCATGAACAGACCCTGGAACCTCAGAGGGAAGGAAGAGGAGGGTGGGTGGGAAAAGATCAACCAATGGACTTCTCTGCATATATGCCTCACCTGGGGACATAGACAATGGGGTGGTGAGGGCCTGGGGAGGGAATGGGAGCCAGCAGAAAGAAGATAATGGTAGAAAAGAAGGATGTATGTAATACTTCAACAATAAAAATTGGAGAGAAACAGAGACAGAGACAGAGAGGCAGAAAAGCAGAGAGAACCTCTCACCTTCCCACTTTAATATTAAATGCACAAATGCAGCTGCAAATGGTTATTCTCCACAGCATTGTCAGTCTTGCTTTCCAACAGTTGTCAACAGTTTCGCCCCAATAAAATCTTATAACACATTCCCATCATGTTTGGACATTGCTTACAGCAGCGTGTTGTCTTTTCTTCGTTTATCACACATGTTCACACATGTTTCTTCCCGTGTGGAGAGGGAGGTGCACACAATTATAAAGCCTGCTGCCTCCACAGGATGGTGGTGGTGACTCTAAAGAGTTCACACCCTTTGATGTGGGGATGACACTCCAACCACTGAGCCGGCCAGCCAGGCTCCATGTGTAAATGATGGAAACTTTCCACTGTGAGAGGCCGGGAAACAGGGCTTTTGCACACGAACAGCAGGGAAGTTGAGGAAAATGTGTGCTTTTGGAAGGCAGCTGTGTGCTTGTGAGAGTGGCAGCAGGTTAGAGACTGAGGCTGCGGCCATAGTGTCCATCCCAGCCTCTCCTGCCTCCTCACATGCATATGTTAGAGTTTTGTGGAGGATCTGATTAAGGAAAAAAACGAGAAGAATCTTTCAGCTTCAAAATAAAAGCTTCATTCAATGCAAATTCTTATTCCCAAATCCCAGAAGGCCACATGGCCCATGATGAGTGAAGTGGAGCTAGAGGAAGCTCCATCCACATGCCTCTGGGGGAGCACCCCTGTGTCTTCATCAAAACCCCAGGAAGGAGGATTCTCAGGCCTGGAAGCTGGCCCCAAAGGAATGGGGTCAGGGTGACGGGTCTCAGGAAAGGAGGGAGGGAGGATAGATCAGGACAGGACCCCTGTGGCCAGCATCCTTAAGCCCTTATCCTTCTGGAGTCGCCCATAGGATGACAAGGTCAGAAATGCAACCCAGGTCACAGCTGCACCTTATATGCAGACTCCATGCAAATGGAGCTCTCCTCCTGCTCATAAAAGTGGGCCCTGGCCTGGCATGTTGGGAAGACACCCAGAACCCAAGCACCTGAGACAGGACCCAGCGGCTCCACCATGGACTTGGTGCCAAGCTGCCTTTTCCTCCTGATCATTTCTCAAGGTCATTGTCAGGAGTGCGGAGTGCTGAGCTGTGTGCCTGTGCCTGTTTGTACTTCCATGTGATTCTAAGTCCCCCTGTGTCATGTGTTTGCAGGTGTTCAGTGTGAGGAGCAGCTGGTGGAGTCTGGGGGAGGCCTGGTGCAGCCTGGGGGGTCTCTGAGACTCTCCTGTGCAGCCTCTGGATTCACCTTCAGTAGCTACTTCATGTACTGGGTCCGCCAGGCTCCAGGGAAGGGCCTGGAATGGGTCTCACACATTAGTGGTGATGGTAGTACTCACATATACTATGCCGCCTCTGTGAAGGGCCGCTTCACCATCTCCAGAGACAACGCCAAGAACACCCTGTACCTGCAAATGAACAGCCTGAGAACCGAGGACACGGCCACATATTACTGTGCAAGAGGCACAGTGAGGGGGAGTCAGTGTGAGCCCAGACACAAACCTCCCTGAGGAGGCAGCAAGGCTGGGCTGCAGGGGGCTTTCCAGACATAGGAGGCGCTCAGGGCCTACAGCACAGAGAGCAGCCCCAGGACCAGGGGCAGAGGGAGGGAGGAGGGAAGGTCTTTCCTGTTGGGCTCAGGGATTTCCTCTCAAGCTCTCAGCTGCCTTCAGGGAGGGCTCTTCCTTCTCATTTTCTCACTAGAGAAAACAGTGAAGAAGGGTGTTGTGTTTGCAGGTGACATGGCAGCAGTGTTGGGGACTCTCTTTCTCCAAGTCTCCTTCACAAATTCTAAAAGTGGCTTTTTTCATTCTTTTCAGTGTATTGCTGAGTGTGAACTCCTCAGCTGGGTGGCTTGTATTGGGCTATGTGCACAGCTCTGCATCCCTCCCTCGGGGGCCCAGCTCCCTCAGTGTCTGACTCTCTGTGTGCCCTCCCCGTCCTGGTGCCAGGGAGATCCCAGGCCCTCCCTCTGCTGAAAGGCCTGAGCACACTCAGGGCTGTGACCTCACCCATCCTCTTAGAGTCCACATTGACACTCGGGAGCGCTGTCAGCTCAGTGCTCCAAACACAGGGAGCCCCATAGCCACCCACACAAGGGCCCTGCTGTCCATCAGGAAGCAGTGCTGACCCCACAGCAGGGACAGGTGACACTGAGGGCTGGGATGTGCATCATTGAACTCCTCCTCCACCTTCCCTCCTGGAACCAAGATTTTCTAGCTTCACTGTGGTGAGATGTGCATCGGAGCATGTTGGAAGCTGAGGAGCATCCATGGACCCCCTGTGTCCATATCGTCCTCTTACTACTTGTCCAGGAGACACAGAGTCACACACACACAGTCATGAACACAGAGTCAAATACACACAAACAAACACACACAGTCCTACACACACACAGTCACACATACAGAGTCACACACCAGTGACACACTCATTTCTGGAAAAGACATGCATTCACACATAACAGTGATATAAAACTGTTCATGTCATTGGACGCTGTACTTTATGTATTCTATGTAAGAAAACGTGGTTATATTTAATTCTCTTTGGTGCCATATAAAATAAATACGTGGTGCTCAAGCAACTATTATTTCAACACTGACCACAACCTTTGAAGATCAACAGTTGTATTTCTCAGTCCATTTAATTGGAGCTCAAATTAGGAAGTTAATCCAAACTTTGCTAGATAGCTACAAAATTAAAATGTGTAACTGAAGTAATAGTAAAAACCTCCCACAAAATAAAAGCCAAGGACCAAATGAACTCAATGATTAAATGGCATAGAAACCGACCAATGAAAACCAAATCTGTGTACTGTTGGGATCTAATGGCTGCATAGGAGTTGGAGCTCTTAAAGCTGATTGGTATAGAAAACAATCAATCAGAACCAAATAAGGGTGCTCTGAAGAACCAATGGCTGCTTAGGAGGTGGAACTTCTGACACTGACTGGCATAGAAACCGACCAATGAGAACCAAATCTGGATGCTGTGGGAAGCCAATGGCTGCCTAGGTGGTAGCATTTTTTATGCTGACTTAGGAATCAACCAATTAGAACCAAATTGGCCCACAGGGGAGGGCAATTGTGGACAAACAGGCCAGCAGAAGAGGGCAGTTAGGGGTGATCAGGCTGGCAGGCAGATACAATTAGGGGCAAGCAGGCAAGCAGGCATGTGCACAGTTAGGAGCCAGTGGTCCAAGATTGTGAGAGGGATGTCTCCCTGCTGGCAATCGGATATCCTACAAGGGGTTCCCAATTGGAGAGTGTTCAGGCTGAGTTGAGGGTACCCCTCCACCATATACAAATTTCATTCACCTGGCCTCTAGTCTATAATAATAAAAGCTAATATGCTAATTAGACCTAATGCCCTTCTGGACAATACCATGTGAGTAGCGGAGGCCAAGCCCCTTACACAAATTCCGTGCATTGGGCCTCTAGTATACCAATAGCTACTGAAATCGATGGAAACAGTGCCTCATTGACTTTATCCCCAAAGGAGTCACTGATTGTTCCCACATCCTTCGTCCTGACAACATTCTGCTGACCTGAGCCCACGTGCAAAGGGAGCTCCGTGAATCCTAAACATGCAGTGATAGCTGGGTCAGCATGGCTCAGTAGTGGAGCATCAACCATGGAACCAGAAATTCATTACTAGATTCCCAGTCAGGGCACATGGCCAGGATGCAGACAACATCCATAGTGTGAAGCATGAAGGAGGCAGCCAATTAATGATTCTCTGTCATCATTGATGTTTATATTTCCCTATTCCCTCTCCCTTCCTCTCTAACATCAATAAAAATATGTTTAAATAAATGAATGAAAATGTTGCAGGCTTGATTCGCAGTATGAATAATGGGAAGCAACTGATCTATGTTTCTCTCTCACATCAGTGTTTTTCTCTGTCCTTCCCTCTATCTCTTTCTTTTCCATCTAAAAATCAATGAACAGGTCCTCAGGTGAGGACAAAGCAAAGAAGATTCAGCCTGGATCGTGTGGTTCAGTGGTTGACCCAACCCGTGACCCAAGAAGTCACTGACTAGATTCCTGGTATGGGCACTTGATGAGGTTGTGATCTTCACCCCCAGAGGGGGCTATGCAGGAGGCAGGCAATTAATGATTCTCTGTCATGGATCTTTCTATCTTTCGATGCTCCTCCCTTTCTCTTTTTCTAAAAATCAAGAAAATTCTAAATATTTATACCTATATCTATATCTATCCCTACTCTACTTCTATCTCTATTTCTATCTCTATCATCTATGTATATATCTATATCTATATCTATATCTATATCTATATCTATATTTATATCATCTATATGCATGGAAGCAGGGCCATATTAATGTAATCCCTCAGGTTCTGATTGGGCCCAAATCCTATTTCCTCACCACCTCCTGCAGCACAGCCCCTGGTGTGGAAGGAGAGGTCCCTGGGCACAGTGACCAGGACCCCAAGGAGGGCCTAGTTCTCTGAGGGCGCAGTCAGCACCTCCTTTCAGGAGAAGCCACAGAGACCTGGACCTCACTCACCTCTTCCTTTGTATGTGCAGACTCCTCCCATATGCAAATGCCCACAAGGCCACCAGATACACACACAGTTGGCATCCACTTAAATGCAGGACCTCCTCACCCTTGAGAATGCTTTCTGGGGGAAGAGGACCTCACCTGCAAGACGTGACTTCCCTTTGGCTCTTCCTCTTCCTGCTCTCAGCTCCCAGATGTGAGTGACTTTGGGCTTAGACATGAGGAGATGTGGACCCTGCATCTGAGCCCAGGACTCACTGTGTTCTCTCTGTCCCAGGTGTCCTGTCTGAGGTGCAGCTGCAGGAGTCGGGCCCAGGACTGGTGAAGCCCTCGCAGACCCTCTCCCTCACCTGCACTGTCTCTGGATTCTCCATCACAACCAGTGGTTACTGTTGGAACTGGATCCGCCAGCCGCTAGGGAAGGGGCTGGAGTGGATAGGGATAATATGTTATGAAGGGAGCACTGCCTACCGTCCCTCCCTCAAGAGCCGAACCTCCATCTCCAGAGACATGTCTAAGAACCAGTTTTCCCTGCAGCTGAACTCAGTATCCACTGAAGACACAGCAGTGTATTACTGTGCAAGACACACAGTGAGAGGAAGTCAGTGTGAGCCCAGACACAAACCTCCTGAGGAGGCAGCAGGGCTGAATATGCAGGGAGCAGTCAGGACACCAGGGGGCGCTGAAGACCACAGCCATGAGGACCAGCTCGGGAGCTGGGACCTGGGGGATATAGTCTCTGATGACCTGGTCCGTGGATTTATTCTCCAGGAGAAACACCCTCCTCAGGGACTCACTGCCCCTCCCCTTTATGCTTTATGTTTCCTTTCACACCATCTTAGAGGAGGTCACTTTCCTCCTCTGCCTGAAGGAAGCCTTAGTGTTTCCTTTGGTCCCTTCTCCAGGAGACATGGCCACGTGAAGGAGCCATTGGGGACATTGTTGGGCAGTGATCAGAGGAATGTTACTGCAGCCCCAGCAACCAAGAAGCTTAGCTGTGCTAACAAAGGGACAGTCTTCTGTCAGGAGCTGCTGTTGGATGAAACATACAATGCCTTTAATCTCTCAGACAGGAGTGGGTAGAACTGGTCTGTATTTTGAATTTCTAGAGGTTAAGAAAGTAACAACATCTGCAAAGAATAATACATGGAGTATATTAACACTGAAGATTAAACATAGATGAGCTTCAAGAAGACTAAGAAAACTCTCCAACATGGAACACAGAATACATTTTCCATAAAATAGACAGTGTCCATAATGTAAGAAAATAAAGAAGTCAAATAACCCTTATATAAAAGACTGAGTGACCAAAAGACCTAACAACCAAACAACCGTTTGAACAGTTGCTATGATGTGCACTGACCACGAGAGGGAAAACACTCAATGCAGGTGCTGTTCCTTGGTGGTCAGTGCACTCCCACAGCATGAGCACAACTCAGGTGACTGAAGAGAAGGCTCAATGACGGAGGTCACACCGGGGCAGCACATTCCTCTCCCATTTCCGAAGCAGCATGCTAATGAACGATGGCAGGTGAGCAGGGCCAGGATGAGCTGGAGAGGTATGGCACCCAGGCCGGACTCAGGCTCCTGCCTGGACACCTGCCACTTGGTGCACTGCCACATCCCTCAGTATGTCAGACTGTCGGTTTTGGCCCCCTCCCCACAGACCCCTAGTGGTTCCAAATTGTGAGAGAGTGCAGACCAGGCTGAGGGACAATATCCATGCATGAATCCATGCACCACACCTCTAGTATATACATGGAATTGGAATCTCAGAGAGAGGAGAGAGGGGGCACCAAGAAAAATGTAGAAGAAATTATAGCAAATAGTTCTTCAGAATTTGATATAAACTAAAGACATCTAAGAACACCAATGTACTCCATGAAGAAATGAAAATGAACATTAAATCAAGGCACAATGAAGTCAAGCTGGTGAAAAGATAAAATGTCCATGGGCAGCAAAGAAAAATCCACCCACGAGTCAAGGAACAAGATTATTATAAACATCAAAGGTCACATGAAAACCTACCAAAACCAGAAGACAATGGAGTGATGGCTCAAAGAGCTGAAGGAACATTGAGAAGTCATCAACGTAGAATTCTAAACTAACAGAAAATCTATTTCCAAACTGGATGAAAATGAAATTACAAAATATCAATTTTGTTCGATGCAGCTAGAGCCGTGCTGGAAGGGAAATGGATAGCATTAAATGCTATGTTAGACAAGAATAAAGATCTTTAAATCAATCGTCTAAGACTCCATTTTTAAAAAATGGGAAGGAGTGAGAACTAATTTGGAGGCAGAGGTAAATGCCTGTTCTCACTGCCACTCACAACCACGTGAAATGCACAACTAAAATAGAGAACAACTATCATTTCAGAATGGGTTGGGTTCCTGATCAGGGCACAATATATGGCACCAGGACACTCCTTCATTGTAATTGTTATCAAGGTAACTGTCAACTTTTAATTATCTTAAATTATCATGAATTCATCCTGTAAAAGATGCACCTGTCCATCATTTCACTTTGTAACCTATCCAAGAAGTCTCCCCGCTTTGCTTTTTCCCACCTCCTTAATCTATCACCAATGAATTTCATGTAACCCATCTATATCCCTTCCTTTGATTGCAATGTATAAATACTGTAAAGATGTAACCCACTATCTCCAGAGCATTATCTCAATTAATTGAGGTTCTACTTCCAGGCATATGTCCACAGTGTGGCTCAAATAAACTCACAAAATTCTTTACAGGTCTAAATGGGCTTTTTTGTTTGTTTGTTTGTTTGTTTGTTTACTTTAACAGATCTTTCTTTTTCACAGCTGCATAGTGTTCCATGGTGTAGATGTACCAAGGTTATCCACTAATCTGCTAATGGGCACTTAGGCTGTTTACAAAGCTTAGCTGTTGTAAATTCCTAGTAGTAGGATATATTCCTACTAGTAGGATCACTGGGTCAACTGAAAGTTCCATTTTTAAATTTTAGATGGAACTCCATATTGTTAATATAATGGCTGCCAGAGTCTGCATTGCTAATGGACCAACTAAACTGATGGGGGGGAAATAAACCCAGAGACAAAGAGGCATGAACAGTCCATGGAACCTTAGAGGGAAGGCAGGGGTGGGTGGGAATGATCAACCAATTAACTTGTCTTCATACATTCCTAACCTGATAACACAGACAATGGGGTGGTGAGAGTCTGGGAAGGGGATGGGAGCTAGAGTAGAAAGGATAATGGGGAGAAAAGGAAAACTATGTAATGTATCTGTTGTGGGGTCGAATCCTGGGTTCAGAATAAGACCACCAGAGGCTGATGATTAATTTTAAAAAGCAGGCAAAGAATTTATTGAAATAGCTGACCAGGACAGACACGAGAGCACCACACGCAGGTGGTCTCCACACGACTGCACCGTCTCAGGGGTAGGCACCCCCTTTTAAAGGTTCAAACCACAGGAATTTTCCTTTGTTCTAAATTCTAAATCTTAAAGACTACATCCTAAAGACTGGGGTCAGCCTGCAGAGTCGTTGCTAGTCACATCCTGCTGGACATTGGAATGTGGCCCTATCTTGCAATAGCCAATAACACAGAAGCAGAGCTCAGAGGTTATCTACAGTTTCTATCTCTGAAGATTACTGAGTTAGTGGGAATTACTCTCCTGTGGTCCTGGTCGCAAGCAAGGGAAAATTGCCTTAGCCTCCAAGTTTCCACCTGAAAGCTAAGGTAAATAGCTCCCCCCCCATGTTTAATCAGGTGCAAGAGCCAAACTAGAAGGGTTAAAATTCAAACAGCAGTTTTTATCAAAGTATGGTTGCCAGTATATTTCAATATCAACAATAAAGATTAGGAAAAGGAGAGAGAAAGAGAGAGAGAAGGAGAGAGAGAGAGAGAGAGAGAGAGAGAGAGAGAGAGAGAGAGAGAGAGAGAGAGAGAGAGAGAGAGAGAGAGAGAGAGAGAGAGAGAGAGAGAGAGAGAGAGAAGAGAGAGAGAGAGAAAGAGAAGAGAGAAGAGAGAAGAGAGAAGAGAGAAGAGAGAAGAGAGAAGAGAGAAGAGAGAAGAGAGAAGAGAGAAGAGAGAAGAGAGAAGAGAGAAGAGAGAAGAGAGAGAACCTCCTGTTCACTGTCCTGGCACCCAGTCCCCACCTTGCTCTCTCCCACCTCCATGTCACTCCTCACCTTCCCTCCTTTAACTTCAAATGCACAAACACAGCTGCAAACGGTTATTAACTGGAGAATTGAAGGTCTTCCTTCCCAACAGTTGTCCACAGTTTGGCTCCAATAAAATATTATAAACATGCTTTCCATGTCTGGACATTTCTTACATCAGAGTGTTGTCTTCTCTTCGTTTACCACACACATTCACACACTTGTCTTTTTGTGTGGAGAGGGAGGTGCACACAGTTATAAAACCTGCTGCCTCCACAGGATGGTGGTGGTGACTCTAAAGAGTTCACACCCTTTGGTGTGTGGATGACCTCCAAACACTGAGCCCACCAGCCAGGCTCCATGTGTAAATGATGGAAATACTCCCACTGTGAAAGGCTGGAAACAGGGCTTTTGCACAGGAACAGCAGGGAAGTTGAAGAAAATGTGTGCTTTTGGGAGGCAGCTGTGTGCTTCTGAGAGTGGCAGTAGGTTAGACATGGAAGCTGTGGCCACAGTGTCCAGCCCAGCCTCTCCTGCCTCCTCACATGCATATGCTAGAGGTTTTTTTGAGGATCTGATTGAGGAAAATAACAAGGAGATTCTTTCAGTCTCAAAATAAAAGCTTCATTCAATGCAAATTCTTATTCTTAAACCCCAGAAAGCAACATGGCCCACAGCGAGTGAAGGAGAGAGAGAGGAAGCCCCATCCACATGCCTCTGGGGGAGCACCCCTGGGTCCTCATCAAAATCTCACGAAGGAGGATTCTCAATCCTGGAAGCAGTCCCCAAAGGAATGGGGTCAGGGTGATGGGTCTCATGAAAAAAAGGGGGGGAGGACAGGACAAGATGGGACACGTTGTTGCCAGCATCATTGAGTCCTTTCCCATCTGAATCGCTCACAGGATGACAAGGTCAGGCATGCAGCCCAGGTCATAGCTGCACCTTATATGCAGACTCCATGCAAATGGGGCTCTCCTCCTGCTCATAAAAGGGGGCCTTGCCTGGCATATTGGGGAGACACCCAGAACCGAAGCACCTGAGACAAGACCCTGCGGCTCCACCATGGACTTGGTGCCAAGCTGCCTTTTCCTCCTGATCATTTCTCAAGGTCATTGTCAGGAGTGGGGAGCGCTGAGACCTGTGCTTGTGCCTGTTTGTGCTTCCATGTGATTCTAACTCCTCCTGTGTCTCTGTGTTTGCAGGTGTCCAGTGTGAGGTGCAGCTGGTGGAGTCTGGGGGCGGCCTGGTGCAGCCTGGGGGGTCTCTGAGACTCTCCTGTGCAGCCTCTGGATTCACCTTCAGTAGCTACTACATGAGCTGGGTCCGCCAGGCTCCAGGAAAGGGGCTGGAGTGGATTGCATACCAGTACATTGATAGTAGTGGTAAAAATTACATAAACTATGCGGACTCTGTGAAGGGCCGCTTCACCATCTCCAGAGACAACGCCAAGAACACGCTGTACCTGCAAATGAGCAGCCTGAGAGCCGAGGACACGGCCATGTATTACTGTGCAAGAGACACAGTGAGGGGAAGTCAGTGTGAGCCCAGACACAAACCTCCCTGAGGAGGCAGCAGGGCTGGACTGCAGGGAGCGTCCAGAATACCAGGGGGCGCTCAGGACCATAGCACAGACAGCAGCCCCAGTAGCAGGGGCAGAGGGAGGAGGAGGGAAGGGCCTTCCTTTTGGGCTTGGGGATTTCCTCTCAAGCTCTCAGCTGCCTCCAGGGAAGGATCTTCCTCTTTCTCTGAGGTTGTAACTTTAGGCTTTCTCACTGCAGACCCCAGAGGAGGAGGTAACACTGCTGTTGGCAGATGACATAAGGGCTGATAGAGCCTCCCTTTCTCCAGTTGATGGACAGATGTAAACCCCTCCTGTGTCCAGACATTCCACCAATCAGCACCTGCCAAATACCCTAAGCCCCCAATCCTAAATCCCTAGGTCCCTAATCAATCAGCATGTGCTGAATGCCCTAAGCCCAGCCCTCTATCCTTAAAGGAGCTTATAAGCCCCTTGCTTGCTCTCTTCTGTCCCTCTCCTTGGAAGCAGCCGGCAGGGGTACCCTTCCTTCTAATAAATCCTGTGTCCTGCCATCCTGGTTTCCGGTCTACCTTCTCTATTTAATCTATCATAGGCAGTGATGAGGATTCTCCTAACAACATGATACTGTACATACAAAACCCGAAGACCTTTACCAAAAAGCTACTGGATTTAAGAAATGATTTTGGAAATGTAACAGGATATGAAATAAACAAGCAAAAGCTGATGGTACTTTTATACTCCAATAATGAATTCTCAGAAAGGGAAACCAGACCAACAATCCCATTTACCATTGCATAAAATAAAATAAAATAATGATACGTAAGAATACACTTAGCCACGCAGGTAAAAGACTTATACTCAGAAAAATACAAAATGTTGCATAAAGAGATGGAGGAAGATATAATAAAGTGGAAAAATATACTGTGATAATGGATTAGTAAAATTAACATCATTAAAACATTTATATTACTCAAGCACTCTACAGATTCAATGTAATCCCTTTTAAAGTTGCAACAGCATATCTCACAGATCTACAACAAATACTCCAAAATTTATATGGAACAAAAAAAGACCTCAATTAGCCACCACAATCTTGAGAAAGAAAAAAAAAAAAAGCCAAAGGTAAAGGCATCCAGATATCAAATTATACTTCAAAGCCATAATAATCAAAACAGCCTGGTACTGGCACAAGAACAGGAATATACATCCATGGAACAGAACAGAGAATCCAGAAATCTATCCAAGCCATTACACTCAATTAATATTTGACACAGGAGGCAAGAGCATACAATAGTCAAAACAGTCTCTTCAATAAATGTTGGTAAAATTGGACAGAAAACTGTGAAAAAATTCAAAACAATACACAAACTACACCATACAGAGGAGTAAACTCAAAATGGTTAATAGGCTTAAATGTAATTAGGGAGACCATAAAAATCCTGGAAGAAACCTTAGGCAGCAAAATCTGAGACATCTCTCATAGCCATATGTTTACAGATACATCTCCCAGGACAAAGAAAATTAAGGAGAAAATAAACAAATTGGAATACATAGATATAGAAAGTGTCTTCAAAGTAAAATTAATCATCCACAAAATGTAAAGGGAGTCCACAGTATGAGAGAACATATTCACAAGTATACATGTGATAAAGAGTTAATATCCAAAATATATAAGAAACCCATACAACTTAACTAAAGGAAGGCAAACAATCTAATTAGAAATGGGCAAAGGACTGAATTTCTCACTTCTCCAAAAGGAACATACAGATGCCCAAGAGACATAGGAAAAAATGCTCAGAATCACTGACTATCAGAGAGATGCAAATTAAAAGGACAAGGAGGAATCAGCTTACACCTGACAGAATGGCTACCATCAACAAACAAACAAATAAGTGCTGGTGAGAGTGTGGAGCAAAGGGAACCCTCCTACCCTGCTGATGGGAATGCAGGCTGGTGCAGCCACTAAGGAACACAGAATGGAGTTTCCTCAAAAAATTAAAGATGTAACTGTCATTTGACCTAGTGAAACCTCTTTTAGGAGTATATGCTAAGGGACCCCAAACACCAATCAGAAACAATGTATGCACCCCTAAGTTCATAGCAGCACAGTTTGCAATAGCTAAGATCTGGAAACAGCCCAAGTGCCTATCAATAGCTGAGTGGATAAAAAAAAGTTCTCATACATTTATCCCACGAAATACTATGGAGCAGTAAAAGAGAAGGATCTCTCACCCTTTGTGACAGCTTGGAGGGACCTGGAGAGTATCATGCTAAGTGAAATAAGCCAGACAGAGAAAGACAAGTATCACATGATCTCACTCATATGTGGAACTTAATGAAAAAAATAAACTGATGAACAGAATGGATTCAGAGACCTGGAAGCATGGAGCAGACTGGAGATCTCAGAGGGAAATCCTGGTAGGGTGGGTGGGTGGGTGGGAAGAGGTAAATCAACAGACTTGTATGCATAGAGGCTTAATCCAGGGACACAGACAACAGGATGGGGAAGGCCTGAGACACCTGGGGCGGGCTAGAAGGTGTCAATAGGGGGACATAAGGGGACATGAGTAATACCTTCAACAATGAAGGTGCAATTTAAAGGAAAGAGAATTAGAACTTGGACCCTCAGATTCCCACTGAACATGGTCCCTGTGTCCCCATCTTCTCTCAGATGGGGTCAAGACCTCAGCTATGAAATACTCTGCCTCATGAATATGCAAAAGAGAGGAGGCACACCAGGTTAAATGTGGGTGAGTCTGTGCCCTGAGGGCATCACCTACAGCCACACCCTCCCCTACAGAAGTGCTCCCAGCACAGCCCTCACCATGGACTGCAGCTGGAGAACCCTCCTCCTGGTGGCCATGGCGACAGGTAAGAGGTTCCTGTCCTGGTTAAGGAAGGTCCAGGGAGAGTGCAGGGGTATTGCACTCACTCCTGTCTCCTCCCACAGGTGTCCACTCCCAGGTGCAGCTGGTGCAGTCTGGGGCTGAGGTGAGGCAGCCTGGGGCCTCCGTGAAGGTCTCCTGCAAGGCTTCTGGATACACGTTCTCTGACTATGCTATGCACTGGGTGCGACAGGCCCCAGGACAGGGGCTTGAGTGGATGGGGTGGGTTTACCCTGGAAATGGAAACACAAAATACGCCCAGAAGTTCCAAGGCAGAATCTCCATGACCGCAGACAAGTCCAAAAGCACAGCCTACATGGAGCTCAGCAGCCTGAGAGCTGAGGACACAGCTGTGTATTACTGTGCAAGACACAGTGAGGGGAAGTCAGTATAAGCCCAGACACAAACCTCTCTAAGGAAACAACAGGGCTAGGCTGTAGCAGGTGCTCAGGACACCAGGTGGCGCTCAGGACCAGCACAGGGCCCTGACCAGGAGCAGGTGGAGAGTTAGACACCACTTCCTGCTCCATCTTAAATTAGTTTTGCTCAGAGGCTCAGCCACAGAGCTCACAGGAAGCCCTGTCCTAGGTCTAGTTTTAGGGATTGTATTTGGGAACAAAAAGGGGGCTCTGTTCTATGGATGAAACGGGCCTCATGCTGACCTGACAAGCTCAGGGAAGGCCTGCATGGCGGTTGTACAAATCACAAAGACCTCACATAACCACAAAAGATGGTCTGAAAATTAAATATGTAACTGCACACACGTTATGGTGGGTAGTTATGTCCTGGCCAGTACTTTCCCTGACAAAGATCACCTTATATCTTTATTGAGCCCATTTGCCTTTTTGCTTCTAAGACAACATATTGGTGAAATGACTGGGTAACTTGTAACTTCCTTTTATTCCCCCAAGACTCCTCAGCCCATAACAAATGGCACCAGATCATTCCCTCATTGTGATTATTATCAAGTTAATCATAAACTGTTATCTTATCCTATCCTGAATCCATCCTGAAAAGATGCATCTGTCCATCATTTCGCTTTTTACCCTATCCCAGAGGTCATCCCACTTTGCTTTCTCCCACCTCCTTAAGCCATCACCAATGAATTTTATGTAACCCATCTGCATCCCTTCTTTGATTGCAATGTATGAACACAGATGTAACCCACCATTTCTCCAGAGCAGTATCTCAATTCCTTGAGGTTCTACTTACCAATGTATGTCCACATTTGGCTCAAATAAACACACAAAACTCTTTACAGGAGTAAATGTTTTTTAACAGATCTTTCATTTTTCACGACTACATAGTGTTCCATGGTGCAGAGGTTCCATGGTTATCCAATCATCTGCTAATGGGAACTTAGGCTGTTTCCAAAACTTAGCTGTTGTAAATTGCACTGTTATGAGCATAGGGGTACATGCATTCTTTCTGATGAGTGTTTTGGGTTTCTTAGGATATATTCCTAGAAGTGAGATCACTGTGTCAAATGAAAGTTCCATTTTAATTTTTAGATGGAACTCCATATTGTTTATTATAGTTGCTGCACCAATCTGCATTGCATGGACCAAATAAACTGATGAACAGAAGTAGACTCAAAGATATGGAAGCATGAACAGACTGTGGAACCTCAGAGGGAAGGCAGAGGAGGATGGGTGGAAAGAGATCAACCAATGGACTTGTCTGCATATATGCCTCACCCAGGGACACAGACAATGGGGTGGTGAGGGCCTGGGGAGGGAATGGGAGTGAGCAGGGAGAGGATAATGGATAGAATAGGGGGGGAGGGCATATGTAATACTTCAACAATAAACATTAGGAGAGGAGAGAGAGAGAGAGAGAACGGAACCTCCTGTTCACTATCCTGGCATCCAGGCACCGCCTTGCTCTCTCCCACAACCATGTCACTCCTCTCCTTCCCTCCATAACTGCAAATGCACAAACGCAGCTGCAAATGGATATTCTCCGGAGTGTTGGAGGCCTAGCTCCCCAACAGTTGTGGACAGTTTGGCTCCAATAAAATCTTATAAAACATTCCCATCATGTTTGGACATTTCTTACATCACCGTGTTGTCTCTTCGTTTACCACACACGTTCACATAGGTTTCTTCCTGTGTGGAGAGGGAGGTGCACACAGTTATAAAACCTGCTGCCTCCACAGGACGGTGGTGGTGACTCTAAAGAGTTCACACCCTTTGGTGTGGGGATGACGCTCCAACCAATGAGCCCACCAACCAAACTCCATGTGTAAGTGATGGAAGCTCTCCACTGTGAGAGGCTGGGAAACAGGCTTTTGCACAGGAGCAGCAGGGAAGTTGAGGGAAATGTGTGCTTTCGTGAGGCAGCTGTGTGCTTATGAGAGTGGCAACAGGTTAGAGACAGAAGTGTGGCCACGGAGGATAGCCCAGACTCTCCTGCCTCCTCATCTGCATATGTTAGAGTTTTGTGGAGGATCTGATTTTGGAAAATAACAAGGAGAACATTTCAGTGTCAAAATAAAACCTTCATTCAATGCAAATTCTTTTTTTTTTTCCAATGCAAATTCTTATTCCCAAACCCCAGAAGAGCAACATGGCCCACGGCGGGTGAAGGAGAGGAAGCCCCATCCACCTGCCTCTGGGGGAGCACCCCTGGGTCCTCATCAAAACCCCAGGAAGGAGGACTCTCAATCCTGGAAGCTGCCCACAATGGAATGGGTGATGGGTCTCAGGAAAGGAGTGGGGGAGGGCAGGTCAGTTCAGGACCCCTTGTGTCTAGCATCCTTGAGTCCTTTCCCATCTGGGGTCGCCGCTAGGATGACAAGGTCAGGCATGAGCTTAGGTCACAGCTGCACCTTTTATGCAGACTCCATGCAAATGGGGCTCTCCTCCTGCTCATAAAAGGGGGCCCTTGCCCTGCATGTTGGGGAGAACCCAGAACCCAAGCAGCTGAGACAGGACCCAGCGGCTGCACCATGGACTTGATATCAAGCTGTGTTTTCCTCCTGATCATTTCTCAAGGTCATTGTCAGGAGTGGGAGCACTGAGCCGGGTGCCTGTGCCTGTTTGTGCTTCCATGTAATTCTAAGTCCCCCTGTGTCTCTGTGTTTGCAGGTGTCCAGTGTGAGGTGCAGCTGGCAGAGTTTGGGGGAGGCCTGGTGCAGTCTGGGTGTCTCTTAGACTCTCCTGTGTAACCTCTGGATTCACCTTCAGAAGCTTCAACATGAAATGGGTCCACCAGACTCCAGGGAAGGGGCTGAAGTGGGTCACATACATTAGTAATCCTAGTGGAAGTACCATATACTATGCGGACTCTGTGAAGGGCCGCTTCACCATCTCCAGAGAAAATGCCAAGAACACACTGTACCTGCAAATAAGCAGCCTGAGAACCGAGGAAATGGCCTTGTATTACTGTGCAAGAGACACAGTGAGGAGAAATTAATGTGAGCCCAGACACAAACATCCATGAGGAGGCAGCAGGGCTGGGCTGCAGGGGGATCCAGGACACCAGGGGGCGCTCAGGACCCACAGGGCATAGAGCAGCCCAAGGAGCAGGGGCAGAGGGAGTGGAGAGGGAAGGACCTTCCTATTGGGCTCAGAGATTTCCTCTCAACCTCTCAGCTGCCTCCAGGGAGGGATCTTCCTTCTCATGTTTTCACTGCAGGCAACAGTGAAGAAGGGCATTGTGTTTGCAGGTGACATGGTGGCAGAGAGTGGGGACTCTACTTCACCAAGTCTCCTTCACATATTCTAAAAGTGGCGTTTTTCACTCTTTTCAGTGTTTTGCTGATGAGTGTGAACTTAGCAGCTGTGTCGCTGGTATTGGGCTGTGTTCAAACTTCTGCATCCCTTTCTCAGGTGCCCAGCTCCCTCAGTGTCTGACTCTCTGTGTGCCCTCCCCCTCCTGGTGCCAGGGAGATCACAAGCCCTCCCTCTGCTGAAAGGCCTGAGCACACTCAGGGCTGAGACCTCACCCATCCTCTCTGGTACCACATTGGCCTCAGAAGAGCTGTCAGCTCAGTGCACCAAACACAGGGAGCCCCACAGCCACCCACACAAGGGCCCTGCTGTCCATCAGGAAGCAGTGCTGATCCCATGGCAGGGACAGGTGACCCTGAGGGCTGGGATGTGCATCATGGAACTTCTCTTCCACCTTCCCTCCTGGCACCAAGTTTTCTTAGCTTCACTGTAGTGATATGTGCATCAGAGCATGTTGGAAGCCGAGGAGCATCCATGGGATCCCCTGTGTCCATACTGTCCTTTTACTACTTGTCCAGGAGACTCAGAGTCACACACAAACAGTCACACACACACATAGTCACAGGCACACACACACACACACACACACACACACAGACACAGACACACAGTCACACACACAATCATACACTGATCTTCAGAAAGGCATGTGTTCACACATGAACGGTCATTTAAAATCATTCATAGGGCTACACACTGTACATTGTGTATTCTACATAAGAAAACATCATTATATTTATTTTCTTTGATGCCATATGAAATAAATATGTGGAGTTCAAGCAGCTACTATTTCAACACTGACCACAACCTGTGAAGATCAACAGTTGTATTTCTAAATCCACTTAATAGAAGCTCAAAATAAGAATTTAATCCAAGCTTTGCTAGATAGCTTCAAAATTAAAATGTGTAACTGAAATAATATAGTAGTCTAAACCTCCCACCAAATAGAAGCAAAGGACCAAATGAACTCAGTGATGAAATGGCATAGAATCCAACCAATGAGAACCAAATCTAGGTACTGTGTGGATCCAATGCTATCTAGAAGTCCGAGTTCTCAAAGCTGACTGGCATAAAAACTGACCAATCAGAACCAAATAAGGGTGACGTGCAGAACCAATGGCTGCTTAGGAGGTGGAGCTTCTGACACTGACTGGCATAGGAACTGGCCAAGGAGAACCAAGTCTGGATGCTGTGGGAGGCCAATGGCCGCCTAGATGGCAAAGTTTTTGACGCTGGCATAGGAACCAACCAATCAGAACCAAATTGGGCGACCCGGGAGGTCAGTTAGGGGTGATCAGGCTGGCAGCCAGAGGCAGTTAGGGGCAGTCAGGCAGGCAGGCACGTGGGCAGAAAGGAGCCAATGTTCCCAGATTGTGAGAGGGATGTCTGCCTGCTGGCAATCAGACATCATGCAAGGGGATCCCAATTGGAAATTGTGCAGGCTGAGTTGAGGGAACCATTCCACCATGCACGAAGTCCATGCACCGGGACTCTAGTCTTTATAATAAATTATAATATGCTAATTTGTCCAGGTGCCCTTCTGGACAAAACCACGGAATTTCATGCATTGATCCTCTAGTATGTCTATAGTTATCGAAATCCATAGAAATAGAGCCTCATTGATTTTATCTGAAAGGGAGTCACTGATTGTTCTCACATCTTACTTCCTGGCAACATCCTGCTAACCAGAGCCCAAATGCACAGGGAACTCCGAGAATCCAAAAAGTATAGGGCCAGCTGGGCCAGCATGGCTCAGTAGTTGAGCATCAACCAAGGAACCAGAATTTCACTGTTGGATTCCCAGTCAGGGAACATGGTCAGGATGGGGACAACATCCAAAGTGTGAGGCATGAAGGAGGCAGCCAATCAATGATATTCTGTCATCATTGACGTTTCTATCTCCCTCTCCCTTCCTCTCTAACATCAATAAAAATATATTTTAATTAATTAATTAATTAATTAATTAATTAAAATGTTGCATGCTTGATTCACAGTATGGATATATATGGGAGGTTTCTCTCTCACATCAATGTTTCTCTCTGTCCTTCCCTCTCTTTCTTTCCTTTCCCTCTAAAATCCAATGAACAGGTCCTCAGGTGAGGACAAAGCAAAGAAGATCCAGCCTGGCTACTGTGGCTCAGGGGTTGACCCAACTGTGACCCAAGAAGTCACTGGTTAGATTCCTGGTGTGGGCACTTGATGGGGTTATGGTCTTCACCCCAAAAGGGGACCATGCAGGAGGCAGCCAATCAATGATTGTCTCTCATGGATATTATCTTTCTATGCTGCTCCCTTGATCTTTTTCTAAAATTCAAGAAAATTCTAAATACTTATACGTATCTATATCTATCCTTACTCTAACTCTATCTCTATCTCTACCTCTACCTCTATCTCTATCATCTATATCTATATCTATATCTATATCTATATCTATATCTATATCTATATCTATATCATCTATACCCATGGAATCAGAGTCACATTAATGTTATCCCTAAGGAGTCACTGACTCCCAACATCCTACTTCCTGACCACCTCCTGCAGCACAGCCCCTGCTGTGGAAGGAGAGGTCACTGGGCACGGTGACCAGGACCCCAAGGAGGACCTGGTTCTCTGATGGCACAGTCAGCACCTTCTTACAGGAGAAGCCCCAGAGACCAGGACCTCCCTCACGTCTTGCCCTTTGTATGTGCAGACACCTCCCCTAGGCAAATGCCCACATGGCCACCAGACACACACACAGTTGGCATCCACTTAAATGCAGGACCTCCTCACTCTGGAGAATGCTTTCTGGGGGACGAGGACCTCACCTGCAAGACATGACTCCTCTGTGGCTCTTTCTCTTCCTGCTGTCAGCTCCCAGATGTGAGTGACTCAGGGCTTAGATGTGAGGAGATGAGGACCCTACATCTGAGCCCAGGACTCACTGTGTTCTCTCTGTCCCAGGTGTCCTGTCTGAGGTGCAGCTGCAGGAGTCGGGCCCTGGACTGGTGAAGCCCTCACAGACCCTCTCCCTCACCTGCACTGTCTCTGGTTACTCCATCACCAGTAATTACTGCTGGAGCTGGATTCGTCAACCTCCATGGAAGGGGCTGGAGTGGATGGGCTGCATATATTATAATGGAAACCTTTACTACAGCCCCTCCCTCAAGAGCCGAACCTCCATCTCCAGAGACACGTCCAAGAACCAGTTCTCCCTGCAGCTGAGCTCTGTGACCACTGAGGACACGGCCCTGTATTACTGTGCAAGAGACACAGTGAGGGGAAGCCCAGACACAAACCTCCCTGAGGAGACAGCTGGGCTGGGCTGCAGGGAGTGTCCTTGACACTAGGAGGTGCTCAAAACCAACACAGGGCCCAGAGCAGGAGCCAGTGGACAGTTAAGGGGGAAAAAACACACACTAAAAAAACGCTTTTCCTGATCTGTCTTAATATAGTTTTGCTCACAGGCTCAGCCGCAGAGCTCACAGGAAGCCCTGTCCTAGGTCTAGTTGTAGGGATTGTGTTTGTGAACAAAAAGGGGGCTCAGTTCTTTGAATGAAAGGAGCCTCATTCTGACCTGACAAGCTCAGGGGAGGCCTGCATGGCAGTTGTACAAACTCACAAAGACCTCACATAACCACAAAAGATGTTCTGAAAAATTAAATATTTAACTACACACAGGTTATGGTGGGTAGTTTTGTCCTGGTCAGTATTTTCCCTGACAAAGATCAACTTAGATCTTTACTGAGCCCATTTGTCTTTTGCCTCTAAGATAACATATTGGTGAAATGAATGGGTAATTTGTAACTTCCTTTTTATCCCTGACCCCTCAGGGCACAACAAATTGAACCTGGACACTCCTTCATTGTGATTGTTATCAAGTTAATCTTCAACTGTTAATTATCTTAAACTCTCCTATATCCATCCTGTAAAAGATGCACCTGTCCATCATTTCACTTTGTACCCTATTCCAGAAGTCTCTCCGTTTTGCTTTCTCCCACCTCCTTAATCTATCACCAATGAATTTCATGTAACCCATCTGCATCCATTCCTTTGATTGCAACGTATAAACACAGATGTAATCCACTATTCTTTGGAGCAGTATCTCAGTTCATTGAGGTTCTGCTTACTAGTATATGTCCACATTTGGCTCAAATAAACTCACAAATTTCTTTACAGGTAAGTGTTTTTTAGGTTAACAGATCTTTCTTTTTCACGATTGCATAGTGTTCCATGGTGCAGAGGTATCACAGTTATCCAATCATCTGCTAATGAGCACTTGGGCTGTTTCCAAAGCTTAGCTGTTGTAAATTGCACTGCTATGAGCATAGGAGTGCATTCATTCTTTCTGATGAGTGTTTGGGGTTTCTTAGGATATATTCTTAGAAGTGGGACCACTGGGTCATTTAGGAATTCCATTTTCAATTTTTAGGTGGAACTCCTTATTTTTACCTAAAAGGCTACCCCAGTCTGCATTGCTAATGGACCAACTAAACTGATGTATAAAAGTAGACCCAGAGCCATAGGAGCATGAACAGACCATGGAATCTCAGATGGAAGGCAGGGGAGGATCGGTGGGAAGAGACCAACCAAGGAACTTGTCTCCATATATGCCTCATCCAGGACACAGACAATGGGGTGGTGAAGGTCTGGGGAGGGAATGGTAGCGAGAGGGAAGAGAATAATGGGGATAAAAGGTGGACCTATGTAATATTTCAACAATAAATTTCAGAGAAGAAGAGAGGGGAGAGAGAGAGAGAGAGAGAGAGAGAGAGAGAGAGAGAGAGAGAGAGAGAGAGTGAAATAAGATAAAGAAGAGAAGAAAAGAGAAGAGGAGAGGAAAGGAGAGGAGAGGAGAGGAGAGGAGAGGAGAGGAGAGGAGAGGAGAGGAGAGGAGAGGAGAGGAGAGGAGAGGAGAGGAGAGGAGAGGAGAGGAGGGGAGGGGAGGGGAGGGGAGGGGAGGGGAGGGGAGGGGAGGGGAGGGGAGGGGAGGGGAGGGGAGGGGAGGGGAGGGGAGGGGAGGGGAGGGGAGGGGAGAGGAGAGGAGAGGAGAGGAGGGAAGGGAAGGGAAGGGAAGGGAAGGGAAGGGAAGGGAAGGGAAGGGAAGGGAAGGGAAGGGAAGGGAAGGGAAGGGAAGGGAAGGGAAGGGAAGGGAAGGGAAGGGAAGGGAAGGGAAGGGAAGGGAAGGGAAGGGAAGGGAAGGGAAGGGAAGGGAAGGGAAGGGAAGGGAAGGGAAGGGAAGGGAAGAGAAGAGAAGAGAAGAGAAGAGAAGAGAAGAGAAGAGAAGAGAAGAGAAGAGAAGAGAAGAGAAGAGAAAAGAGAAGAGAACCCCCTGCTCAGTATCCTGTCACCCAGTCCCCACCTTGTTCTCTTCCACCTGCATGTCATTCGTCACCTTTCCTTTTTAATTTCAAATGCACAAACGCAGCTGCAAATTGTTATTCTCTGAAACATTGAAGGTCTTGCTCCCCAACAGTTGTCATCAGTTTGGCCCAATAAAATCTTATTAAATTTTCTATACATGTTAGGACATTTCTTACATCAAAATATTGTTTTTTCATCTTTTACAAGACGCGTTCATACACGTTTTTTGTCTGTGTGCATAGGGATGTTCACACAATTATGGAACACCTGCTACTGTTATAGAATTTACCCAGTGACCAAAAAACCTACTCATTTCCAGATGCACTAGTGCCATGACTAAGGGGAGCCTGTGTCCAAATCCTGAGCGAGCCAATATGGAGGAGGAAGCTTTCTATTTATACCCTCTGGTTTCTTTGTTCCCCAAATATGGATCAGACTTCTGGACCTTTTGGGGACTTTGCAGAAAGCCCCGTGTGCTGGGGTGGGGGCTCTGTGACCACCAAAATACCTGGCCTGGCGCCAGCACTGATAACCCCTCTGGGGGTTGTGTATGGCTCATGGGTTATGGCCTCTGTAACGTGGAGTGTTTGATAAACAGATCTTGCAAGACCAGATAATTAAGGAAAAGGCAGTTACTAGAATAAAGGCTGACAGGAATGTGCATTAGGGGCACTGATTGACTCAGTACAGAGTCAGGCTGCTGGCTCCGACATTCTTTCACAAATGCCTTATTTTCCTCGTCATGACCTCCACAGGATGAATTCTAAGGAGTTTGCACCCTTTGGTGAGAGCACTGATGCTCCAAGCACTGAGCCACAGCAGCCAAGTTCCTGTTTCCAATGATGGAAACTCTCCCACTTTGAGGGGCTGGAAAAACAGGGCTTTTGCACACAAACAGCAGGGAAGTTGAGGGAAATGTGTACTTTCAGGAGGCAGCTGTGTGTTTGTGAGAGTGGCAGCAGGTTAGAGACAGAGGCTACAGCCACAGCATCCAGCCCAGCCTCTCCGGCCTCGTCACATGTACATGTTGGAGGTTTTTATAGCGGCAGGAATGGACTGCTGGGGAACCTGCTAGAATTGTATGACATAGTAATCCTGCTATGTTTACCGTGATGGTTTATTCTGATTAAAGAAGCACATTCTGGCCTGTCTGGCAGTCACAGGGGGTCCTGGGACTCACCTGGAGTGCAGCCCTTCCTCCCCTTGGGGGCTGCCTGTTGTCCTGGAGAGATGAACAACTTCGATGCAGGAACAGAGCAGCAGCCCCTTGAAGATCCAGCCCTCTGCTCCCTGTCCACAGCCCCTCGCCACACCCTGTGGCTCCTTCCATGGAATTTTCACCCTTTCATTCAATGTGAGCAGCTGCTTAAGGGCTGCAGAGCAGGTTTTGTGGATGACCCACTGCTCTCCCTTATTGCCAGCAGCATTGGAATGAATGCCTGTATGTGATTCCACCCTGTCTCTGCTCACCTGGCTCAGGTACTGACCAGGCAGCATGGACCATGCACTGACCAATCACATATTTGTGTGTGTGAGATGTGACGGGGGAACACAACAAGGAGAATCTATCAGTCTCAAATTAAAGCTTCATTCAATGCACATTCTTATTCCCAAACCCCAGAAAGACAACATGGTCCATGGCGGGTGAAGGAGGGCGATAGGAGGCCCCATACACGTGTCTCTGGGACAGCACTCCTGGGTCCTCATCAAAGCCCCTAGGAAGGAGGACTCTCAATCTTGGAAGCTGCTAAAAGGAATGGGGTCAGGGTGATGGATTTCAGGAAAGGAGGGAGGGAGGGCAGGGCAGGACGGGTTCCCCTATGGCCAGCATCCTTGAGTCCTCGCCCATCGGGGGTCGCCCCTAGGATGACAAGGTCAGGCATGCAGCCCAGGTCACAACTGCACCTTATATAAAGCCTCCATGCAAATGGGGCTCTCCTCCTGCTCATAAAAGGGGGCCCTTGCCTGGCATGTTGGGGAGACACCCAGAACACAAGCATCTGAGACAGGACCCAATGGCACCACCATGGACTTGGTGCCAAGCTGCGTTTTCCTCCTGATCATTTCTCAAGGTCATTGTCAGGAGTGGGGAGTGCTGAGCACTGTACCTGTGCCTGTGCTTCCATGTGATTCTAAGTCCCCCAGTATCTCTGTGTTTGCAGGTGTCCAGTGTGATGTGCAGCTGGTGGAGTCTGGGGGAGGCTTGGTGCAGCCTGGGGGGTCTCTGAGACTCTCCTGTGCAGCCTCTAGATTCACCTTCAGTAGCTACTTCATGTACTGGGTCTGCCAGGCTACAGGGAAGGGCCTAGAGTGGGTCTCACACATTAGTGGAGATGGTAGTACTCACATATACTATGCCGCCTCTGTGAAGGGCCGCTTCACCATCTCCAGAGACAATGCCAAGAACACACCGTACCTGCAAATGAGCAGCCTGAGAACAGAGGACACAGCTCTGTATTACTGTACAACACACAGTGAGGGGAAGTCAGTCACAAACCTCCCTGAGGAGACAACTGGGCTGGACTGCAAGGAGCATCCAAAACAACAGAGGGCGCCCAGGACCCACAGACCCAGAAACAGGGTCAGAGGGCAGTGGGAGGGAAGGGCCTTCCTATTGGGGCACAGGGATTTCCTCTCAAGCTCTCAGCTGCCTCTCTGAAGGGCTCTTGCTCTTTCTCTGAGGCTCTAATTTCCTGCTTTCTCACTGCAGACCCCAGAGGAGGAGGTAACGTGGGCAATGACGGGCACTCTTCTCACCAAATGATACTGTACACAGAAAACCAAAACACTGGAACAAAAAACTACTGGATTTTAGAAATGAATTCGGAAATGTACCAGAATATGAAATTAACAGCTTAAACCAATGGTACTTTTATACACCAATAGCGAATTCTCAGAAAGGAAAACTAAAACAACAATCCCATTTACCATTGCATCAAAAAGTTATGATACTTAAGAATAAACTTAAGCCAGCAGGTAAAAGACTTGTACTGATAAAAATACAGAATACTGAATAAAGAGATAGAGGAAGATATAAAGAAGTGGAAAAATATACCTTGATCATGGATTGGTAGAATTAACATAATTAAAATGTCCATATTAATCAAAGTACTCTAAAGCTTCAATGTAATCCCTATAAAAATAGCAACTGCATAGAACCACCAAGATGGTACCACAGGTAAACACCTGTGCTTGCTGCCTCTCACAACCACATCAAAACTCCAACTAAAAGAGTAAACAAATATCATCCAGAACCACGGGAAAACTGGTGATTGGAAGTTCTACTACCAGAAGGAAACAAAAAAGCACATTGAGGCTGGTAGGAGATGCTTAGGTGTGGAAGTATGGAGGTTCAGAGGGTGCGCTATTGTGGGTTTTTGTTTTTTTGTTTTGCTTTTTTTTTTTTTTTTTTTTTTTTTTTTTCAATAATGAGGGAGATAAAAGCTCCTGATTGCTCTGACTTCCAGTTCCAGGTGAGACTCTGGGGATCCAGACTCATATGGGGAGAAACTAGACTGTCAGGCAGGAAGGGTAGGGCAGCTTTCTCTCTGAGATGCTTGCAGTGGTCATTGTTCCTGCAAGATGCTGCCTGACACAGAGTCCCAGGAACCTCTCTAGGGCAGGATGGTCTGGCAGCCATTGCTGTTTGCTCAGCCCTGGAACCCCGCCCAACCCAATTTATAACCCCACCCAACCTCAGGTTATCAACTTTTGCATATGAATGGCCTGTTCTTTTACAACCTAAAACCTAACAAACTGCAGCTGGGTCAGAGAGCTCCAAAGCTTCCAAAAGAAGGCCTAAGGCCTGGCAGCAGCCTGCCTTGCTTCACAGCTGGGCCTCATCTGGGCACTTCCAAACCCCAAACAAAGAGAAGGAATCTGCACATCTCTCTGTAGCTCCTGCTGGGTGGTCTCAGGCAGAGGCTGGCCTTGCACCTCCTTGGAAATCCAAAAGCCAGTGTACCCAGGGGTCAGAGTGAGAACATACCAGATTACAACTCTACATATCCATAAGCAACACACTCAAGGGGCAGACTCAGTGAGCACCAAAGCCCCACTGATACAAGTCCTGCCCCATAAGGGTGTCTATAGCACAAAACTTCTCCCATTGTAGACACAGTGGGTCCTCACAACCAGTTGGCCCGGAGGTCAATTCCTCCCAGTGATACCAACAGTAACCAAGGCTTAACTACAACAAAACTGTGCATACAGACCACAAAAAGGTGTACCTAGAGTGTCCACCTCAGGTAATTGGGGAGACTGAGCCACTAGGGCCTATAGAACACATTGCACACAAGCCACTCTATCAACACAGGGAAACAGCCAAAATGCAGAGACAAAGAAACAGGCCACAAGTGAAAGAAAAGGAAGAAAGCCTATTATGGGATGTAGAGTTCAGAACCATGGTTGTAAGGATACTCAAGAATCTTCTAGAAACCTCTGAAAAAATTTAATGAGACCCTCAAAGATATGAAAAAAGGACCAATCAGAAATTAAGCATACACTGACTGAAATAATGAATAATATACAGAGATCTAATAACAGACTAGAGGATCCCAAGAATCAAGTCAAAGATTTGAAATATGAAGAAGCAAAAAATATCCAACCAGAAAAGAAAAAAGGAAAAAGAACCCAAAAATATGAAGATAGTGTAAAGAGCTTCTGGGATAACTTCTAGCATACCAACATCCAAATTATGGGGGTGCTAGAAAAAGAAAGAGAGCAAGATATTGAAAATCTATTTGAAGAAATAATAACAGAAAATTGCCTTTACCTGGTGAAATAAATAGACTTACAAATTCTGGAATATCAGAGAACCACAAACAAGAGGAATCTAAAGAGGACCACACAAAGACTATCATAATTAAAATACATAGGACAGAAGACAAAGAGACAATCTTAAAAGTAGCAAGAGAAAAACAGTTAGTTACCTACAAGGGAGTGCCCATACTACTGTCAGTTGATATCTCAACATAAACTTTGCAGGCCAGAAGGGAGTGGCAAGAAATATTCAAAGTGATGAATAGCAAGAACCTACAACCAAGATTACTCTACCCAGAAAAGGTATCATTTAGAATTGAAGATCAGATAAAGGTCGTCACAGATAAGAACAAGCTAAAAGAGTTCATCACCATTAAACCAGTATATATGAAATGCTTAAGGGTATTCTTTAAAAATAGGAAGAATAAGAAGAAGGTAAAGATAAAAATTATCAATCAATTAACAACAAATACATACCTATCAACAAGTAAATCTAAGAAGCAAGTGAATAAAAAATCTGAGGAACAGAATGAACTGGTGAATATAATAGAATCAGGGACATAGAAAAGGAGGGGACTAACAATTCTTAGGGGGAAGGGGATGTGGGAGTGCGGGAGAGATTGGACAAAAATCTTAAGCCTACGGACAAGGATAGTGGGGGTGGTAAGGGCATGGGATGGGGTGGGAACCGGCTGGAGGGGAGCTATGGGGATAAAAGAGGAACAATTGTAATAATCTGAACAATACAGATTTATTTAAAAATAATCCTACATAATAAATGCCAAATATGCAAATTGACCTAATGGCAGATCGACCAGTAGATATACCTGTGCTATGGGATGCACTGACCACCAGGGGATATGTTCTCAACTCAGGAGCTGCCCCTGCTAGTCATTAAGCTCCCACAGGGGATTCACTACTCAGACAGAAGCCAGGCTCATGGCTGGTGAGAAGAGTGGTGGTGGTGGGAGCCTCCCCACCTACATGCCAGCAGCACAAAGGAGCAGAGAGCTGAGCGGTCAGAAGCAGCAAGCATGTGGGCAGTAACAAGGAATCCTGAACTGTGATCCCTCTGAATTTTGTGCAGACAGGGCTGTGGGAAACCTCCCCACTCCAGTGCTCAAATTTTGTACAGCGGGCCTCAAGAATAATAAAATAATTAAAATAGCAACTGCATATTTCACAGATATACAACACATACTCCAACAATTGTATGGAACAACAACAACAACAAAAACCAATTAGCCATTACAATCTTGAAAAAGGAGAACAAAAGTGAAGGAATCACAATAGTAGGTATCAAATTATACTGCAAAGCCATAGGAATCAAAATATCCAGGTATTGGCATAAGAACAGGCATATACATGCATGGGACAGAACAGAGAACCCAGAAATCTACCCAAGCCATCAGGCTCAATTAATATTTAACAAAGAAGGCAAAAGCATAACAGTCCCTTCAATAAATATTGTTGGGAAAATTGGACACATTAATGTATAAAAAATGAAACATTACACTAACATACAACATACCCAGGAGTAAACTAAAAGTGATTAAAAGAACATCAATATAAGTAGAGAAACCATAAAATTATATAAGAAGCCATAGGCAGCAAAATCTGAGACATCTCTCATAGCATTGTGATTACAGATACATCTCCCAGGACAAAGGCAACTAAAGAGAAAATAAACAAATGGGAATACATCAGAATAAAAAGTGTCTGCACAGCCAAAGAAACCATCCAAAAAATGAAAGGAAGCCACACTATGGGAGAAGAAATTTGACAAGTATACATGTGCTAATGGGTTAATATCCAAAATGTATAAGAAACCCATACAACTTAACCAAAATAAAACAGTCCAATTACAAAATGGGCAAATGGCCTAAATATACACTTCTCCAAAGGGAACATACAGATGGCTAAGAGACAGCAAAAATACACAGAGTCACTGACCCTCAGAGAGATGCAAATTAAATGGCCAAGGAGGAATCAGCTCACGCCTGTCAGAATGGCTACCATCAACAAATTAACAAATGATAAATGCTGGTGAGGGTGTGGAGCAAAGGGAACTCTGCTGGTGGGAATGCAGGCTGGTGCAGCCACTATGGAACACAGTATGGAATTTCCTCAAAATATTAAAGATGGAACTGCCATTTGACCCAGTGATCCCACCTTTAGGAATTTAACCAAAGTAACCAAAAAAAAACAATAATAATAAATGTATGCGCTTCCATATGCATAGCAGCACAGTTTGCAATAGCTAAGATCTGGAAACAGCCCTAATGCCCATCAGTAGCTGAGTGGATAAAAAGCTGTGGTACATTTATGCCATGGAATACTATGCAGCAGTAAAAGAGAAGGATCTCTTACCCTTCGAGACAGCTTGCAGGGAAATGGAGAGTGTCATGCTAAGTGAAATAAGCCAATCAGAGAAAGACAAGTATCACATGTCTAAGTCATATGTGGAACTTAATTAACAAAATAAACAGATGAACAGAATGGATCCAGAGACCTTGAAGCATGGAGCAGACTAGATGTCAGAGGGAAATCATGGTAGGGTGGGTGGGTAGAGGTCAACTAACAAACTCGTATGCACAGAGGCTTAATCCAGGGAAACAGACAACAGGATGGTGAAGGCCTGGGACACCTGGAGCAGCTAGAAGATGTCAATGGGGAACACAAGAGGACATGAGTAATACCTTCAACAACGAAGGTACCATTTAAAGAAAAAAGAATTAGGATTAGACCCTCATACACCCTCTGAAGATGGTCCCTGTGTCACCATCTTCTCTCAGGTGGGGTCAAGACCTCAGCTATGAAATACTCTGCCTCATGAATACGCAAAAGAGAGGAGGCAGACCAGGTTAAACATGGGTAAGTCTGTGCCCTGAGGACATCACCCACAGCCACACCCTCCCCTACAGAAGTGCTCCCAGCACAGCCCTCACCATGGACTGCAGCTGGAGAACCCACCTCCTGGTGGCCATGGTGACAGGTAAGGGGATCCCGTACCAGTTAATGAGGGTCCAGGTAGAGTCCAGGGGGATTCCACTCTCTCCTGTCTCCTCCCACAGGTGTCCACTCCCAGGAGCAGCTGCTTCAGCCTGGGGCTGAGGTGAGGCAGCCTGGGGCCTCCATCATGGTCTCCTGCAAGGCTTCTGGATACACCTTCATTGACTACTGGATGAACTGGGTGCTACAGGCCCCAGGACAGGGGCTTGAGTGGGTGGGGAGGGTTTGGCCTGGAAATGGAGATTCAAACAATGCACAGAAGTTCCAAGGAAGAGTCTCCATGACTGCAGACAAGTCCATGAGCACAGCCTACATGGAGCTCAGCAGTCTGAAAACCGAGGACACAGCCGTGTATTGCTGTGCAAGACACACAGTGAGGGGAAGTCAGTGTGAGTCCAGACACAAACCTCCCTGAGGAGGCAGCAGGCCTGGGCTGCAGTGGGTGCTCAGGACACCAGGGAGTGCTCAGGACCAGCACAGGGCCCTGACCAGGAGCAGGGGGAGGGTTAAAGGAAGACACCACTTCCTGCTCCATCTTAAATTAGTTTTGCTTACAGGCTCAGCCACAGAGTTCACAGGAAGCCCTGTCCTAGGTCTACTTTTAGGGATTGTGTTTGTGAACAAAAAGGGGGCTCTGTCCTAAATCTGACAAAACTCAGTGACTGACAGGACCCTCACAGCAGGCTCTTATCACACATCCCACCTGGGCAGTCCTGGGGTGGGCACGCCCCAGGCCTCTGACTTCTTTACTAAAAGGCTCCTCTTTCCTGAAGCACCCCGTCCATGGTTCCTGTGCATCGGGGTTCACACATCTGTAACATCAGCATCACTACCCCCAGGAGAGCACCTTTTGGCCATCTTGTGTCCACTTTGGAGACTTACCTATTGTTTATTTTTCAATTGTGTTGTTGTCTTCCTTTTGTGACCTTGTTTGAGTTCCAATACATTTTGGAGATTAACACCTTATCAGAGTTATCCATGTTGCTGCAAATGGTAAGTGCTCTTTCTTTTTTCACAGCTGCATACTGTTCCATGGTGTACCAGAGTTTTTTATCCAATTGTCTGCCGGCGGGCAATTAGGTTGTTTTCAAAGCTTAGTGCTTGTAAATTGCGCTACGACAAACATAATGGTGTATGCATTCTTTCTGATGAGTGTTTGGGTTTCTTTCTTTTTTTAAAATATATTTTTTATTGATTTTCTACAGAGAGGAAGAGAGAGGGATAGAGAGTTAGAAAAATGGATGAGAGAGAGTCACGGATCAGCGGCCTCTTGCACACCCCCTACTGGGGATATGCTCACAACCAAGGTACATGCTCTTGACCAGAATCAAACCCGGGACCTTTCAGTCAGCAGGCTGATGCTCTATCCACTGAGCTAAACCAGTTTTGGCTTAGTGTTTGGGTTTCTTTGGATGTATTCCTAGAAGTAGAATCACTGGATTAAAGTGGAGTACCATTTTCAATTTTTAGATGGAACTCCATATTGTTTACCATAATGGCTGCCAAAGTCTGCATTGCTAATGAACCAAATAAACTGCTGAACAAAAGTAGACCCAAAGATATAGAAGCATGAACAGACCCTGGAACCTCAGAGAGAAGGAAGAGGAGGGTGTGTGGGAAAAGATCAACCAATAGACTTGTCTGCATATATGCCTCACCTGGGGACACAGACAATGGTGTTTTGAGGGCCTGGGGATAAAATGGGAGCCAGTAGGAAGAAGATAATGGTAAAAAAGGAGGATGTATGTAATACTTCAACAATAAAGATTGGAAAGAGAGAAACAGAGACAGAGACAGAGAGGCAGAGAAGCAGAGAGTGAGAACCTCCTGTTCACTATCCAGGCACCCAGTCCCTGCCTTGCTCTCTCCACCTCCATGTCACTCCTCACCTTCCCACCTTAATTTCAAATGCACAAATGCAGCTGAAAGTGGTTATTCTCCTCAGCACTGGAGGTCTTGCTCCCCAACAGTTGTCAACAGCTTAGCCCCAATAAAATCTTATAAAATATTCCCATCATATTTGGACATTTCTTACATCAGCGTGCTATCTTTTATTCATTTAACGCACATGTTCACACACATTTCTTCTCATGTGGAGAGGGAGGTGCACACAATTAGAAAACCTGCTGCCTCCACAGGATGGTGGTGGTGACTCTAAAGAGTTCTCACCCTTTGGTGTGGGGATGACGCTCCAACCACTGAGCCCGCCAGCCAGGCTTCATGTGTAAATGATGGAAACTCTCCACTGTGAGAGGCTGGAAAACAGGAATTTTGCCCATGCACAACAAAGAAGTTGAGGGAAATGTGTGCTTTAGGAAGGCAGCTATGTGCTTGTGAGAGTGGCAGCAGGTTAGAGACAGAGGCTGCTGCCACAGCGTCCAGCCCAGCCACTCCTGCCTCTTCACATGCATATGTTAGAGTTTTGTGGAGGATCTGATTGAGGAAAATAACAAGAAGAATCTTTCAGCTTCAAAATAAAAGCTTCATTCAATGCAAATTCTTATTCCCAAATCCCAAAAGGCCAAATGGCCCATGGTGAGTGAAGTGGAGCTAGAGGAAGCTCCATCCACGTGCCTCTGGAGGAGCACCCCTGGGTCTTCATCAAAACCCCAAGCAAGGAGGTCTCTCAATCCTAGAAGCTACCCCCAAAGGAATGGGGTCAGGGTGAGTCTCAGGAAAGGAGGGAAGGAGGGCAGGTTAGGACGGGACCTCTTGTGGCCAGCATCCTTGAGTCCTTTCCTATCTGGGGTCGCCGTAGAATGACAAGGTCAGACATACAGCCCAGGTCACAGCTGCACCTTATATGCAGACTCCATGCAAATGGGGCTCTCCTCCTGCTCATAAAAGGGGGCCCTTACCCGGCATGTTGGGGAGACACCAAGAACCCAAGCATTTGAGACAGAACCCAGCGGCTCCACCATGGACTTGGTGCCAAGCTGCGTTTTCCTCCTGATCATTTCTCAAGGTCATTGTCAGGAGTGGGGATCTCTGAGCCTTGTGCCTGTGCCTGTTTGTGCTTCCATGTGATTCTAAGTCCCCCTGTGTCTCTGTGTTTGCAGGTGTCCAGTGTGAGGTGCAGCTGGTGGAGTCTGGGGGAGGCCTGGTGCATCCTGGGGGGTCTCTGAGACTCTCCTGTGCAGCCTCTGGATTCACCTTCAGTAGCTTCTACATGCACTGGGTCCGCCAGGCTCCAGGAAAGGGGCTGGAGTGGGTCTCTCGCATTAGTAGTGGTAGTGGTAGTTACATATACTATGCCAATTCTGTGAAGGGCCGCTTCACTATCTCCAGAGACAATGCCAAGAACACGCTGTACCTGCAAATGAACAGCCTGAAAGCCGAGGACACGGCCCTGTATTACTGTGCAAGAGAGAGTCACAGTGAGGGAAAGTCAGTGTGAGCCCAGACACAAACCTCCATGAAGAGGCAGCAGAGCTGGACTGCAGGGAGCATCTAGGACACCAGGGGGCATACAGGACCCACAGCACAGAGAGCTGCCCCAGGAGCAGGGACAGAGGGAGGTGGGAGGGAAGGGCCTTCCTGTTGGGCTCAGGGATTTCCTCTCAAGCTCTCAGCTGCCTCCAGGAAGGGCTCTTCCTTCTCAAGTTCTCACTGCAGACAGCAGTGAAGAAGGGCATTGTGCCGCAGTGACAGGGACTCTCCTTCACCAAGTCTTTTATTTTCTGTGTCCCTTTCTCTGCAAGGAGACCACCCTCAGAGCTCAAGTCCTGGTTTTGGGAATCGTTTCCACCAAGAGAGACCCCAGCGCAGACCAAGCTTCTGTGTATTGACCTCAGACCCCTGTCCCATCTTTCCCTCTCACAAGCCCACCTGCCCCCACCTTTCCCTCTCACAGGCCCACCAGTGCCACTATGACCAGGATCATCCCCCAGGACCTCCCACCACAGCTCTCAGTCCTCCCTACCTGTTCAATGAAACACACAAAGGATTTAATCTTACAGACAGGAGTGGGTAGAACTGGTCCGTATTTTCAACTTCTGGAGGTTAAGAAAGTAACAATACCTGCAGTGAGTAATACATGGAGTAAGACTAATATTGCAGAATAAACATAGGTGACCTTTAAGAAGTCTAAGGAAACTCTCCAACATGGAGCACAGAATAAATTTCCCACAGAATAGCCATGTCAGGAATGTAAGAGACAATGAAATAATCGAATATCTATAATAATAAAAGCATAATATGCAAATAGAACGACGACCAAACAGCAGAACTATCTTCCAGAGGATCTTCCAGACAACTACGCTATGACACACTCTGGAACCAGGCAAACAAATATGGGTGCAATGTGATTGGACGGGGCCCCAGCATTGCCCCATTGTCGCTCTGCAGTGAGAGACCCATTCCACTGGACAGCGACACTGTGGTGGGTTTGGTGGCCAGCCAACGATCACCCCACAGAGTGAGGCCCAGACAAGCCAAGCGATCGCACCACACGCCTGTTTCCTGAAGAGGGAGGTGCCCCGTGTTGGGGGAAGGGGGCAGAACCACACAGATGGCAAGCAGTGGCATCAGCAGGAGTGGGTCCAGCTGTCACAGCTGGAGGAAAGAAAGCTCCAATCTTCCCTGATTGCCAGCCAGGCCTAAGGACCTTACCTGAGGGGTCCTGGATTAACAGAGGACACCAGCCGGGCTGAGTAACACCTCCTGTCCTGTCCATGAATTTCATGCACTGGGCCTCTAGTCTATATATACAATAGCCTAAAGGACCCAATGACTGACCCACCATTTGACCAGTCGCTATGAGGCACACTGACCACTGGGGGGAAACACTCAATGCAGGAGCTCCCTGTGGTGGTCAGTGCGCTCCCACAGCAGGAGCACTGCTCAGCTAAATAACAGAGGCCAGGCTGACAGCTAGTGAGTGCAGCTGCAGTGGTGCAAGCCTGTCCCACCTCCATGGCAGCATGCTACCAAGCAATGGCTGGCACAGCAGGGACATGATCAGCTGGAGCGGCATGGAATTTGACGGAGGGTCAGCCTCCTCCCTGGCCACCTGCTGTTGGGTGCACTACTACATCCCTCGAAGGATGTCAGACTCCTGATTTCCAGCCCTAGCGCCGCAGGCCCCAGGGGGTCCTAATTGCAAGAGGGCACAGGCCACCCTGAGGGACCATGCCAGCCCGTACCACCAATCAGGATTCCATCTGTAAATGATGGAAACTCTCCACTGTGAGAGGCTGGCAACAGCTTTGCATAGGAACCCCAGGTAGTTGAGGGAAATGTGTGCTTTCGGGAGGCAGCTGTGTTCTCCTGCGAGTGGCAGCAGTTAGATCAGAGGCTGCAGCCACAGTGTCCATCCCAGCCTCTACTGCCTCCGCACAGGCATATGTTAGAGTTTTGTGGAGGATCTGATTGAGGAAAATAACAAGGAGAATCTTTCAGATTCAAAATAAAAGCTTCATTCAATGCAAATTCTTATTCCCAAATCCCAGAAAGGCAACAGGGCCCACAGTGGATCAAGGAGAGAGAGAAGCCCCATCCACGTGCCTCTGGGGGAGCACCCCTGGATCCTCAGCAGAACCCCAGGAAGGAGGACTCTCAATCCTGGAAGCTACCCCCAAAGGAATGGGGTCAGAGTGATGGGTCTGAGGAAAGGAGGGAGGAAGGGAGGGTCGGGTTGGGAACCCCAGTGGACAGCATCCTTGAGTCCTGTCCCATCTGGGGTCGCCCTAGGATGACAAGGTCAGGCATGCAGTCCAGGGTCACAGCTGCACCTTATATGCAGACTCCATGCAAATGGCGCTCTCCTCCTCATAAAAGGGGGCCCTTACCTGGCATGTTGGGGAGACACCCAGAAGCCAAGCACCTGAGACAGGACCCAGCGGCTCCACCATGGACTTGGTGCCAAGCTGCATTTTCCTCCTGATCATTTCCCAAGGTCATTGTCAGGAGTGGGGAGTGCTGAGCCCTGTGCCTTTGCCTGTTTGTGCTTCCATGAGATTCTAAGTCCCCCTGTGTCTCTGTGTTTGCAGGTGTCCAGTGTGAGGCGCAGCTGGTGGAGTCTGGGGGAGGCCTGGTACAGCCTGGGGGGTCTCTGAGACTCTCCTGTGCAGCCTCTGGATTCACCTTCAATAACTACTACATGAATTGGGTCCTCCAGGCTCCAGGGAAGGGG
Source organism: Pipistrellus nathusii (assembly GCA_963693515.1). NCBI lineage: Eukaryota > Metazoa > Chordata > Mammalia > Chiroptera > Vespertilionidae > Pipistrellus > Pipistrellus nathusii. The sequence goes on from OY882858.1 coordinate 787,862, forward strand.
CTGGAGTGGGTCTCAAACATTAGTGATTTGGCTTATAGCTCATACTTCGCGGACTCTGTGAAGGTCCGCTTTACCATCTCCAGAGACAATGCCAAGAACACACTGTACCTGCAAATGAGCAGCCTGAGAACCGAGGACACAGCCCTGTATTACTGTGCAAGACACACAATGGGGGGAAGTCAGTGTGAGCCCAGACACAAACCTCCTGAGGAGGCAGCAGGGCTGTGCTGCAGGGAGTATTCAGGACACCAGGGGGCACTCAGGACTTGAAAACCCAGGTCCCTGTTAAGAGGCTGTCTCTGAGAGGCTGTGCAGGCTACCTACTGGGATCAATGCTTTCTTCCCTCTTAGTGTCCCAGTGGCAGATCCTGCTTCCTTCTCTGTGTCTCTACTTACATTTTCTGCAGGAAAAAAAGCAGGAAGTGGATGTGTTTCAGATCTGGTCGACTTTTCCAAGCTCTTCCTGTCATCAGATCCCTGATGGTCGCCCTTGGGTTGACAAAAAAACATTGTAGGGATCCCTATCCCCTACTGAGAGCGAAGTCCCCCACCCTCCAGTGATTAGCAGGGAACACGGAGTCCAGGCCCCAAACCTCACCTGAGGGTGGTCAGCCCCTCCCTCTGCCCCAGAAGGAGCCCTTTGGGGCAGTTAGCTGCTTGCCTCTCACTGACATGGCTGCACATGGAGGTGGAGGTCAGACCCTGCAGGCGCTGCCTCTCTGTGAGCTTGGAAGCGCCCACCTCTCCATGTGCCCCAGATGAAGGCAGGAAGCTCTGCTGGGCCCTGTTCCCCATGGGTCTCGGAACCTGGTCCCAGGGGACGTGTCCCAACACCTGTTCCGCTTCCCCTGGAGAACCACCTGCATCCTGAGAACCTGCTGGAGGGAGACCTGGTCCCACACCCCTCTGCTGTGCCTCCAGCTCCACAGTCTCCACCCATCCTACCCTTTGTCCTCTGCTGCCCACACTCTCACCCTATGGGGTCTGCACAGGACATCTCTTGTGGGTGTGTCTGCCCTTTCCTTCCCATCCTGATAGGTTTTACCTGAAATTCAGCCCCAAGTCACCCACTCATGCCCATCTCCTGTGCCAGGCCCTCCCTGAGACGCTAGCCCTGGGGACACTGAGGTGGCCTGAAGACAATCTCAGCCTCCCTGCTGAACCCACATGCAAAGCCCACGTGTGTTGTCAGGCCATGGGGGACCCTCCTGTGTCAGGAGGAGACACAGCTGAACACTGAGCTCTGAGCACCTCCAATAGCTCACACCGGTGCTGAGGGATTTCCAGAGGCCCATGAGCTCCAGAGCATCCTGGTGGACATGCAGCATCCATCTTATATAAAAACTGCTCTTTGAAATTTTAACCCTGCTATTTGGCTTCTGTACATTCTTGCTTGCTAAGACTACTCCCACTTCAGCTAGGCTATTGAACTTTCCCTAGACAAGGTTTTCTTTTTCTTTTTAAAAAAAATATATTTTATTGATTTCGTACAGAAAGGAAGGGAGAGAGAGAATTAGAAACATTGATGAGAGAGAGTCATCGATCAGCTGCCTCCTGCACACCCCCTACCTGGGATATGCCCGCAACCAAGGCACATGCCCCCGACTGGAATCGAACCTGGGACCCTTCAGTCCCCAAGCCGACGCTCTATCCATTGAGCAAAACTAGTTTCGGCTAGACAAGGTTTTCAGTGTTGGTGCCAGGCTAGGTCTCTGGTTGAGGACTCAAGACCCAGCACATACGGGATCTTTAAGAACCTGCAAAAGGGGCCGGAAACACCCCATATTTGGGAGACAAAGAAGGCAAAAACGTAAAAAAAGGGAAAATTCCTGCATTTTGGGGCCCAGAATTTGAGAGGCATTTGCCTTTGGACCCCTGCTTAATAAATGTAACTCCATCTCTCTAAGTATTGCTTTGCTCTTCTTCAGTTTTCTGTCACAGACAAGCCTATGGCCACTGTGGTCAGAGGGAAGTCAGGGAAGACTTGGGGCCTGGTCACCTATAAGTTTGCCAACAACCTGCTGACCAGAGCCCAGGTGCACTGGAGCTCTGAGAATCCTAAAAGTGCAGGGACAGCCATGCCAGTGTGGCTCAGTGTTTGAGCGGTGACCTATGAAGAGGAGGTCACTGTTTGATTCCAGGTCAGGACACATGCCCAGGTTGCCACCAACATCTTTAGTTGGGGTATGCAGGATGCAGCCAATCAGATATTCTCTCTCATCATTGATGTTTCTGTCTCACTCTCACTCTCCCTTCCTCTCTGATATCTATTTTAAAATATTTGAATGAATAAATGAAAGTGTTGCAGGTGTGGTTGGCAGTATGGGGGTATATGCGAGGCAACTGGCAAATGTTTCTCACATCAATGTTCCTCTCTCTCCTTCTCTCTTTCCTTTGCCTTTAAAATCAATGAACACGTCCTCAGGTGAGGACAAAGAAAAGAAGATCCCACCTGGCTCCTGGGGCTCAGCACTTGTGCATGGACACATGAACCAAGAAGTCACTGGTTTAATTCCTGGTGAGGGACATGATGGGGTTTCAGTCTCTATCCCCAGTGGGGCCCAAGCAGGAGGAAGCCAATGGACGATTTTTTTTCTCATGGATGTTTCTATCTCTTCATGCTGCTCCCCTTTCTCTCTCTAAAAAAAAAAGAAGATTGTATTTTTTTTAAAGTTTTACATGTGAATCTACTTCTACATTTATGTCTATATCTAAATATCTAGACCTATAACTATATATCTAGATCTAGATCTGTATCTGCATATCTATATTGATCTTATTATTTAGAAGTCACTGATTGTGCTCACATCGTACTTCCTGACCACCTCCTGCAGCACAGCCCCTGGTGTGGAAGGAGAGGCCCTTGGGCATGCTGACCAGGACCCCAAGGAGGGCCTGGTGCTCTGAGGGCACAGTCAGCACCTCCTTCCAAGAGAAGCCCCAGAGACAGGGACCTCCCTCACCACTTCCCTTTGTATGTGCAGACACCTCCCATATGCAAATGCCCACATGGCCACCAGACACACACACAGTTGGCATCCACTTAAATGCAGGGCCTCCTCACCCTGGAGAATGCTTTCTGGGGGACGAGGACCTCACCTGCAAGACATGACTTCCCTGTGGCTCTTCCTCTTCCTGCTCTCAGCTCCCAGATGTGAGTGACTCAGGGCTTAGATGTGAGGAGATGGGGACCCTGCATCTGAGCCCAGGGCTCACTGTGTTCTCTCTGTCCCAGGTGTCCTGTCCGAGGTGCAGCTGCAGGAGTCTGGCCCAGGACTGGTGAAGCCCTCACAGACCCTCTCCCTCACCTGCACTGTCTCTGGTTACTCCATCACCAGTGGTTATGCCTGGGGCTTGATCCGCCAGCCTCCAGGGAAGGGGCTGGAATGGATGGGGTACATATATTATGATGGCAGCACTTACTACAGCCCCTCCCTCAAGAGCCCCACCATCTCCAGAGACACGTCCAAGAACCAATTCTCCCTGCAGCTGAGCTCCGTGACCACCGAGGATATGGCCATGTATTACTGTGCAAGAGGCACAGTGAGGGGAAGTCAGTGTGAGCCCAGACAATAACCTCCCTGAGGAAACAGCTGGGCTGGGCTGCAGGAAGCGTTTGTTACCACCAGGGGGCGCTGAGGACCACAGGCATGACTACCAGCTCAGGAGCTGGGACCTGGGGGATATAGTCTCTGATGACCTGGTGAGAGGTTTTATTCTCCAAAAGTAACATCCTCTTCCAGGAGTCACTGCCCCTTCCCTTTATGCCTTCCATTTCCTTCCACACCAACCCTGAGAGGAAGGTATTTACCTCCTCTGCTCAATTAGGAAGTCAGACTCTAACCTCCCTGAGGAGGCAGCAGGGCTGTGCTGCAGGGAGCTTCCAAAACACCAGGATTCACTCAGGACCAGCTTAGGGGCCAGACCTGGAGCAGGTGGAACGTTGAGAAAAGACCATTTCCTGCTCCATCTTAAATTAGTTTTGCTCACAGGCTCAGCCACTGAGCTCACAAGAAGCCTGTCCAAGGTCTACTTTTAGAGATTGTGTTTGTGAACAAAAAAGTGGCTCGGTCCTAAATCTGACAAAACCCAGTGACTGACAGGACCCTCACAGGAGGCTCTGATCACACATTCCCACCTGGGCAGTCCTGGGGGTGGGCACGCCCCAGGCCTATGACTTCTTTACTAAAAGGCTCCTCTTTTCCTGAAGCACCGTCCATGGTTCCTGTGCATCTGGGTTCACACACCTGTGACAACAGCATGACCACCCTCAGGGAGCACCTTCTGTTCACTGTCTGTCACCCAGTCCCCGCCTTGCTCTCTCCCACCTCCATGTCACCCCTCACCTTCCCTCCTTAACTTCAGATGCACAAACGCAGCTGCAAATGGTTATTCTCCGGAGCATTGGAGGTCTTGCTCCAAACAGTTGTTGACAATTTGACCCCAATAAAATCTTATAAAACATTCCCTACATTTTGGACATTTCTTACATCAACATGTTGTCTTTTCTTCATTTACAACGTACATTCATACAGGTTTCTTCCCCGTGTGGAGAGGGAAGTGCACACACTTATAAAAACCTGCTACCTGGATGGATGAGTTCATATGAGTTCACAGATGCTGGTGATGAGACAAGCTTGTTGTCATGATCGTTAAGTGTCCCATCTTTTCCTATCCCAGCAGTTATGACTGGGAGATTGAACATCAACCTATGAACCAGGAGGTCATGGTTCAAATCCTTGGTCAGCACACATGCCGGGGTTTCTGTCTCAATCCCCAGGGTAGGGAGAACAGGGGAGTGGGTAGATGGCAGGTGATCAGTGATTCTCATCATTGATGTTTCCATGGCTCCACTGGCCTCCTCTCTGGAGTCAAGGAAAGTGTATAAAGAAGGAGAAGGAAAGAAAGGCGGCTTCCCCAGCTGTGCCTTCTCCCCTGTGACACTCTGGCAGGTCCCCTGCTGGTTGAATCAGCATAAAATCCACAACCTAAATGGGCCACTTTGAAGTCCTTGACATGAGAACCTCTAAGCCTGTGCAGAATAGTTTTAAGAGTTTATTTGAGCCAAACTTGATCACTGGAACAGCGAGCCCAGCTTCTTCTGTCCCCGGGATCAGGGATTATCAAGTCCAACATGAAATCGGGGACCAGAAGGTTTAAGCAAAAGCATGGACACTTAGTACAAGCAGATTCAGATTCCCCGCAGGGGGAGGGCCTCCAGATAGGCTGCCCCTGAAGCCTGTGGTCTCGGTGTATATGGGCCACCAACTCCGTGTCCACCCGTGTGCCCACCTGATTGGCCCTCACTGTTCCTGCCCAGCAAGGGGCCTGCATGTCCCCTCTTCCCTTGTGTGCATTCATCTTCCTGTCCCAGGCCCTCCCTCATTTCCCAGGCCTCCCGCTCTGAGTCCAGAAACATTCTGTTATTGCTGCCTGGTTGGTGCCTGTGCTTAGGCTGCACAGACTGCCATGTCTGCCCCTGCCTACCATCCACCTGCCTTGATTTCCCATGAACCCTGCCCTGTCTGCCTGCCTGTCAACCTAACTGGCCTCAAAGTCACCTCTTCTGGACATGTGTCTGGGGTCCCCCAGGAACAGGAAGCTCATATTCCTAAAACACAGGCTCTCCTTACAAAGCCCAGACTCACTGCTCAGCCCGGGGCCCCTCCTCCCACCTCTGCTGGCCTGGGATGGGCGCTGCCCCCTCTGTTCTCTCTGTTATTGGTAGATTTCCATGGTGGTTGCTCTTCTCCTTCTCATTCTCTGTTTGTTCAAAAGGAGTCACTGAGCAGAAGGGGCAGAAGCAAAATGGTGGCATAGGCAGCTCCAAACTCTTGTTCCTCCACAAAAGCATCAAAAAACAAATGGAAACTCTCAGAACTGGCATCTGTCAGGCTCTGGAACACAGTCAGACATGCAGCAACTAAGTGAACCCTGAGTCAAGTACATGCTACTTAGACAGGAAAGGAGCCAGGGGTGTGGCTTAAGGGCTGAGTGTCCATCCAGGAACCACCAGGTTATGGGTTTGATTCCCATTCAGGGCCCAGGCTCTGGGTTGAAGGCTCAATCCCCAATATGAGACAGCTGATCAATGATTCTCTCTCATCATTGATGTTTGATCATTCCACCTCACTCTCCCTATCCCTTCCTCTCTGACATCAATAAACACATTTTCTAAAGATTAATAAAAAGATAAAAAATCACACACACACACACACACACACACATGCATAAACACACACACACAAAAAAAAAAACAGAGGATAAAGGAACGACAACTTTAAAGTGCTGAAGAGAAAATAAAAAGCCATCAACTTAGAATTCTAAACTAACTGAAAATACATTTCAACATAGAATGAAGCCTGATTGATGTCACTCAGTGGTTGAACTTCGACCTATGAATCCATTCCTGGTCAGGGCACATGCCTGCATCTCACTCTCACTCTCTATCCCTTCCTCTCTGAAATCTATGAAATATATATTAAAATAAGTAAATGGAAAGGCTGTGGGTTTGTTTCCCAGTTCTGGAAGTTGTGGGAGATAACTGATAAATATTTCACTCTCCAGTCAATGTTTTCCTTTCTCTCCCCATCTTTCACTGATTAATGTTTCTCTCTCATATCAAAGTTTCTATCTCTCCTTTCCTCTTTCTCCTTCACCTCTAAAAATCAATGAGCACATCCTCAGATGAGGACAAAGAAAAGTAGATCCAGCCTGGCTCATGTGGCTCAGTGGTTTATCTTTGACTCAGGACCCAAGAAGTCAGTGGTTTGAATCCTTGTGAGGACACATTGATGGGGTTTTGGTCTGTATCCCCAGTGGGTGGTGTCAAGCAGGTGGCAGACAATACATAATTCTCTCTAATGGATTTTGCTCTCTATCCCTTTCACTCTCTCTCTCTCTAAATATCATGAAATTTTTTTAAAAAGATCAGTATCTACATTTATTCCTACATATATATATATATAATCTGTATTCATGTCTATATCAAAGTCCATATCTATATCTATATCTATATCTATATCTATATCTATATCTATATCTCTCCATCTCTAACTCTGGAAGAAGAGGCACATTGATCTTATCCTTAAGGAGTCACAGATTGTGCCCACATCCTACTTCCTCACCACCTTCTGCAGCACAGCCCCTGCTGTGGAAGGAGAGGCTCCTGGGCACAGTGACCAGGACCCCAAGGAGGGCCTGGTTCTCTGAGGGCACAGTCAGCACCTCCTTCCAGGAGAAGCCCCAGAGACAGGGACCTCCCTCACCACTTCCCTTTGTATGTGCAGACACCTCCCATATGCAAATGCCCACACGGCCACCACACACACACACACACACACACACACACACACACACACACAGTTGGCATCCACATAAACGCAGGACCTCTTCACCCTGGAGAATGCTTTCTGGGAGACAAGGACCTCACCTGCAAGACATGACTCCCCTGTGGCTCTTCCTCTTCCTGCTGTCAGCTCCCAGATGTGAGTGACTCAGGGCTTAGATGTGAGGAGATGGGGACCCTGCATCTGAGCCCAGGACTCACTGTGTTCTCTCTGTCCCAGGTGTCCTGTCCCAGGTGCAGCTGCAGGAGTCTGGTCCGGGACTGGTGAAGCCCTCACAGACACTCTCCCTCACCTGCACTGTCTCTGGTTACTCCATCGCCAGTGGTTACTACTGGGGCTGGATCCGCCAGCCCCCAGGGAAGGGGCTGGAGTTTATAGGGTCTAAACATAGTAGTGGGAGCAATTACTACAGCCCCTCCCTCAAGAGCCGAGCCTCCATCTCCATAGACACATCCAAGAACCAGTTCTCCCTGCAGCTGAGCTCTGTGACCACCGAGGACACAGCCATGTATTACTGTGCAAGACACACAGTGAGAGAAAGTCATTGTGAGCTCAGACACTAACCTCCCTGAGGAGACAGCTGGGCTGGGCTGCAGGTGGCACCTGGACACCAGAGGGTGCTCAGGACCCATAGCACAGAGAGCAGCCCCAGGAGCAGGGGCAAAGGGAGGGAGAGGGAAGGGCCTTCCTGTTGGGCTCAGGGATTTCCTCTCAAGCTCTCAGCTGCCTCCAGGGAGGGCTGTTCCTTCTCATGTTCTCACTGCACACAACAGTGAAGAAGGGCATTGTGTTTGCAGGTGTCATGGCAGCAATGACGGGTACTCTCCCTCACCAAGCCTCCTTCGCAAATTCTAAAAGTGCCTTTTCACCCTTTTCAGTGTTTTGTTGATGAGTGTGAGTTCCACAGCTGGGTCACTGAGATTGGGCTGTGTGCACAGCTCTGCATTCCTCCCTCGGGGGCCCAGCTCCCTCAATGTCTGACTCTCCATGTGCCCTCCCTCTCCTGGTTCCAGGGAGATCACAGGCCTTCCTGGTCACACTCACACAAAGTCACACACTCAGAGTCACACACAGTCATACACAGAGTCACAGACACATAAACACACACACACACACACACACACACACACACACACACACACAGTCTCACAGTTGTTTCTGGGAAAAGCATTCATACATGAGCAGTGGTACAAAACCACTCATGTCATTACACTGATCACTGTGTAAGGGAAACAGTGTCAGATGGGACTTCTGGTCTCCTGAACATGAACCTCCTGCAACAAATATGGACGTGAAGTGTTGAAGGAAAATTGAGTAGCATTCAAGGTTGAATTCTAAACTAACTGAACATATATTTCAAAACTGAATGAAGCCATGGTGGTGTGGTACAGTGGTTAAGCTTCAACCTGTGATTCCATTCCTGCTCAGGGCAATTGCCTCAGTTGTGGGCTTGATTCCCAGTAGTGACCATAAAGGAGGCAGATGACCAAGGATTCTTTTCATCATTGATGTTTCTATCTATCTCTCACTCTCACTCCCTCTCTGAAATCAATAATATATATATATATATATATATATATATATATATATATATATATATATATTAAAACAAATATATGCAACGGTTATGGGTTCCCAGGCTTGGCAAATATGGGAGGCAAATGATAAATATATTCTCCACCATCGTTTCTTTCTTTCTCAATATTTCTATTTCACATCAACATTTCTCTCTCTATCTCTCTCTCTATCTCTCTCTTTCTCTCTATTTCTTTCTCTTTCTATATCAATGTTATCTCTCTCTCTTTTCCATTTCTATAAAAGTCAATGAAAATGTCCTCAAATAAGGATAAATAAAATAATTTATATCTATACTATGTCTATATCTGCAAATACATTTATAGTTAAGCTATGCATATATAAATCAATATCTATATCTTATTGATATCTATCTATATCCATGGGAGAAGAGTCACATTAATATTATCCCTAAAGAGTCACATGCCCACATCCAACTTCCTGACCACCTCCTGCAGCACAGCCCCTGCTGTGGAAGGAGGGGCCCCTGGGTACGGTGACCAGGACCCCAAGGAGGGCCTGGTTCTCTGAGGGCACAGTCAGCACCTCCTTCCAGGAGAAGCCACAGAGACTAAAACTTCCCTCACCTCTTCCCTTGTTATGTGCAGACACCTCCCATATGCAAATGCTCACACGGCTCAGTTGTTGTCCACTTAAATGCAGACCTCCTCACCCTGGAGAAGAGAGAATTCTCCTTCTAAAAGATTTGCCAGGCATTTGTCCAATTAAAACCCTGACACACAGCAATAACAAAGGCACTGGACTCCTCCTGCTAATGCGTGGGGACCAAACCTCAGCCTGCAGGAACTCACCTTCCCCCCCCACCCCCCAGTGAAGATGAAGCCCCTGGGCAGACCTGGGCTAGTGCTCCTAACTCTGGGGAGAGGGAGGCTTCCTGTGGCTGCAGTGTAGAGGCCCCAGAAACCAAGCCACATGCCAAACAGGTCCCTAGTGCAGTGCAGGCTGGTCAGCTGAGCAGCTTCTACACCTGGGCATGAGGGTGGGCTGGTCCTGGCTTGTTTGACCCGTGATTGCCCCAAGATCATGGGGCCACTGGGCCTGGGCTCACTGCTTTCCACCAGCTGCAGCTCACCAGTTTCTATGGGCTAGAGGGAGTTGACCAGTCCAGCCCAGAGCATGTGGCAGCAGCTCTGAAGGTCACCATGGCAATCCAGCACTGACTTCCAGTTCATGATTGGTCTTTACTAGTTATTACCCTGGACTTTTATTATGAGGATAATATTTTATTGTTGAAAGTATCACGTATGTTCCCCATTGACCCAGCCAGCCAGCCACCACCATCGATCAGGGCACCATGTGTAAGTCATGGAAACTCTCCACTGTGAGAGGCTGGGAAACAGAGCTTTGCACACGCACAGCAGGGAAGCTGAGGGAAATGTGTGCTTTCGGGAGGCAGCTGTGTGCTTGTGAGAGTGGCAGCAGGTTAGAGATGGAGGCTGCGGCCCCAGAGTACAGCCCAGCCTCTCCTGCTTCCTCACATGCATATGTTAGAGTTTTGTGGAGATCTGATTGTGGAAAATAACAAGAAGAACCTTTAAGCTCCAAAGAAAAGCATCATTCAATGAAAATTTCTATTCCAAAACCTGAGAAAAGCAACATGACCCACCGCGGGTGAAGGAGAGCGAGAGGAACCCCATCCACGTGCTTCTGGGGGAGCACCCCTGGGACCTCATCAAAACCTCGAAAAAGGAGGACTCTCAGTCCTGGAAGCTACCCCTAAAGGAATGGGGTCAGGGTGACGAGTCTCAGGAAAGGAGAGAGGGAGTACGGGTCAGGACAGCACCCCTATGGCCAACATCCTTGAGTCCTTTCCCATCAGGGGTCACCCCTATGATGACAAGGTCAGGCATGCAGCCCAGGTCATAGCTGCACCTTATATGCAGACTCCATGCAAATGTGGGTCTCCTCGTGCTTATAAAAGAAGGCACTTGCCCGGCATGTTGGGGAAGCACCCAGAATCCAAGCGCCTGAGACAGGACCCCAGCGACTCCACCATGGACTTGGTTCCAAGCTGCATTTTCCTCCTGATCATTTTCCAAGGTCATTGTCAAGAGTGGGGAGAGCTGAGCCCTGTGTCTGTGCCTGTTTTTGCTTCCATGTGATTCTAAGTCCATCTGTGTCTCTGTGTTTACAGGTGGCCAGTGTGAGGTGCAATTGGTGGAGTCTGTGGGAGGCCTGGTGCAGCCTGGGGGGGTGGGGGGGTCTCTGAGACTCTCCTGTGCAGCCTCTGGATTCACCTTCAGCAACTATAAAATGAACTGGGTCCGCCAGGCTCGAGGGAAGGGCCTGGAGTGGGTCTCACTCATGTGTAGTAGTGGTAGAACCATATACTACGCCGCCTCTGTGAAGGGCCGCTTCACCATCTCCAGAGACAACGCCAAGAACACTCTGTACCAGCAAATGGGCAGCCTGAAAGCTGAGGACACAGCCCTGTATTACTGTGCAAGACACACAGAGAGGGGAAGTCAGTGTGACCTCAGACACAAACCTCCGTGAGGAGATAGCAGGGCTGGGCTGCACACCAGGGGGCGCTCAGGTCCCATAGCACAGAGAGCAGCCCCAGAACAGGGGCAGGGGAAGGTGGGAAGGAAGGGCCTTCCTGTTGGGCTCAGGGATTTCCTCTCAAGCTCTCAGCTGCCTTCAAGGAGGACTCTTCCTTCTCATGTTCTCACTGCAGACAACAGTGAAGAAGGGCATTGTGTTTGCAGGTGACATGGCGTCAGGGAGTGAGGAATCTCCTTCACCAAGTGTTTTACTTTCTGTGTCTCTTTCTCTGCAAGGAGACCATCCTCAGGGCTCTCCTTGTCCTAGTGTTGGGTAGCTTTCCCACCAAAAGACACCCCAGTGCTGCCCTGGCCCCTGTGTGCTGACCTCAGGCCCCTGTCCCACCTTTCCCTCTCACAGGCCCACCTGTCCTCACCTTTCCCTCTCACACACCCACCTGCGTCCACCTTTCCCTCTCAGAAGCTTCCCTCCTGGTCCCCATTCACCGGGTGGATGTGCAAATCCACCCCAACATCTGGCTTCAATTATCATAAAACCTTGGGTCTCATTGGCATTGTTTCCTGATGCAGGGGACCCTGCGGTTACAGGAATGTCCAGCAGATGGCTCAAGTTGACCCCCCACGTCAGCACCCTTAGCTCACTGGTTACGTCCTTAACCATCTGCAAAGTCCTGTCTTATAAGTCACCCACAATCCCCAAAGATGAGAACCTGGAGGTTCCTGAAGTCAAGGTCCAGCCATCACAGTCCCCTTAGAGTCAGGGCCATCAAGGCCTCTCAGGAACCTGGGAGCTGGGAGTTGTGTGTGTGTGTGTGTGCGTGTGTGTGTATATGTGTGTGTGCACATGGTAGTCTGTTTGGAATTGAGCCATGACCCCCATCTATCTGGGATGCTGGCACAGTAGTTTGGACCTCACATGGAACCTGGAACGTGGGTTAGTCTTCAAGCCATTGCTTTCTCTCCTGAAGGACTCCAGATGTGGTGTGTGGCTATTTCAGGGCAGAGAGAGGCAGATGGAACTGGTTGGACAATGAGGAAATGACAGCACAATCAAGGAACGGTTCTGGAGATATGCCTGCTCAGACGTGGTGAATTCTTGTCCACGGTAATTCCCTGCCAGGCTCAGGGTGGCTTTTCCTGTGTTGTACATGGTCCATCCAGTGAATGGGCTTCAGGGTTGGGGTCGCCCATCATATAGGGACACAGTGACAGCACTGCCCAGGGCCACACACAGACCTGAGGTGGCACTGGAGGAGGAGGACATGGTGCCTCTGATGTGAGCTGCTGATGAAGCAGGAAATCCCCACATGCCCTCCCTCTCCTGGTTAGAACCATGTCATGTGTCCACATGGACACAGACCCTGATGGTGAGAACAAGGGGAGCATCAGGGCTGACCAGATTTCTAAGACAATAGATCCACTGGATCCAGTATCCAGTGGATTTCTCCATGATTTATTCATTCTGTAATAATTGACAGAGAAAAAATATTCTCTTCATATAAAATTATTTATATATGTTCCTTCATATCATTGATTTACTTCAAAACTTTTTATAATTACCTATGGCCTAGAGATATAGGAAAAATGCTTAAAGTCAGTGCCATCACAGAGATGTCAATTAAAAGGACAGCAGGTATCAACTCATACCTGTCAGAATGGCCGCCATCAACAAATCAACAAATGACAAGTGCTGATGTGGGTGTGGAGCAAAGGGAACCTTCTTACACTGCTGGTGGGAACCCAGGCTGGTGCAGCCACTATGGAACACAGAATGGAGTTTCCTCAAAAAAATTAAAGATTGAACTATCATTTCACCCAGTGACTTCTCTTTTAGGAGTATATGCTAAGGGACCTCAAATACCAATCAGAAACAATGCATGCACCCCTATGCTCATAGCAGCACAATTTGCAATGGGTAAAATATGGAAACAACTGAAGAGCCCATGAGTAGCTGAGTGGATAAAAAGCGGTGGCACATTAATGCCACAGAAAAGTATGCAGCAGTAAAAGAGAAGGATCTCTTATACTTTGGGACAGCATGGAGGAACGTGGAGAGTGTCATGCTAAGTGAAATAAGCCAGTCAGAGAAAGACAAGTATCACATGGTCTCACTCATATGTGGAACCTAATTAACAAAATAAACTGATAAACAGAACGAGTCCAGAGACCTGTAAGCATGGAGCAGATTGGGGAATCTCAGAGGGAAATTGTGGTAGGGTTGGTGGGGAGAAGTGGTCAACCAACAAACTCTTATGCACAGAGGCTTAATCGAGGGACACAGACAACAGGATGGGGAAGGCCTGGGGCATCCAGGGCGGGCTAGAAGGTGTCAATGGGGGACACAAGGGAACATGAGTAATACCTTCAACAATGAAGGTACAATTTAAAGAAAAAAGAATTAGGACTTGGACCCTCAGACTCCACCTTAATATGGTCCCTGTGTCACCATCTTCTCTCAGGTGGGGTAAAGACCTCAGTTATGAAATACACTGCCTCATGCAAAAGAGAAGAGGCAGACCAGGTTAAATATGGGTAAGTCTGTGCCCTGAGGGCATCACCCACAGCCACACCCTCCCCTACAGAAGTGCTCCCAGCACAGCCCTCACCATGGACTGCAGCTGGAGAACCTCCTCCTGGTGGCCATGGTGACAGGTAAGGGGTTCCTGTCCTGGTTAAGGAGGGTCCAGGGAGAGTCCAGGGGGATTCCACTTACTCCTGTCTCCTCCCACAGGTGTCCACTCCCAGGTGCAGCTGGTGCAGCCAGGGGCTGAGGTGAGGCAGCCTGGGGCCTCCGTGAAAGTCTCCTGCAAGGCTTCTGCATGCACCTTCACCGACTACTGGGTGTACTTTGTGCGACAGGCCCCAAAACAGGGGCTTGAGTGAGTGGGGAGGGTTGACCCTGGCGATGGAGACAAGCTACGCACTGAAGTTCCAAGGCAGAGTCTCCATGACCACAGATGAGTCCACGAGCACTGCCTACATGGAGCTCAGCAGCCTTAAAACCAAGGACACAGCCGTGTATTACTGTGCAACAGACACAATGATGGAAAGTCAGTGTGAACCCAGACTAACCTCCCTGAGGAAACAGCAGGGCTGGGCTGCAGTGGACACTCAGGACACCAGGAGGCACTCAGGACCAACACTGGGCCCTGACCATGAGCAGATGGAGACTTAAAGAAAGATACCATTTCTTGTTTTGTCTTAAAATAGTTTTGCTCACAGGCTCAGCCACAGAGCTCACAGGAAGCCCTGTCCTAGGTCTGGTTTTAGCGATTGTGTTTGTAAACAAAAAGGGGGCTCTGTTCTAGGGATGACAGGGACCATATGCTAAGCTGAAAAGCCCACGGGAGGTTTGCATGGCAGTTGTACAAACTCACCAAGACCTAAATAACCACAAAAGATGGTCTGAAAATTAAATATTTAACTACAAACAAGTTGTGGTGAATAGTAATGTCCGAGACCAGTATTTTCCTTACAAAATTGAACTTAGATCTTTACTGAGCCCATTTGTCTTTTGGCCTCTTAGATAACATTCCTATGAAATTACTGGATAACTTGTAACTTTCCTTTATTTTCCAAACCCCTCAGGGCACAACAAATATCACCAGTATGTTCTCTCTTTGTTATTGTCAGCAAGTTAATCATCAACGATTAATTATCTTAAAGTCTCCTGTATCCATCATAATAAAAGATGCACCTGTCCATCATTTCACTTTTTACCCTATCCCAGAAGTCTCCCCGCTTTGCTTCCTCCCAACTCCTTAATCTATCACCAATTAATTTCATGTAACTAATCCCACACCCCTTCCTTTGATTGCAATCTATAAACACAGATGTAAACCCCTGTGCATTATCTTAATTCATTGAGGTTCTACTACCAGGCATATGTCCACAGTTTGGCTCAAATAAACTCACAAAATTCTTTACAGGTCTAATTTTTTTTTTACTTTAACAATCTTTATTTTTTACAGCTGCATAGTGTTCCATAGTGTAGATGTACCACAGTTATCCAATCATCTGCTAATAGGCACTTAGGCTATCTCTAAAGCTTAGCTGTCATAAATTGTACTGCTATGAATATAGGGGTGCATGCATTCTTTCTGATGCATGCTTTGGGTTTCCTAGGATGTGTTCCTAGGAAGTGGGATGACTGGGTCAACTGAAAGTTCCATTTTTAATTTTTAGATGGAACTCTATATTGTTAATATTATGGCTGCCAGAGTCTGCATTGCTAATGGGTCAAATAAACTAATGAATAAAAGTAGACCCATAGACATGGAAGCATGAACAGCCCATGGAACCTCAGAGGGAAGGCAGAGGAGGATGGTTGGAAAGAGATCAACCAATAGACTTGTCGTCATACATGCCTCACCTGGACACAGACAATAGGGTGCTGAGGGCCTGGGGAGGGAATGGGAGTGAGCTGGGAGATGATAATGGGGATGAGAGGGGACCTATGTAATATTTCAACAATAAAAATTAGGAGAGGAGAGAGAGGAGAGAGAGAGAGAGAGAGAGAGAGAGAGAGAGAGAGAGAGAGAGAGAGAGAGAGAGAGAGAGAGACTCTCCTGTTCATTATCCTGTCACTCAGTCCCCACCTTGCTCTCTCCCACCTCCATGTCACTTCTCTCCTTCCCTCCTTAACTTCAAATGCACAAACACAGCTACAAACAGTTATTCTCTGGAGCATTGGAGGTCTTGCTCCCCAACAGTTGACGACAGTTTGGCTCCAATAAAATCTTATCAACATGCTCTCCATGTTTTGGCATTTTATACATCAGCATGTCATCTCTTCTTCATTTACCACACACGTTCACACACGTTTCTTCCTGTGTGGAGAGGGAGGTGCACACAATTATAAACACCTGCTGCCTCCACAGGATGATGGTGGTGACTCTAAAGAGTTCACACCCTTTGGTGTGGGGATGACCTCCAACCACTTAGCCCACCAGCCAGGCTCCATGTGTAAATGATGGAACCCTCCCACTGTGAAAGGCTGGGAAACAGGGCTTTTTCACAGGAACAGCAGGGAAGTTTAGGGAAATATGTGCTTTCCGGAGGCAGCTGTGTGCTTGTTAGAGTGGCAGCAGGTAAGAGATGGAGGCTGCGGCCACAGCATCCAGCCCAGCCTCTCCTGTCCCCTCACTTGCATATGTTAGATTTTGTGTAGGATCTGATTGAGGAAAGTAACAAGGAGAATCTTTCAGTCTCAAAACAAAACCTTCATTCAATGCACATTCTTATTTCCAAATCCCAGAAAAGCAACATTGCCCTGGGCAGGTGAAGGACAGTGAGAAGAAGCGCCATCCACCTGCCTCTGGGGGAGCACCCCTGGGTCCTCATCAAAACCCCAGGAAGGAGGACTCAATCCTGAAAGCTGCACCCAAAGGAATGGGGTCAGTGTGACGTGTCTCAAGAAATGAGGGAGGGAATGCGGGTGAGGACAGGATCCCTTGTGGCCAGCATCCTTGAGTCCTTTCCCATCTGGGGTCGCCCTTAGGATCACAAGGTCATGCATGCAGCCCAGGGTCACAGCTGCACCTTATATGCAGACTCCATGCAAATGGGACTCTCCTCCTGCTCATAAAAGGGGACCCTTGCCTGGCATGTTGGGGAGATACCAGAACCCAAGTACCTGAGACAGGACCAAGTGGCTCCACCGTGGACTTATGCCAAGTTGCGTTTTCCTCCTGATCATTTCTCAAGGTCATTGTCAGGAGTGGGGAGCGCTGAGCCCTGTGCCTGTGCCTGTTTGTGCTTCCATGTGATTCTAAGTCCCACTGTGTCTCTGTGTTTGCAGGTGTCTAGTGTGAGGAGCAGCTGGTGGAGTCTGGGGGAGGCCTGGTGCCGCCTGGGGGGACTCTGAGACTCTCCTGTGCAGCCTCTGGATTCACCTTCAGTAGCTATCCCATGAACTGGGTCCGCCAAGCTCCAGGGAAGGGGCTGGAGTGGGTCTCACGCATTAGTACTGGTGGTGGTAGCACATATTATGCCGATTTTGTGAAGGGCTGCTTCACCATCTCCAGAGACAACGCCAAGAACACGCTGTACCTGCAAATGAACAGCCTGAAAACCGAGGACACAGCCATGTATTACTGTGCAAGAGACACAGTGAGGGGAAATCATTGTAAGCCCGGACACAAATCTCCCAGAGGAGACAGCTGGTCTGGGCTGCAGGAGGCACCCCGGACACCAGAGGACACTCAGGACCCACAGCACAGAAAGCAGCCCTATCAGCAGGGACAGGAAGAGGGAGAGAGAATCCCTGTTGGGCTCAGGGATTTCCTCTCAAGCTCTCAGCTGCCTCCAGGGAGGGCTCTTCCTTCTCATGTTCTCACTGCAGACAACAGTGAAGAAGGGCATTGTGTTTGCAGGTGACATGGCGGCAGTGATGGGGACTCTCCTTCACTAAGTCCTTTATTTTCTGTTTCTCTTTCTCTACTAGGAGACCATCCTCAGTGCTGTCCTTGTCCTGGATTTGTGATACCTTCCCAGCAAGGGCAACCCCAGGGCAGCCCTGCCCCCTGTGGGCTTACCTTAGGCCCCTCCCCCCATTTTTCCCTCTCACAGGCCCACCTGACCCCACCTGTCTCTCTCACAGGCCCACCTATGCCACCACAATCTGGATTACCCCCCCCAGGACCTCCCATCACAGCTCTCAGTCCTCCCTACAGGCTGAGTTAAACACACGAGGGCTTTAATCTAATATAAAGGAGTGGGTAGAACTGTCTATATTTTAGACAGTTAGAGGTTAAAAAGTAAGAGCATCTGCAATAAATAATACATGAAGTGTATAACACTGCAGATTAAACATAGGTGAACTTCTAGAAGTGAAAAGAAACTCTCCAAAGTGGAACACAGAATAAATTTTCCACAAAATAGCCAAGTGCCAGGAATGTAAGAGACAATGAACCAGTCAAATATCTATAATAATAAAAGTGTAATATGCAAATAGACTGAATGACCAAACAGCAGATCGACCATCCAGACACCCTTCCAGAGGACCATGCTATAACACACACTGGTACCAGGCCAACCAATGGGGATGCAATGAGATTGGATGGGGGGGCCCCTCAAATGCCCATGATCACCCTGCAGAGGGAAGCCCAGGCCACCCTCTGTGGGGTGATTGATGGGGAGGAGGGGTCTGCCATCAATCGCCCCACAGAAGGCGGGCTGAGGGACCTCACCAGTGAATGAATCCGTGCACTGGGCCACTAGTATATACATGTATTAGGAATCCCAGGAAGATGAGAGGGCGGGCTCCTAGAAAAATGGCTTAAGAAATCATTGCAAATAGTTTTTCAGAATTTGATGAGTCTGAAGCCTCAGCCAGTGCTCCAAGAAGAAATGGAAATAAACAACATTGTCATGGCACAATGAAGTCAACCTGGTGAAAAAGATAAAATGCCCAAGAGAAGCAAAGAAAAACCACACTTGAATCAAGAAACAAGGTTAATAAAAACATAAAAGGTCACATGCACTTAAACTGGTTTGGCTCAGTAAATAGAGCGGTGGCCTGTGGACTAAAGGGTCCTGGATTTGATTCTGGTCAAGGGATTGTTCCTTGGTTGCAGGCACATCCCCAGTAGGGGGTGTACAGGAGGCAGATGATTTATGTTTCTCTCTCATCAATGTATCTGACTCTCTATCTCTCTCTCTTCCTCTCTGTAAAAAAAATCAATAAAATCTATTTTTTTAAAAAGGTCACATGAAAATCTATTTCTAAACAGAATGAAAGTAAAATTACAATATATCAATTTTGTGAGATGCAGCTAAGAGCAGTGCTTGGCGGGAAATGTACAGCATAAATGCTTGTTAGAATAGAATAAATATATTTTTAAAATATACTTTATTGATTTTTTACAGAGAGGAAGGGAGAGAGATAGAGAGCCAGAAACATCGATGAGAGAGAAACATCGACCAGCCGCCTCCTGCACATCCCCCACCGAGGATGTATCCGCAGCCAATGTACATGCCCTTGACCAGAATTGAACCCGGGACCCTTCAGTATGCAGACAGACGCTCTACCACTGAACCAAACCAGCTTTGGCAAGAATAAAGATTTTTAAATCAATAATCTCAGCCTCCACTTTAAAAGATTGGAAAAGGATGAGAACCAATTTGGAGGCAGAGGTAAATGCATGTTCTCACTGCCTCCCACAACTTGTCCTCACATGGGCACTTCCATGCCCAATACAAGTCGCAGCCATCTGCAGATCCCCCTGGAGATCTTGCTTGGTGGCCCCAGGCAGTGGCTGACTTTACACCTTTCAGGAGACCCTGGAAGTGCACCCAATGGACAGTTTCAGACCATACCATATTACAACTCCATACATTCTGGAAAAGGAGGAGGAGCAGGAGGAGCAGGAAAAGGAAGAAGGAAGAAGGAAGAAGGAAGAAGGAAGAAGGAAGAAGGAAGAAGGAAGAAGAAGAAGAAGAAGAAGAAGAAGAAGAAGAAGAAGAAGAAGAAGAAGAAGAAGAAGAAAAGAAAACATGAACAAAGGATTAGCCAGTTTGGGTCATTGGATTGAACATTGGCCTGCTGACTATAGGGTTCCAAGTTTGAATCTGATCAGGGGCACATGTTAGGGTTTTAAGCATGCAGAAGGTGGCTCATCAGTGATTCTCTGTCATCATTGGTGTGGTTTTTTTTTTCTTTCTCTCTTTCTCCTTCTCTCTCCCCTTTCCCTTCCTCTCTGAAATCAATAAAAATATAAAAATAAATACAAATAAAATATATGAACAAAATAATGTCAATTATCATATATCTATAAACATTTAAATCTAGTTACCAAAATAAATAAATAAAGTAATTAATTTATTAATAAAATAGAACCTGGTGCAAAGAAACATGGAACAGAGTAACGAAACTCAGAGGGAAAAGGGAGGAGAGAATGGAAAGGGATGAACCATAGATTTCATATGCATATTTGGATGACCTATGGATATAGATATGTAGGTGGTGAAGGTGGGGCTGGGGCAGGAATGGCGTGGAAGGTTGATAGGGGGGTAAAAAAGGGGACATCACTAATACTCTCAACAGCAAAGATTTTTTAAAGAAAAAAATTAGAAAAGAAAGATCAAAATCACCTAAAATCAAGCAGAAGAAAGAAAAAATAAAGGTGAACAGAGATTAATGAAATAAACAGAGAAAAATGATAGAAAATAACCAATGATGCCAACAGCTTAATCTTTGAAAAGCTCTATAAAACTAACAGGCAAAGAGATAAATGACCAATATCGGAAATTAATAAGGATGCTGAAACCGGTTTGGCTCAGTGGATAGAGCGTCAGCCTGTGGACTGAAGGGTCTCAGGTTCTATTTCGGTCAAGGGCATGTACCTTGGTTGCAGGTCCATCCCCAATAAGGGGTGTGCAAGAGGCAACTGATCAATGATTCTCTCTCATCGATGTTTCTAACTCTCTATTCCTCTCTCTTTCTCTATATAAAACAATCAATAAAAATATATATTTTTAAAAATTAATAAGGATTTATGAACATGTTCCCCAGGGCATTCTTTTTTTTAACTTAGAATCTTTTTAAAAATATATATATATATTTTATTGATTTTACACAGAGAGGAATTGAGAGGGATAGAGAGTTTGAAACGTCGATGAGAGAGAAACATCGACCAGCTGCCTCTTGCACACCCCCAACAGGGGATGTGCCCACAACCAAGGTACGTGCCCTTGACCGGAATCGAACCCGGGACCTTTCAGTCCGCAGGCCGACGCTCTATCCATTGAGCCAAACCAGTTTCGGCCCCCAGTGCATTCTTATCAGAGCAACATTCTTTGAGCAGTCAGTACAGAGAAAGAATAATGACCAAAATCTCTTGTTATAATATTTACCAAAATACTCATTAGAAGATGAGCCAATCCTACCATCAATATAATGACCAAGAAGAAAGTATCACAATGATTCAAAACTGATTCAACATTTTTAAATCATCCAATGTAATCCACCAGGTCAACTGCGTAGGGAAGAGAAGTCACATGGTCATTAAAATCAACACAGAAAAGTGTGTGACAGAGCACAGCACTCATTCATGATCACACAATTAGGGCACTTGGGATAAAGGCCCGACCTCACTCTGGTCCTGGGACTCCTGTAGCTACGATCACACTTGATTTTGGGGAGTTCAATGATCCCCTCAGAAGGGGACAAAGACAGGAAGGCCCACTCTGGCACTTCTACTCACATTTTACTTGACGCTTTAACAAGAGCAAGAAGACGAGAAAAGTGATGGAGGCATTCCAATGTGAAACCCCATACAAGGCGTCCCTCCTTGTAGGGGACATGTCCATCTGTGAAGAGCAACCAGAAGGATCTGCTTCAGCATCATGGGTGAGTGTACAGAAATGGGGCTATTGGAGACTGATCCTCACTGCAGTGGTGCTGCCATGTGGGGCTGGCAAAGCAGCAGAAAAGGGGACGGAACTGAGTTCCTGTGGGAAGCCATCCCCAGACACACAGCCTCTCCCAGAGGTGCGGCCTCCAGGAGGAACTGGGCAGCACACTGGTCTCCAGAGTTCACCCTAAATCCCCTGCTGACTGCAGGACCACGCGTGTTTGCTCATTGAGCTTAGCCCAGGGAACATGACCTCTCCTGCCTCTTTGGCACAGGAAGTAGGTTTGCCCTGGGAGCCAGGAGCCCCCTGAAGCCTGGCTGCCCCCTTGCTCCCACAGAAGCAGGGAGAGGAGTGCCCCTAGAGGTCACACTTCAGAGTGGGTTCCCAGGTCCCCAGAAAGCACGCTGGGTGTGAAGCTGGGGAGGCGCTCAGTGAGTTTCTAAACTGACATTGAACCCCACGTGCGTGCGGAAGGGAAGGGGGAGGAAGTCCTTGTGTCTTCCAGGCACCTGGGACAACGGACTTTTCTTCATTCAGGTTTGTGTTTCCTCAGCCTCAGCTGGCTCAGACAAGTCCCCCACAGCGAGGCCCAGCATCCGCCTGCAGGAGTGGGGGACTGGGTGATTCTTTGTCTTTAAGTCTCTGGAGAGAGGTTCCAGCCTAGTTCCCCATGCACCACTGTACCCTGGGCCCTGGGGCTGCCTCTCCATCCTGATTCCTCTTATCCCAGCAACACAGACAACCCCCAGGTCTGCGGGTCCACCCGGCAAGACCCTGGCTGGCCACATGTGGTGTGGGTCTCCACAGAGCTAACTAGACATTGGGGAGGGCCCTACCTGTGTGGCTCAGTGGATAGAGCCTCAGCGTGCAGACTGAGGGTTCTCGGGTTTGATTCCTGTCAAGGGAACAGATCTCCATTGCAAGCTCCAGCTTTGCCTGCAAGAGGCAACTACTTGAAAGAAGACATTAAGAATATACATCTCAGGTAAAAACTGCTGTTTGAATTTTAACCCTGCTAAGTCTAGCTCCTGCACCTGATTAAACACAGAATGTTTACCTCTGCTTCCAGGTGAAGACCTGGAAACTAAGGCAATTTTCCCTTGCCTGGGACTATTGATTCCCACTGACTAAGTAACCTTCAGAGATAGAAACTGTAGATAACCTTCAGAGGTAGAAACTACATAACCTCTGAGCTCTGCTTCTGTGTTATCAGTTATGCAAGATAGGGCCACATTTCAATGTCCAGCAGGATGTGACTGGGAATGACCAGGCAGGCTGTCCCCAGTCTTTAGAATGTAGTCTTTAGGATTTAGAATTTAGAACAAAGAAAAATTCCTGTGGTTTGAACCTTTAAAAGGGACTGTCTACCCCTGAAACGGTGCAGTCGTGTTGAGTCCACCTTCTTGTGGTGCTCTTGCAGCTGTCCTGGCCAGTTATTTCAATAAATCCTTGCCTGCTTTTTTTAATCAATCATCAGCCTCCAGTGGTCTTATTTTGAACCCAGGGTTCGACCCCACAACACTACACATTGTGTCTCTATGGGTCTCCCTCTCCCATCCCTTCCACTTCCTCTAAAAATAAGAGGGAAACATCCTCTGGTGAGGATGAACACAAGGAACAGAATAAAGGACTCTTATTTTTTTTTATAGACAGCAGGAAAAAAATGATAAGAGGTCACCCCAGAGCCTGCCCGGTGTTGCTCATTAGTTGAGCTTTGACCTATGAACCAAGAAGTCACGGTTGGAATCCTGATCAGAGCACTTGCCTAAGCTACTGCTTGGACCCCCAGTGGGGGGCATGCAGAAGGTAATGAATCAATGATTCTGTCTCGTCACTGTTGTTTCCATCTCTTTCCCCTCCTTTCCTCTCTCAAATCAATAAAAAGAGTTTTTAAAATAAGAATAAAAAATGAACAGCCAGCCGAAAATGGTTTGGCTCAATGGATAGAGCATCAGACTGTGGACTGAAAGGTCCTGGGTTCGATTCCGGTCAAGGGCATGTACCTTGGTTGCGGGCACATCCCCAGTAGGGAGTGTGCAAGAGGCAGCTGATTGATGATTGTCTCTCATCGATGTTTCTAACTCTCTATTCCTCTCTCTTCCTCTCTGTAAAAAATAAAATAAAATAAAATATATATTTTTTTAAAATGAACAGCCAACATATTCCATTTTTTAATCATGTTTGTAAGTTATTAATTTTTGTTATTTGTTTATTTTTATTATTATTAAAACTTATCCAAGGATATTTGTTCATTGATTTTTAAGGGGAGTGAAAGAGAGAGGGAGAGACAGAGAGGAACATGGATGTGAGAGATATTTGGGGATTGATTGCCTACTGTGCCAGCCTCAACCAGGGGAGGAGCCTGCAAGCAAGGTAAGTGCCCTTGAACATAAACCAACCTGGGACCCTTCAGTCCACAGGACCACACTCCAACCACTGAGCCCACCAGCCAGGTTCCATGTGTAACTGATGGAAACTCTTCCAATGTGAGAGGCTGGGAAACAGGGCTTTTGCACACGAACAGCAGGAAAATTGAGGGAAATGTGTGCTTTCGGGAGGCAGCTGTGTGCTTGTGAGAGGGGCAGCAGGTTAGAGACAGAGGCTGCGGCCACAGCGTCCAGCCCAGCATTTCCTGCCTCCTCACATGCACATGTTAGAGTTTTGTGGAGGATCTCATTGTGGAAAATAACAAGGAGAGAATTTTAGTCTCAAAATAAAAGCTTCATTCAATGCAAATTCTTTTTGCAAAACCCCAGAAGGCAACATGGCCCACGGCAGGTGAATGGGGGCGTGAGGAAGCCCCATCCACGGGCCTCTGAGGGAGCACCCCTGAATCCTCATCAAACCCCGAGGAAGGAGGACTCTCAATCCTGAAAGCTGCCCCCAAAGGAATGGGGTCAGGGTGACAGGTCTCAGAAAGGAAGGACGGAGACTGGGTCAGGACAGGAACCCATGTGGCCAGCATCCTTGAGTCCTTTCCCATCAGAGGTCGCCCCTAAGATAACAAGGTCAGGCATGCAGCCCAGGTCACAGCTGCACCTTATATGCAGACTCCATGCAAATGGGGCTCTGCTCCTGCTCATAAAAGGGGACCCTTGCCTGGCATGTTGAGGGGACACCTAGAACCCAAGCACCTGAGACAGGGCCCCAGCGGTTACACCATGAACTTGGTGCAAAGTTGTGTTTTCCTCCTGATAATTTTCCAAGGTCATTGTCAGGAGTGGGGAATGCTGAGCCTTGTGCCTGTGCCTGTTTGTACTTCCATGTGATTCTAAGTCCCTCTGTGTCTCTGTGTTTGCAGGTGTCCAGTGTGAGGAGCAGCAGATGGAGTCTGGGGGAGGCGTGGTGCAGCCTGGGGGTCTCTGAGACTCTCCTGTGCAGCCTCTGGATTCACCTTCAGTAGCTACTTCATGTACTGGGTCCGCCAGGCTCCAGGGAAGGGCCTGGAGTGGGTCGCATACACTAGTAGTGGTAATGGTAATCCCATATACTACGCACTCTGTGAAGGGCCACTTCACCATCTCCAGAGACAATGCCAAGAACACACTGTACCTGCAAATGAACAGCCTGAAACTGAGGACACGGCTGTGTATTACTGTGCAAGACACAGTAAGGGGAAGTCAGTGTGAGTCCAGACACAAACCTCCCTGAGGAGACAGCATGGCAGGGGAGCAGGGAGCGCTCAGGGCCCACAGTACAGAGAGCAGCCCCAGGAGCAGGGGCAGAGGGAGGGGAAGAGAAGGGCCTTCCTGTTGGGCTCAGGGGTTTCCTCCCAAGGTCTCAGCTGCCTCCAGGGAGGGCTGTTCTTTCTCATGTTCTCACTGCAGACAACAGTGAAGAAGGGCATTGTGTTTGCAGGTGACATGGCGGCAGTGACGGGGACTCTCCTTCACCAAGTCTTTTATTTTCTGTGTCTCTTTCTCTATAAGGAGACCATCCTCAGGGCTCTCATTGTCCTGGGTTTGTGAAAAGTTCCACCAAGAGAGACCGCAGCTCAACCCAGGCCCCTGTGTGCTGACCTCAGGCCCCTGTCCACACCTTTCCCTCTCACAGGCTCACCTGCCCCCACCTTTCCCTCTCATAGGTCCACTAAGAATATAAACATCAATGGTCACATAAAAAACTACCAAAACCAGACGAAAATGGAACATTGACTCAAAGAGCTGAAGGAACATTGAGAAGCCATCAACGTAGAATTCTAAACTAACAGAAAAGTCCATTTCCAAACTGGATAAAAATGAAATTACAAAATATCAATTTTGTGCGATGCAGCTAGATAGCATTAAATGCGTATGTTAGGAAGGAATAAAAATCTTTAAATCAATCATCTAAGCCTCCAATTTAAAAAATTCGAAAGGGGTAAGGACCAATTTGGAGGCCGAGGGAAATGCATGTTCTCCCTGCCTCCCACAGCCATGTGAAATGCACAACTAAAATAGAGAACAGCCATCATTCTGGACTGGGTTGGGTTCCTGGTCAAGGCACTTGCCTGGGCTGCTGCCTGGACCCCCATTGGGGGCTTGCAGGAGGCCACAGATGGATGATTCTCTCCTACCATTGATGTTTCCATCACTCTCTCTAGTCCTTTCCTCTCTGACATCAATAAAATATATTTTAAAATAAGAATAAAAAATAAGAATTTTAATAATAAGAATAAAGGTTTGCGGTATCATCCTCTTAGTGACAAATGAAGAGGAGACCAATATTTTGTGTTTGATTCCCATGGGGGGCAGATGGAGAAGAGGCTAGGAATGAGCCATAAGTCGTCAGCAGTCGAATGTAAAGTAATACAAGGTCTGGCTACCTATTTCCCTTAATAATGACAATAAATAACCAAAAAATGAGGTAAAGGGTGAATACTGTGTACAATAACCATGTCTACAAAAAATGTATGGGAGAACTATTACCCATAAGACAATGTTGTTTATGATGGTGATGATGACGATGACCATGGACTGAGCAGGGTTCCTGATCCAATGGAATGAAGGCTCCTCATACAGACACAACGTCACTTTAGCTCCTCCAGTGAGGAATGTCCACTGTTCCCAGTACATGTTGTGAGATTTCATAAATATGACCACAAAAAAAGAAGCAGCTCACCTGCCCCCGCCTTTCCCTCTCACAGGCCCACCTGCCCCCGCCTTTCCCTCTCACAGGCCCACCTGCTCCCATTTTAACTCTCACAGGCCCACCTGCCCCCACCTTTCCCTCTCACAGGCCCACCTGCCCCCACATTTCCCTCTCACAGGCCCACCTGCCCCCGCCTTTCCCTCTCACAGGCCCACCTGCCCCCACCTTTCCGTCTCACAGGCCCACCTGCCCCCACCTTTCCCTCTCACAGGCCCACCTGCCCCCACCTTTCCCTCTCACAGGCCCAAGAGGGCCATCACGACCGGGATCATCCCCCAAGACATCCCACCACAGCTCTCTGTCCTCCCTACCTGTTGGATCAAACACACAAGGGATTTAATCTAATATAAAGGAGTGGGTAGAACTGGTAGAACTGGTCTGTATTTTCAGTTTCTAGAGGTTAAGAAAGTAACAACGTCTGCAGTGCATAATACATTGTGTAAGACTAACACTGCAGATTAAACATAGCTGACCTTCAAGAAGTCTAAGGAAACTCTCCAAAATGGACCACAGAATAAACTTTCCACCAATTAGCCAGGTGTCAGAATGTAAGAGACAATGAAGCAGTCAAATAGCTATGTTGATGGAAGCATAATATGCAAATAGACCGAACAACCAAACAGCATGGACTGAGCAGACAACCTTTCATACGACCTTTCTTATGACACACACTGGTAACAGGCCAACAATGCATCTGCAATGTGATTGGATGGGGGTCCCATCATTGCCCAATGATTGTCCTGAAGAGCAAGTCCCAGGCCACCCTCTATGGGGTGATTGACTGGGGAGGGGGGCTCTGCCATCCATCACCCCACAGAGGGAGGCCCAGGCAAGCCAAGCAATTGCACCCCACACCTGTTTCCCGCAGAGGGAGGCGGCCAGTGTTGGGGAAGGGGGCAGGATCCAACACAGATGGCAAGCAGTGGCAGCAGTGGGGGTGGGTGAAGCTGCCACAGTTGGAGGAAAGAAAGCTCCAATCTTCCCTGATCACCGGCCAGGTCTAGGGACCCTACCTGAGGGGTAATGGATTATGAGAGGGGGCAGGCCAGGCTGAGTGACACCCCCTGTCCTGTCCATGAATTTCATGCATCGGGCCTCTAGACTATATATACAACAGCCTAAAGGACCCAATGACTGAAGCACCATTTGACTGGTCGCTATGAAGCACACTCACCACCAGGGGAGGCAAACACTTAATGCAGGAGCTCCCTGCGGTGGTCAGTGTGCTCCCACAGCAGGAGCACTGCTCAGTTTAATAACAGCGGTCAGGCTTACAGCTAGTGAGTGCAGCTGCAGCAGAGCAGGCCTCTCCTACCTCCATGGTAGCACACTACCAAGCGATGGTGGGCACCACAGAACCGATATCAGCTGGAGACCCCTGGTACATTTATGCCAAGAAATACTAAGCAGCATTAAAATAGAAGGATCTCTTCCTGTTGGGACAGCATGGAGGGACCTTGAGAGTAGTATGCTAAGTGAAGTAAACCAGTCAGAGAAAGACAAGTACAATTTAATGAAAAAAGAATTAGGACTTGGACCCTCAGACACCCCCTGAACATGGTTCCTGTGTCACCATCTTCTCTCAGGTGGGGTCCAGACCTCAGCTATGAAATACTCTGCCTCATGAATATGCAAAATAGAGGAGGCAGACCAGGTTAAATGTGGGTAAGTCTGTGCCCTGAGGGCATCACCCACAGCCACACCTTCCCCTACAGAAGTGCTCCCTGCACAGCCCTCACCATGGACTGCAGCTGGAGAACCTCCTCCTGGTGGCCATGGCGACAGGTAAGGGGCTCCTGTCCTGGTTAAGGAAGGTCCAGGGAGAGTGCAGGGGGATTGCACTCACTCCTGTCTCCTCCCACAGGTGTCCACTCCCAGGTGCAGCTGGTGCAGCCTGGGGCTGAGGTGAGGCAGCCTGGGGCCTCCCTGAAGGTCTCCTGCAAGGCTTCTGGATACACCTTCACCAGCTATGTTATGCACTGGGTGTGACAGGCCCCAGGACAGGGGCTTGAGTGGGTGGGGTGGGTTTACCCTGGAAATGAAAACACAAACAATGCACAGAAGTTCCAAGGCAGAGTCTCCATCACCGCAGTCAAGTCCATAAGCACAGCCTACATGGACTCAGCAGCCTGAGCTCCGAGGACACACTCTTTTATCACTGTGCAAGACACACAGTGAGGGGAAGTCAGTGTGAGCCCAGACACAAACCTCGCTGAGGAGGCCACAGGCCTGGGATGTAGGAAGCTTCCCAGACACCAGGGGGCGCTCAGAACCAGCACAGGGCCCAGATTAGGAGCAGGTGGAAAGATGAGGAAAGAAACTGCTCTATCTTAAATTAGTTTTGCTCACTGGCTTAGCCATAGAGCCCACAGGAAGCCCTGTTCTAGGTCTCATTGTAGGGATTGTGTTTGTGAACAAAAAGGGGGCTCTGTTCTATGGATGAAAGGGGCTCATACTAACCTGACAAGCTCAGGGGAGGCCTGCATGGCATTTGTAGCAACTAAGAGACCTGACATAACCACAAAAGATGGTCTGAAAATTAAACATTTAACTAAAAACTAGGCCAGTATTTTCCCTGACAAAGATGAACTTAGATCTTTACTGAGCCCATTTACCTTTTTGGCTCTAAGATAACATATTGGTGAAATGACTGGGTAATTTGTAACTTCCTTTTTATCCCTAACCCCTCAGGGCACAACAAAGAGCACCAGGACATTCCCTCCTTGTGATTGTTATCCAGTTAATCATCAGCTGTTAATTATCTTAATCTCTCCTGTATGCATCCTGCAAAAGATGCACCTGTCCAACATTTCACTTTGTACCCTATCCCAGAGATCTCCCTGCTTTGCTTTCTCCCACTCCTTAATCTAGTACCAATGAATTTCATGTAACCCATCTACACCCCTTCCTTTGATTGCAACGTATAAACACAGATGTAACCCACCATTCTACAGAGCGTTATCTCATTCTTTGAGGTTCTGCTTACCAGTATATGCCCACATTTGGCTCAAATAAACTCAGAATATTCTTTACAGGTGTAAATGTTTTTTATGTTAACATATCTTTGTTTTTCATGATTGCATAGTGTTCCAGGGTATAGGTATATCATGGTTATCCAATCATTTGCTAATGAGCACTTAGGCTGTTTCCAAAGCTTAGCTGTTGTAAATTGCACTGCTATGAGCATAGGGGTGCATGCATTCTTTCTGATGAGTGTTTTGGGTTTCTTAGGATATATTCCTAGAAGTGCGACCACTGGGTCAATGGGAGTTCCATTTTCAATTTTTAGATGGAACTCCCTATTTTTACCTAAAAGACTACCCCAGTCTGCATTGCTAATGGACCAAATAAACTGATGAACTAAAGTAGACCCAGAGCCATAGAAGCATGAACAGACCATGGAACCTCAGAGGCAAGGCAGGGGAGGGTGGGTGGAAAGACATCAACAAATGAATTTGTCTGCATATAGGACTCACCTAGGGACACAGATAATGGGGTGGTAATGGCATGGGGAGGGAATGGGAATGAGCAGGGAGAGGATAATGGATAGGATAGGGAGAACTATGTAATACTTCAACAAGAAAGATTTGGAGAGGGAGAGAGAGAGAGAGAGAGAAAGAGAGAGAGAGAGAGAGAGAGAGAGAGAGAGAGAGAGAGAGAGAGAGAGAGAGAGAGAGAGAGAATACCTCCTGTTCACTATCCAGGCACCCAGTCCCACCTTGCTCTCTCCCACCTCCATGTCACTCCTCACCTTCCCTCCTTAACTTCAAATGCACAAACGCAGCTGCAAACGGTTATTCTCTGGAGGATTGGAGGTCTTGCTCCCCAAGAGTTGTCATCAGTTTGGCTTCAATAAAATCATATCAAATATTCTCTACATGTTAAGACTTTTCTTACATCAAAATATTGTCTTTTCTTCATTTACAACACAAGTCCATACGCAGTTTTTCTCTATGTGTATAGGGAAGTTCACACAGTTGTTAAACACCTGCTACTGTTACAGAATTTACTCGATGACCAAGAAATACACAGGAGGATCAGGAGACACAGGGAAACCCACTCATTTCCAGATGCACTAGTGCCATGACTTAAGGGAGCCTGAGTCCAAATACAGAGCAAACCAATGTTCAGGAGAAAGCTTTCTCTTTATGCCCTCTGGTTTCTTTGTCCCCAAATATGGTTCAGACTTCAGGACCCTATGGATGCTTTACAGAAAGCCCCCTGTGCTGGGTGGGGGCTCTGTGACCACCCAAAGGCCTGGCCTGATGCCAGCATTGATAATCCTCTGGGGGTTGTGTATGGCTCATGGGTTATGGCCTCGGTAACGTGGGTTTGTTTAGGTAAACAGGTCTTGCAAGACCAGATGATTAAGAAAGGGGCAGTGACTAGACTGCAGGCTAACAGGAATGTGCATTAGGGATGCTGATTGACCAGGTACAGAGTAAGGCTGCTGGTCTCCGACATTCTTTCACAAATGTCTTATTTTCCTCGTCACAATCTCCTCAGCATGAATTCTAAAGAGATTGCACCTTTTGGTGAGGGCACTGATGCTCCAAGCACTGAGCCACAGCAGCCAAGTTCCTGTTTCCAATGATGGAAACTCTCCCAATCTGAGGGGCTGGGAAAACAGGGGTTTTGCACACAAAACAGTAGGAAACTTGAGTGACATCTGTGGTTTTGGGAGGCAGCTGTGTGCTTGTGAGAGTGGCAGCAGGTTAGAGATGGAGGCTGTGGCCACAGCGTCTATCTCAGCCTCTCCTGCCTCATCATGTGCACATGTTAGAGGTTTTTATAGGGACAGGAATGGACTGTTGGGGAACCCGCTAGAATTGCATGACATAGTAATCCCGCTCTGTTTACCGTGACGGTTTATTTTGATTAAAGAAGCACATTCTAGCCTGGCTGGCAGCCTCAGGAGTACATGGGACTCACCTGGAGTGCAGCCCTTCCTCCCCCTGGGGGCTGCCTGTTGTCCTGAAGAGATGAACAACTTTGCTGCAGGAACAGAGCAGCAGCCCCTTGAAGATCCAGCCCTCTGCTCCCTGTCCATGGCCTCTCACAACACCCTGTGGCTCCTTCCACGAAATCTTCATCCTTTCACTCAATGTGAGCAGCTGCTTAAGGGCTGCAGAGCAGGTTTTGTGGATGACCCACTGCTCTCCCTTATTGCCCGCAGCATTGGAATGAATGCCTATATGTGATTCCACCCCGTCTCTGCTCACCTGGCTCAAGTACTGATCAGGCAGCACGGACCATGCACTGACCGATCACATATTAGTGTATGTGAGATGTGATTGGGGAACACAACAAGGAGAATCTTTCAGACTCAAAATAAAAGCTCCAATCAATGCACATTCTTATTCCCAAACCCCAGAAAAGCAACATGGCACACGGCGGGTGAAAGAGAATGAGAGGAAACCCCATCCACGTGCCTCTGGGGGAGCACCCCTGGGTCCTCATCAAAACACCAAGGAAGAAGGACTCACAATCCTGGAAGCTGCCCCCAAAGGAATGGGGTCAGGGTGAAGGGTCTCACAAAAGGAGGGAGGGAGGACATGTTAGGACGGGAACCCCTAGGGCCAGCATCCTTGAGTCCTTTCTCATCTGGGGTCGACCCTAGGATGACAAGGTCAGGCATGCAGCACAGGTCACAGCTGCACCTTATATGCAAACTCCATGCAAATAGGGATCTCCTCCTGCTCATAAAAGGGGGCCCTTGCCCAGCATGTTGTGGAGACACCAGAAACCAAGCACCTGAGACTGGACCCAGGGGCTCCACCATGGACTTGGTGCCAAACTGCATTTTCCTCCTGATCATTTTCCAAGGTCATTGTCAGGAGTGGGGAGCGCTGAGCCCTGTGCCTGTACCTGTTTGTGCTTCCATGTGATTCTAAGTCCCCCTGTGTCTCTGTGTTTGCAGGTGTCCAGTGTGAGGTGAACCTGGTGGAGTCTGGGGGAGGCTTAGTGCAGCCTGGGGGGTCTCTGAGACTCTCCTGTGCAGCCTCTGGATTCACCTTCAGTAGCTACTACATGAGTTGGGTCCGCCAGGCTCCAGGGAAAGGCCTGGAGTGGGTCTCACGCATTAGTAATGGTGGTGGTAGTAGCACATACTACGCCGACTCTGTGAAGGGCCGCTTCACCATCTCCAGAGACGACGCCAAGAACACGCTGTACCTGCAAATGAGCAGCCTGAAAACCGAGGATACGGCCGTGTATTACTGTGCAAGAGACACAGTGAGGGGAAGTCAGTGTGAGCCCAGACACAAACCTCCTGAGGTGGCAGCAAGGCTGGGCTGCAGGGGGCGCCAGACACCAGGGGGCACTCAGGACCCACAGCACAGAGAGCAGCCCCAGGAGCAGGGGCAGAGGGAGGGGGAGGGAAAGGCCTTCCTGTTGGGCTCAGGGATTTCCTCTCAAGCTCTCAGCTGCCATCAGGGAGGACTCTTGCTCTTTCTCTGAGGCTCTAATTTCCTGCTTTCTCACTGCAGATCCCAGAGGAGGTAACACTGCTGCTGGCAGATGACATGTGGGCAGCGATGGGGACTCTCCTCACTACATGATACTGTACATAGAAAACCCGAAGGCCTCTACCAAAAAGCTACCGGGTTTAGGAAAGGAGTTCGGTAATTTAACAGGATATGAAATTAACAGGCGAAAGTCGATGGTACTTTTATACACCATTAATGAATTCTCATAAAGGGAAACCAGACCAACAATCCCATTTACCATTGCATCAACATTTTGATACATAAGAATAAACTTAGCCACGCAGGTAAAAGACTTGTACACAGAAAAGTGCTTGCTGTTGAATAAAAAGATAGAGGAAGATATAAACAAGTGGAAAACTATACCGTAATCATGGATTGGTAGAATTAACATCATTAAAATGTCTATATTTACCCAAAGCACTCTACAGATTCAATGTAATCCCCATTAAAGTTGCAACAGAATATTTCACAGATCTACAATAAATACTCCAAAAATTTATATGGAACCAAAAAAAAAAAAAAAAAAAAAAAAAACAATTAGCCACAGAAATCTTGAGAAAAAATAAAAAAGGTGGAGGCATTACACTACCCAATATCATATTATACTCCAAAGCCTTAGTAATCAAAACAGCCTGGTAGTGGAACAAGAACAGGCATATACATTCATGGAACAAAACAGAGAATCAAGAAATCTACCCAAGTTGTTACGCTCAATTAATATTTCACAAAGGAGGCAAGAAAATGCAATAGACTCAAAGCCTCTTCAATAAATATTGTTGGGAAAAGTGGACCAATAAATGTGCAAAAAACCCCAAACAATACACAAACATACACCATACACAGAAATATACTCAATATGGTTAAAAACTTATATATAAGTAAATAAACCATAAAATTTATAGAAGAAGTATAGTCAAAAAAATCTAAGACATCTCTCATAGCCATGTGTTTACAGATACATCACCCAGGACAAAGGAAACTAAGGTGAAAATAAACAAATTGGGATACATCAGAATAAAAAGTGCACAGCAAAGAAACCATCCACCAAATGAATAGGGAGCCCACAGAAGGGAAGAACATAGTTGCCAAGGATACATGTGATAAAGGGTTAATATCCAACATATATATGAAACCCATACAACATAACCAAAGGAAGGCAAACAATCTAATTCAAAAATGGGCAAAGGACCTAAAGACACACTTTTCCAAGAAGAACATACTTATGGCCAAGAGACATAGGAAAAATGCTCAGTTACTGACCCTTATAGAGATGCAAATTACAAGGATAAATTACAGGTATCATCTCACACCTGTCAGAATGGCTACCATCAACAAATCAACAAATGACAAGTGCTGGCCAGGATGTGGAGCAAAGGGAACCCTCCTAGTATGCTGGTGGGAATGCAGGCTGGTGCAGCCACTATGGCACACAGAATGGAGTTTCCTCAAAATATTAAAGATGGAACTGCCATTTGACCCAGTGATCCCACTTTTAGGAATTTAACCAAAGCATCCCGAAAAAACAATCATAAACAATGTATGTGCTCCCATATTCATAGCAGCACAGTTTGCAATAGCTAAGATCTGGGAACAGCCCAAGTGCGCATCAGGAGCTGAGTGGATAAAAAGCTGTGGTACATTTATGCCACGGAATACTATCCAGCAGTAAAAGAGAAACATCTCTTACCCTTTGGGACAGCATGGAGGGACCAGGAGAGTGTCATGCCTAGTCAGAGAAAGACAAGTATCACATGGTCTCACTCATTTTGTGGAACCTAATGAACAAAATAAACTGATGAACAGAATGGATCCAGAGACCTTAAAGCATGGAGCAGACTGGGGACCTCAGAGGGAAATCGTGGTAGGATGGGTTGGTGGGAAGAAGTCAACCAACAAACCCGTATGCACAGAGGCTTAACCCAGGGACACAGACAACAGGATGGTGAAGGCCCGGGGCACCTGGAGTGGCTAAAAGGTGCAGCCTGGGGCTGAGGTGAGGCAGCCTGGGGCCTCTGTGAAGGTCTCCTGCAAGGCTTCTGGATACACCTTCACCATCAAATGGATGCACTGGGTGCGACAGACCCCAGGACAGGGGCTTGAGTGGGTGGGGAGGGTTGACCCTGGAATTGGAGGTACAAACTATGCACAGAAATTCCAAGGCAGAGTCTTCATCGCCGCAGTCAAGTCCACAAGCACAGCCTACATGGAGCTCCGCAGCCTGAAAACTGAGGACACAGCCGTGTATTACTGTGCAAGAGACAGTGTGAGCCCAGACACAAACCTTCCTGAGGAGACAGCTGGGCTGGGATGCAGGGATCTTCCATGACCAGCAGGTGTGCTCATGAGCAGCACAGGGCCCTGACAAGGAGCAGGTGGAGAGTTAAAGAAGACACCATTTCCTGCTCTTTCTTAAATTAATTGTGCTCAGAGGCTCAGCCACTGAGCTCACAGGAAGCCCTGTCCTACCTCTAGTTTTAGGGATTGTGTTTTGAACAAAAAGGGAGCTCTGTCCTAAATCTGACAAAATTCAGTGACTGACAAGACCCTCACAGGAGGCTCTGATCACACATTCCCACCTGGCAGTCCTGGGGGTGGGCATGCCCCAGGCCTATGACCTCTTTACTAAAAGGCTCCTGTTTCCTGAAGCACCCCGTCCATGGTTCCTGTGCATCTGGGTTCACACACCTGTGACATCAGCATGACCACCCTCAGGGAGCACCTCCTCTTCACTGTCCTGGCACCCAGTCCTCACCGTACTCTCTCCCACCTCCATGTCACCCCTCACCTTCCCTCCTTAACTTCAAATGCACAAATGCAGCTGCAAAAGGTTATTCTCTGGAGCATTCCCCAACAGTTTCATCTGTTTGGCACCAATAAAATCTTATAAAACATTCCCTAAATGTTTGGACATTTCTTACATCAACAAGTTGGCTTTTCTTCATTTACAATGTACGTTCATACATGTTTCTTTCCTGTGTGGAGAGGGAAGTGCACACAATTATAAAAACCAGCTACCTGGACGGGAAGAATTAAAATGAGTTCACAGGTGTTGGAGGTGAGACAAGTTTGCTGTTGGTTGTTATGGGTATAAGTGTCCCATCTTTTTCCAGGTCTGTAGGTGTGACTGGGTGGTTGAGCATAGACCAATGAACCAGGAGGTCAGGGTTCGATACCTTGTTCAGGGATCATGCCTGAGTTGCAGTCTGGATCTTCAGGTGGAGGGGGTAGGAGACAGCCGATCAATGATGTTCATTATTGATGTTTCCATGGCTCCACTGGCCTCTCTGGAGTCAAGGAAAGTGTATAAAGAAGGAGAAGGAAAGAAAGGCGGCTTCCCCAGCTGTGCCTTCTCCCCTGTGACACTCTGGCAGGTTCCCCTGGTGGTCGCATTGGCATAAAATCCACAACATAAATGGGCCAATTTTAAGTCCTTGACATGAGCACCTCTAAGGCTGTTGAGAATATTTTCTTAGAGAGACAACTCACAGCTTTTTACTCGTTAATCCATTTGACTCCATAATGAACCATCTTGTTCCTGGCACTGTTAATGCTACTATCATTGTTTCCCTGGAGAGGTCCCTGCTTTTAAGAAATCTGAGTTGGATTTCCGTCGATTTATATGTTTCACCTTACAAAAAAGCAAACCCTAAAAGCTAAGATGGAGGTGGTATGGGTTAGTAATTTTAGTCAAAAGGTGGGAGCACAGGTAAACCAACAAACAAATTTAGTGCATGGCTTAAACCAGATGGCAGGGAGAGAGCACCAACACAGCCAAGGCCTTAGAGAAGGTAGCTAGGAGGGCTCTACCAAGTGGATTAGTCTGCAGAACAGGAAAAGTACAACCTGTGCCATGCCAGCACAGCCAAGGGTTCAGTGAGCCTGGAGAGAAAGGTGGGAAAAGATTAAAGAAAAGACAGACCAAGAGCATACAGTTGGGACTTGGTGGATCTCCTGTGCCTGGATGAGGCCCCAAAGAAGGATCCAGCCAGAAAGCTGAGGCTTTATTTTGTAGTCAGAGGAAAATGGGTAGTAATCACCATAGTTACAATGTTCTTGTAATTTTCACTTGTTTTGGCAGCATTTGCTGGACCTCCCAGAGCCCATTAGCTACCCAGGAAGGATGGAGGGGGTGGCTACAAGGCCAAGCTTAATTATGCTAATGAGCTCTGCACTCTAAGCTAGGACTGGTTTGTGGTTCTGCCACTGGTCAATCCTAGGCTTAACTCTAGAGGCACTCCCAATAACAACCTTTCCCTATTATCTACTCAAACCCAAGCAGAGAAGATGACATAATGAGTAACCAGAGGGCCGGGACTTTCCAGAAAACAGAAAGGCAGAGTAACACACCTCCCTGAAAGAGCGAGCTGGGTGTCAGTGCAGGGAACAGTGTGGATGCCTTCTTTAGGCTTGTTTTTGGCGTGTTGATCTGTGAGCAAGGAAGGTGGAGAGGTAGGCTCTCCTACAGGGGAACATGTTCAGGAACAGGAACAGCTGAGCCTTCCATTGGAGATGCCTGCAGACTTGCACAGTCCCGAGGCACACAGGACTCTCCCCGTGAATCAGCCAGGCACGCCATCCCCAGTGCACAGAAGGGTGTGATGATGGTCCACCAAGTGCTGAGTGATAGGCCCAGGGGCCTGAATCTCTGATAAGGAAGACTCTGAGCCAGAAGACAACCCTTGTGTAAGAGCCAGAGGAGAGGAGAGCGTGATGACCATGACCCAGAACGGACTGCCCCCCAGAGAGAAACCTCATCGCTTGCCACCTTCCCCATTGCTGCAGCACATTCCCTGGAGAATATCTTTAAAAGTTTATTTGAGCCAAACTTGATCACAGGAACAGTGAGTCCAGATTCTTCTTTCCCAGGATTGGGGGTCACCAAATCCAACAATGAAATCGGGGACCAGAAGGTTTAAGCAAAAGCATGGACATTTATTACAAGCACATTCAGGTCCCCGCATGGGAAGGGGCCCCTGATGAGCTGCCCCTGAAGCCTGTGGTCTCGGGTGTATATGGGCCACCAACCTGCACCGTGTCCACCCGTGTGCCCACCAGATTGGCCCTCATTGTTCCTGCCCAGCAAGGGGCCTGCATGTTCCCTGTTCCCTTGTGTGCATTCGCCTTCCTGTCCCAGGCCCTCCCTCTTTTCCAGGCCTCCAGCTCTGAATCCAGAAACATTCTGCTATTGCTGCCTGGTTGGTGCCTGTGCTTAGGCTGCTCAGACTGCCATATTTTCCCCTGCCTACCATCCACCTGCCTTGGTTTCCCATGGACCCTGCCCTGTCTGCCTGCCTGTCAACCTAACTCCCCTCAAAGCCACTAATTCTGGACTTGTTTTTTGGGGTCCTCCAGGAACATGAAGCTCATCTTCCTAAAACACAGGCTCTCTTTACAAACACCAGACTCACTGCTCAGCCCAGGCCCCTCCTCCCTCCTCTCCTGGCCTGGGATGGGCATTGCCCCCTCTGTTCTCTCTGTTGTTGGTAGATTTCCATGGTGCTTGCTCTTTTTCTTCTCATTTTCTGTTTGTTCTAAAGGAGTCACTGAGCAGAAGAGGCAGAAGCAAAATGGTGGCGTAGGCAGCTCCAAACTCTTGTTTTTGTTCCTTCACAAAAACATTAAAAAAAAAAAAAAAAAAAAAAAAAAAAAAAAAAGTCACCAAAATAATGAAACTCTCAGAACTGGCATCTGTCGGGCTCTGGAACACAGTCAGACCTGCAGCAACTGAGCGAACCCTGAGTCAAGTACATGCTACTCAGAGAGGGAAGGAGCTGGGCTGGTGTGGCTCAGGGGCTGAGCATTGCCCAGGAACCATCAGGTTATGGGTTTGACTCCCATTCAGGGCACGGCCCTGGGTTGCAGGATCAATCCCCAATAGGAGGCATGCAGGAGGCAGCCGATCAGTGATTCTCTCTCATCACTGATGTTTCCATCTCTCTCCCCTACTTTCCCCTGTGAAATTAATAACTATATTTTAAAATAAGAATAAAAAGTGAAAAGGAAGAGAAGGAAGGCTTCATGGTGTTTGAAATGCTCATGCCTCCCCTCCCCAGTGTGATCACACTCTCCAAGTTTTGGTGGCCGCCTTCCCAGAAGAACAAGGGTACAAGGGTCCGCAGTCCCAGATCCCATGTCTGTCTGTCCTCACCTGGGCTGTGGGAGGATGGACACAGTGGCCGCTCTCCTTTAAGAAGGGAGGTGCTCACCTGCCCCCAAGGACCATGAGGCCCCTCAACTCTGTACCCAGGGTTTTGTTCCAAGAGCCAACATATTCCTTTTTTATCTTCTTTCATCCTCACCCAAGAATATTTTCCATTGCATTTCAGAGAGAGAGGGGATGAGTGGGAGGGGAAGAGAGAAACATTGATGTGAGAACACATCAACTGGGTGCCTCCTGCACATGCTCCAATGATGATAAGGGTCAGGAAGGGGCCTGCAAGCCAGGTACATGCCCCTGACCATAATCAAACCTGAGACCCTTTGGTTCAAAGGACAAGATTCTATCCACTGACACAAACTGGCCAGGGCTAGAACTCCATTAAAAATTATTTATTTGTTATTCAACAATAATATTTTATTGTTGAAAGTATCACATATGTCCCCTTACCCATTAATCTCCTCCAGCCTGCCCCTACCATCTCATAGGGCTCCATGTGTAAACGATGGAAATTTTCCATTGTGAGAGGCTGGGAAACAGGGATTTGCACACCCACAGCAGGGAAGTTGAGGGAAATGTGTGCTTTTGGGAGGCAGCTGTGTGCTTGTGAGAGTGGCAGTAGTTTAGAGACAGAGGCTGAGGCAACAGCGTCCCACCCAACCTCTCCTGCCCCCTCACATGCATATGTTAGAGTTTTGTGGAGGATCTCATTGTGGAAAATAACAAGGAGACTCTTTCGGTCTCAAAATAAAAGCTTCATTCAATGCAAGTTTTTATTCCCAAACCCCAGAAAGACAGCAAGAGGAAGTCCCATCCACGCACATCTGGGGGAGCACCCCTGAGTCCACATCAAAACCCAGTGAAGGAGGACTCTCAATCCTGGAAGCTGCCCCCAAAGGAATAGGGTCAGGGTGAGGGGTCTCAGGAAAGCAGGGAGGGAGGGAGGGTCAGGACGGGACTCCCTGTGGCCAGCATCCTTGAGTCCTTTCCCATCTGGGGTCACCCTTAGGATGACAAGGTCAGGCATGCAGGCCAGGATCAAAGCTGCAGCTTATATGCAGACTCCATGCAAATGGGGCTCTCCTCCTGCTCATAAAAGGGGGCTCTTGTCCGGCATGTTGGGGAGACACCCAGAATCCAAGCACCTGAGACAGGACCCAGCAGCTCAACCATGGACTTGGTGACAAGCTGTGTTTTCCTTCTGATCATTTCTCAAGGTCATTGTCAGGTGTGGGGAGCTCTGAGCCTTGTGCCTGTGCCTGTTTGTGCTTCCATGTGATTCTAAGTCCCTCTCTGTCTCTGTGTTTGCAGGTGTCCAGTGTGAGGAGCAGCTGGTGGAGTCTGGGGGAGGCCTGGTGCAGCCTGGGGGGTCTCTGAGACTCTCCTGTGCAGCCTCTGGATTCACCTTCAGTAGCTATGGCATGCACTGGCTCCGCCAGGCTCCAGGGAAGGGGCTGGAGTGGGTTGCCTACATTAATGCTGGGGATGGTAGCACATACTATGCTGACTCTGTGAAGGGCCACTTCACCATCTTTAGAGACAACACCAAGAACACGCTGTACCTGCAAATGAGCAGCCTGAAAGCCGAGGACAGGGCCGTGTATTACTGTACAAGACACACAGTGAAGGGAAGTCAGTGTGAGCCCAGACACACACCTCCCTTAGGGGACAGCTGGGCTGGGCTTTAGGGGGCATCCAGGACACCAAGGGTCGCTTAAGATACACAGCACAGAGAGCAGCACCAGGAGCAGGAGCAGAGGGAGTGGGAGGGAAGGGCCTTCCTGTTGGGCTCAGGGATTTCCTCTCAAGCTCTCAGCTGCCCCCAGGGAGGGCTCTTCCCTCTCATGTTCTCACTGCAGACAACAGTGAAGAAGGGCATTGTGTTGCAGGTGATATGGCAGCAGTGACGAGGACTCTCCTTCACCAAGTCTCCTTCACAAATTCTAAAATTGGCTTTTTTCACTCTTTTCAGTGTTTTGCTGGTGAGTGTGAACTCCACAGCTGGGCTGCTGGGATTGGGCTGTATGCACAGCTCTGCATGCCTCCCTTGGGGGCACAGCTCCCTCAGGGTCTGACTCTCCCTGTGCCCTCCCCCTCTTGATTCCAAGGAGATCACAGGCCCTCCCTCTGTTGACAGCCTGAGCACACTCAGGGATGCGACCTCACTCATCCTCTCTGGGTCCACATTGACCCTCAGAAGTGCTGTCAGCTCAATGCTCCAAAGACAAGGAGCCCCACATCCACCCTCACGAAGGCCCTCCTGTCTATCAGGAAGCAGTGCTAACCCCATGGCAGGGACAGGTGACCCTGAGGGCTGGGATGTGCATCATCGAACTCCTCCTCCACCTTCCCTCCTGGAGCCAAGGTTTTCTAGCCTCACTGTGGTGAGATGTGCATTGGAGCATGTTGGAAGCTGAGGAGCATCCATGGGACCCCTGTGTCCATACTGTCCTCTTACTACTTGTCCAGGAGACACAGAGTCACACAGAAACACAGAGTACACACATATACAGACTCAGACCCAAAGAGTCACACACTCATTTTTGGAAAAGGCATGCATTCACACATGAACAGTGATATAATACTGTTCATGTCCTTACACATTGTACATTACAAATTCTGTATTAGAAAATGTGGTTACATTTAATTCTCTTGGATAACATGTAAAATAAATATGCAATGTGCAAGCAACTACCATTTCAACACTAACCACAACCTGTGAAAATCAACAGCTGTATTTCTCAGTCCACTAAGTAGGAGCTCAAATTAGGAGTTTAATCCAAACTTTGCTAGATTGCTACAAAATGTAAAATTATAATTCAAAGAATAGTGAAAACCTTCCACCAAATAAAAAGCCAAGGTCCAAATGAACTCCAGGGTGAATTCTATCAGAATTTCAAATAAAAATAAATAACTGTCTATCAATTATTCTTGTACACTTCCAAGAATTAAGGAAAGAGACAACACTTCTAAACAGATTTATTAAGATGACCATTACACTCATATCAAAGTCAAGTAAAAACATACAAAAATGACAGGTCAATATCCCTGATGAAATTACATGCAAAACACTTTAAAATATGCCAGGAACCTAAACTGCACACTGAAAGGGTAATTTATCACGATCAAGTGGGATATCGTCCTAGGATGCAAGGATGGCACAACGTATATAAATCAGTAACTGCTACATCTCATCCACAGAATGAAGGATAAAGTACACCATTGTATAAATAGATACAGAATAAACCCTTTAAAAGTGGGAATGGCTTCAGAATTAAAGTCCTTAGCAGACTAGGTGAAGAAGTGATGGGACCTCAATGTACTAAAGGCCACATTTGAAAAGCCATCAAGTGACATCACACCACACAGAGAAAATGTCAAAGCTTTTCTTCTTACATCAGGACCAAGACAAGGGCTCCCCAGTGACTACTTTATTCGTCAAAACAAGAAGTCCTTATCAGAATAAGTAGGCAAGAAAAGTCCATTTCAAATGTCCAAATCAGAAAGAAACGAGTTAAATTGTTTCTCCTTATCTGTAAGCAGATGACAGGATCTTGTACATAGAAAACCCTAAAAACTGTAGGAGAAGCTAGTAGAACTGGAATCCAGGAAAGATGTAAGATATGAAATCAACACACAAACGTCTGGTGCCCCTGCTCCCTCTGAACAGAGTGTCTCCATGGCTCCATTAAACATGTAGCTGTTTCCGAGAAAAGTGAGGAAAGGAAA
Organism: Pipistrellus nathusii; assembly: GCA_963693515.1. Classification (NCBI taxonomy): domain Eukaryota; kingdom Metazoa; phylum Chordata; class Mammalia; order Chiroptera; family Vespertilionidae; genus Pipistrellus; species Pipistrellus nathusii. The sequence goes on from OY882858.1 coordinate 831,171, forward strand.
CATGAACTGGCTACACAACATGGAGATGACAACCTGATAAGACAAGAACCCGGGAAGTGTGTGTTCTCGGTCTTGGTTAATTCCCAGGGAGCTCTCCCCCAACGTGGCACTGGGTCAGGTGCGGGTTCCAGTTGACCCCCATCCTGGGGGACAGTGGTCACAGGGTCACATGCAGAAATGAGCTCTCCAATAACAAGTTTTTCATCACCTAGACTTAATTATTCCTAAACCATTACTGACATCTTCCCCTCAACACACCTGGTCATGATGGAGGTTCTTCTATGTCCCAATGTATGAACCTGGGTCTATAACAGAGAGTAGAGCAATAACACCACAAAGGAGGCTGTACAGCTGCTACACGTCCAGCACCAAACTGCCCTGAAGGAATAGGACCCGAGAGTTCTGTCTGTGTCTCTCTAGTTCATGTTTCTGGTTCTCAGGTACTTTAACAGATGCTTCACTTCCCCCAATACTTGGTTCACAGACTCTAGAGTCACAATTGGGTCTTAGTTTGTCCTCTGAACGCTCTGTAGAACAAAGAGTGTCAGAGGAACTTCCTGTCTCCTGAACGTGAACCTCCTTCTCTTTTACTTCTTTCTCAGGTGGTGAGGGTTGATTTCCCTTGGTTGTCATTACTGGTGACTGTCAAAGGCATCTGGCATTTTAACTTTCTCTTTTTCTTTTAAGACAAAGTTCTCTCGTGGGTCTCTGTACAGGTCTCCTGTAGCAGGTGGGTCCAGTGGGAGGGCACACGCCAGATGCCCGGCTCACTATTTCCACATGTGGACACTTGAACAAGCTTCAGACCTACTTAGAATTCTGTATTTAGTTATTGAAATGTTATCATGACCACAATCCTTCCACAGAACACTCTCACCAGCATGGAGGCACTGCCCTCCCTATAGGTCTCCCACCAAGAGCTCCCTATATAGCAGAAGGACATGCAAATAGAGCCCCCTCTCCCCATAAAAACCAGCCCCAATCCTGCAGCTCTGGGACCAGAGCCCAGCCCTGGGGTCACAGGTGTTCCCATTCCTTGATCAGGACTCAACACAGAACTCTCACCATGGGGTCTGGGCTCAGCTTGGTGTTCCTTGTGGCTCTGTTAAAAGGTAATTTGTGGAGAACAAGAGACACTGAGTATGTGAGTGGACATGAGTGATAGAAACAGTAGACGTGTGAGCATTTCCTGACCAGAACTTCTCTCTGTTTGAAGGTGTCCAGTGTGAGGTGCAGCTGGTGGAGTCTGGGGGAGGCCTGGTGCAGCCTGGGGCGTCTCTGAGACTCTCCTGTGCAGCCTCTGGATTCACCTTCAGTAGCTATCCCATGCACTGGGTCCGCCAGGCTCCAGTGAAGGGGCTGGAGTGGGTATCAGCCATTAGTAATGGTGGTGGTAGTTACACATACTACGCTGACTCTGTGAAGGGCCGCTTCACCATCTCCAGAGACAATGCCAAGAACACACTGTATCTGCAAATGAGCAGCCTGAGAACCGAGGACACGGCCCTGTATTACGGTGCAAGAGACACAGTGAGGGGAAGTCAGTGTGAGCCCAGACACAAACCTCCCTGAGGAGGCAGCAGGGTGGGGCTGTAGGGAGAATCCAAGAAACCAGGGGGCGCTCGGGACCAGAAAAACCTAAGGTCCCTTCTCAGAGGCTGTCCCTGGAGGGGTGGTGAGGGCTTCCTATTAGGGTCAATGCTTTTCTCTCTCCTAGTGTCCCTGGGGCAGGTCCTGCTTCCTTCTCTGTGTCTCTAATTAGATTCTCTGCAGGAAAAGAAGTGGCTCTGTTTCAGATCTGGTCAAGTTCTTCTCTGTGCCCTTCCTGTCACCAGGTTCCTGATGGTCGCTCTCTGGGTTGACAAGGAAAACATTGTAGGGATCCCTGTCCCCTCCCTGAGAGCAAAGTCCTCCTCCCTTCACACAGTGCTGAGCAGGGAACACATAGTCCAGGCCCCAACCTCACCTAAGGGTGGTCAGCCCCTCACTCTGCCCCAGGAGGTACCCTTTGGGGGCAGTTAGCTGCTTGCCTCTCACTGACGGGGCTGCACATGGCAGTGGAGGCCAGACCCTGCAGGCGCTGCCTCTCTGTGAGCCTGGAAGTGCCCACCTCTCCGTGTGCCCCAGATGGAGGCAGGAAGCCCTGCTGGGCCCTGTTCCTCGTGGGTCTCAGAACCTGGTCCCAGGGGAAGTGTCCCAACACCTGTCCCGCTTCCCCTGGAGAACCACCTGCATCCTGAGAACCTGCTGGAGGGAGACCTGGTCCCACCCCCTCTGCTGTGCCTCCAGCTACATAGACACCACCCCATCCTCCCCCTCTGTCCTCTGCCGCCCACACTCTCACCCCATGGGGCCTACACAGAATGTCCCATGTGGATGTGTCTGCCCTCTCCTTCCCTTCCTAGTAATTTTTGCCTTAAATGCAGCCCACGTCACCCCCTCATGCCCATCTCCGGTGCCGGCCCTCCCTGAGTCGCTAGGGCCACTCAGCCAACCTTCTGAACTCAGGTGTGATGTCAGGTCATGGGGCCCCTCCTGTGTCAGGTGGACACACAGCTGAGCACTGAGCTCAGAGCACCTCCAACAGCTCACACCTGTGCTGAGGGAACTCCAGGGGCCAGTGAGCTCCACAGCATCTTGGTGGACAAGCCTGTGCCACTAGGTCAGAGGACAGTCATTGAATGGCTGAACCCTGGTCACCTATAAGGTTGCCAAAGACCTGTTGACCAGACCCCAGGTACACTGGAGCTCTGGGAATCCTAAAAGTGCAGGGACACCCTGGCCAGTGTTGTTCAGTGGTTGAGCGGTGACATGTGAAGAGGTGGTCACTGTTTGATTCAGGGTCAGGCACACACCCAGGTTGCCACCAACATCCTCAGTTGGGATATGCAGGAGGCAGCCAATCAGATATTCTCTCTCATCATTGATGTTTCTGTCTCACTCTCACTCTCCCTTCCTCTCTGATATCTATTTTTAAATATTTGAATGAATAAATGAAAGTGTTGCAGGTGTGGTTACCAGTATGGGGGTATATGCGAATCAATTCATCAATGTTTCTCTCTCACATCAATGTTCCTCTCTCTCCCTCTCTCTTTCCTTTGCCTTTAAAATCAATGAACACGTCCTCAGGGGAGGACAAAGAAAAGAAGATCCCACCTGGCTCCTGGGTCTCAGCACTTGTGCGCGGACACATGAACCAAGAAGTCACTGGTTTAATTCCTGGTGAGGGACATGATGGGGTTTCAGTCTCTATCCCCAGTGGGGGCCATGCAGGAGGCAGCCCATGGATGATTTTCTCTCATGGATGTTTTTGACTCTAAATGCTGCTCCCCTTCTCTCTCTAAAAAAAATCAGAAGATTGTATTTTTTAAAAAGTTTTAGATTCACATTAGATTCACATGTAAGTTTTACATGTGAATCTAATTCTACATCTATGTTTATATCTAAATATCTAGATCTATAACTATATATCTAGATCTGTATCTGTATCTGTATATCTATATTGATCTTATTCCTTAGGACTTAAACATCAGACGGGAAACCATAAAAATACTAGAAACATCCACAGGCAGCAAAATCTCCGACGTATGCCAAAAGAACTTCTTCACTGATACTGCCCCTAGGGCAATGGAAGCTAAAGAGAAAATAAACAAATGGGACTATATCAAAATAAAAAGCTTTTTTACAGCAAAAGAAACCATCAACAAAACAACAAGAAAGCCCACAGTGTGGGAGAACATATTTGCAAATAATACCACTGATAAAGGTTTAATCTCCAACATCTACAGACAGCTTATACAAATAAATAAAAGGAAGATAATTGATCCAATTAAAAAATGGGCAATGGACCTAAATAGAATATTTTCAAAAGAAGACAGAAGGAAGGCCAAAAGGCACATGAAAACATGCTCAAAGTCACTAATTGTCCGAGAGATGCAAATCAAAACAACAATGCGGTACCATCTCACACCTGTCAGAATGGCCAACATCAACAAATCAACAAACAACAAGTGTTGGCGAGGTTGTGGAGAAAAAGGAACCCTCGTGCACTGCTGGTGGGAATGCAGACTGGTGCAACCACTGTGGAGAACAGTGTGGAGTTTCCTCAAAAAACTGAAAATGGAACTCCCATTTGACTCAGTAATCCCACTTCTAGAAACATACCCCAAGAAACTAGAAACACCAATCAGAAAGGATATTTGCACCCCTATGTTCATAGCAGCACAATCTACAATAGCCAGAATTTGGAAACAGCCTAGGTGTCCGTCAGCAGATGATTGGATCAAAAAACTTTGGTACATCTACACAATGGAATACTATGCTGCCATAAAAAAGAAGGAATTCTCATCATTTGCAGCAACCTGGATGGAATTGGAGAACATCATGCTGAATGAAATAAGCCAATCAATGAAAGAGAAATACCACATGACCTCACTCATTGGTGGACAATAAAGCTCTTTATGAACTGATGAACCAAGAGACAGAGATAGAGAAAGTAAAGCAACAGGCAGACTGTCAAATTACAGTGGGGAGGGGAGGAAGATCTGGGGGAGATAATAGATCAAACGAAGGACTTGTATACATGCATATAAGTACAACCAATGGTCATAAAACTCTGGAGAGGGAGGGGATGGGTGGGAGGGAGGGAGGGGGTAAAAAAAATCAATAAAATATGTAAAAAAAATCAATAAAATATGAAAAAAAAGTCACTGATTGTGCCCACATCCTACTTCCTGACCACCTCCTGCAGCACAGCCCCTGGTGTGGAAGGAAAGGCCCTTGGGCACGGTGACCAGGACCCCAAGGAGGGCCTGGTGCTCTGAGGACACAGTCAGCACTTCCTTCCAGAAGAATCCCCAGAGACCGGGACCTCCCTCACCTCTTGCCCTTTGTATGTGCAGACACCTCCCATATGCAAATGCCCACACGGCTACCAGACACACACACAGTTGGTGTCCACTTAAATTCAGGGCCTCCTCACCCTGGAGAGTGCTTTCTGGGGGACAAGGACCTCACCTGCAAGACATGACTCCCCTGTGGCTCTTCCTCCTCCTGCTGTCAGCGCCCAGATGTGAGTGACTCAGGGCTTAGTCGTGAGGAGATGGGGACCCTGCATCTGAGCCCAGGACTCACTGTGTTCTCTCTGTCCCAGGTGTCCTGTCTGAGTTGCAGCTGCAGGAGTCTGGCCCAGGACTGGTGAAGCCCTCGCAGACCCTCTCCCTCACCTGCACTGTGTCCGGGGGCTCAGTCACCAGCAGTTACTACTGGAGCTGGATCCGCCAGCCCCCAGGGAAAGGGTTGCAGTGGATGGGTTACTGGGTAGGGAGCACATACTACAACCCAGCCTTCCAGGGCCGCATCTCCATCACTGCTGACACGTCCAGGAACCAGTTCTCCCTGCAGCTGAGCTCCGTGACCGCAGAGGACACGGCCATGTATTACTGTGCAAGACACATTGAGGGGAAGTCAGTGTGAGCCCCCACAAAAACCTCTCTGAAGAGGCAGCAGGGCTGGGCTGCAGGGAGCGTCCAGGACACCAGGGGGCGCTCAGGACCAACAGCACAGAGAGCAGCCCAGTAGCAGGGGCAGAGGGAGGGGGAGGAAAGGGCCTTCCTGTTGGGCTCAGGGGTTTCCTCTCAAGGTCTCAGCTGCCTCCAGGGAGGGCTCTTCCCTCTCATGTTCTCACTGTAGACAACAGTGAAGAAGGGCATTGTGTTTGCAGGTGACATGGCGGCAGTGACGGGGACTCTCCTTCACCAAGTCTTTTATTTTCTGTGTCTCTTTCCCTACAAGAAGACCATCTTCAGGGCTCTCCTCTTCCTGGTTTTGGGAAACATTCCCACCAAGAGAGACCCCAGTGCAGCCCAGGCCCCTGTGTGCTGACCTCATGCCCCTATCTCCACCTTTCCCTCTCACAGGCCCACCTGCCCCCTCCTTTCCCTCTCACAGGCCCACCTGCCCCCTCCTTTCCCTCTCACAGGCCCACCTGCCCCTTCCTTTCCCTCTCACAGGCCCACCTGCCCCCTCCTTTCCCTCTCACATTCCCACAAAGAATATAAACATGAAAGATCACATAAAAAACTACCAAAACCAGAAGGTAATGGAACATTGTTTCAAAGACCTGGGCTCAGATGCAGGGTCCCCATCTCCTCACATCTAAGCCCTGAGTCACTCACATGTGGGAGCTGACAGCAGGAGGAGGAAGAGCCACAGGGGAGTCTCTGAAAGAACATTGAGAAGTCATCAACGTAGAATTCTAAACTGACATAAAATCTATTTCCAAACTGGATGAAAATGAAATCACAAAATATCAATTTTGTGCGAGGCAGCTAGAGCGGTGCTTGAAGGGAAATGTGCAGCATTAAATGCTCGTGTTAGGAAGGAATAAAGATCTTTAAATCAATCATCTAAGCCTCCATTTTTTAAAAAATTCAAAAGGGATGAGAACCAATTTGGAGGCAGAGGCAAATGCATGTTCTCCCTGCCACCCACAACCACATGAAATGCACATCTAAAATAGAGAACAGCCATCATTAAGGACTGGGTTGGGTTCCTGGTCAGGGCACTTACCTGGGCTGCTGCCTGGACCTCCAGTGGGGGGGCTTGCAGGAGACAAGGGATGGATGATTCTCTCTCACCATTGATGTTTCCATCGCTCTCTCTCCTCCTTTCCTCTCTGATATCAATAAAAATATATTTTAAAATAATAACAAAAATGAAAAGGAGGAGAAGGAAGGCTTCATGATGTTTGACCTGACCATGTCAACCCCTCCCCAGCATGATCACACTTTCCAAGTGGTGGTGGCCGCCTTCCCAGAGGAACAAGAGACCACAGTCCCATATCCCTGTGTCTGTCTGTCCTCACCTGGAGCTGTGGGAGGATGGACACAGGTGGCCGCTCTCCTAGAAGGAGGTGCTCACCTGCCCCCAAGGACGATGTGGTGCTTCAACTCTCTCCCCAGGGTTTTATTCCAAGAGCCAACATATTCCTTTTTTACTTTTTCTCATCCTCACCCAAGGATATTTTTCCATTGCTTTTCAGAGAGAAAGAGAAAGTGGGGAGGGGAAGAGAGAAACACATATGTTTTTAATTTAATTCACAGCACACACTCTTTTTACTAATTGTTGGAAAATCATCCTAGCAATTGTCTCTGTTCCTCTCTGTAGTGTTGCCTTACATTCTGATGTTATTACTGCGCTTTTATCATCCACTCGCTCTAATAAGATTGTGAACTTTTTAAGGGCAGAGATCATGACTTGAGCGTGTGTTTCTCTGTCATGGTGCCTAGATAAATACTCCAATGCCATCCAGTCCAAATAGCTGTGATGAGAGAGGCCCGCCGTGCTGGAGACCTCTGATTTTTATTTAACGGCCTCACTTGTTCTGGGCCTTTGCAGAGGGTTTATTAGGCGCTGAGCGAATTTGAGGAAACCCAGACAGAATTCTCCTCCTAAAAGATTTAACAGGCATTTGTCCAATTAAAACTCTAACACACAGCAATAACAAAGGCACTGGACTCCTCCTGCTAATGCCTGGGGACCAAACCCCATCCTGCAGGAACTCACCTCCCCCCCACCCCCCAGTGAGGATGAAGCCCCGGGGAGACCTGGGCTAGTGCTCCTAACTCAGGGGAGAGGGAGGCTTCCTGTGGCTGCAGGCTGGAGGCCCCAGAATCCAAGCCACATGCCAAACATGTCCCTAGTGCAGTGCAGGCTGGTCAGCTGAGCAGCTTCTACACCTGGGGATGAGGGGCGGCTGATCCTGGCTTATTCAACCCGGGATTGCCCCAAGATCGCGGGGCCACTGGGCCTGGGCTCACTGCTTTCCACCAGCTGCAGCTCGCCAGTCTCTATGGGCTGGAGGGAGCTGACCAGTGCAGCCTAAAGCATGTGGCAGCAGCTCTGAAGGTCGCCATGGCAACCCAGCACTGACTTCCACTTCATCAGCCTTTGGTCATGATCCGTCTTTACAAGTTACTACCCTGGGCTTTTATTATTAGGAAAATATTTTATTGTTGAAAGTATCACATATGTCCCCATTGACCCAGCCAACCAGCCAGCCACCACCACCCATCAGGGCTCCATGTGTAAATGATGGAAACTCTCCATTGTGAGAGGCTGGGAAACAGGGATTTGCACACCCACAGCAAGGAAGTTGAGGGAAATGTGTGCTTTTGGGAGGCAGCTGTGTGCTTGTGAGAGTGGCAGCAGGTTAGAGACAGAGGCTGCGGCCACAGTGTCCATCGCAACCTCTCCTGCCTCCTCACATGCATATGTTAGAGTTTGTGGAGGATCTGATTGAGGAAATCAGAAGGAGAACCTTTCAGTTTCAAAATAAAATCTTCATTCAATGCAAATTATTATTCCCAAACCCCAGAAAGGCAACATGGCCCACAGCGAGTGAAGGGAAGCGAGAGGAAGCCCCATCCACGTGCCTCAGGGGGAGCACCCCTGGGTCCTCATCAAAACCCTAAGAAGGAGGACTCTCAATCCTGGAATCTGCCCCCAAAGGAATGGGGTCAGGGTGACAGGTCTCAGGAAAGAAGAGAGGGTGGGGGGGGGGGGTCAGGACAGGATCCCCTGTGGCCAGCATCCTTGAGTCCTTTCCCATCTCGGGTTGCCCCTATGATGACAAGGTCAGGCATGCAGCCCAGGTCACAGCTGCACCTTATATGCAGACTCCATGCAAATGGGGCTCTCCTCCTGCTCATAAGAGGGGGCCCCTGCCTGGCATGTTGGGGAGACACCCAGAACCCAAGCACCTGAGACTGGACCCAGGGGCTCCACCATGGACTTGGTGCCAAGCTGCGTTTTCCTCCTGATGATTTTCCAAGGTCATTGTCAGGAGTAGGGAGTGCTGAGCCCTGTGCCTGTACCTGTTTGTGCTTCCATGTGATTCTAAGTCCCCCTGTATCTCTGTGTTTGCAGGTGTCCAGTGTGAGTTGCCGTGGGTGGTGTCAGGGGGAGGCCTGGTGCGGCCTGGAGGGTCTGTGGGACTCTCCTGTGCAACCTCTGGATTCACCTTCAGTAGCTACTGGATGCACTGGGTCCGCCAGGCTCCAGGGAAAGGGCTGGAGTGGGTCTCACAAATTAATCCTGATGGTGGTTGCACATACTACGCAGACTCTGTGAAGGGCCGCTTCACCATCTCCAGAGACAACTCCAAGAACACGCTGTACTTGCAAATGAGCAGCCTGAGAACTGAGGACCCAGCCATGTATTACTGTGCAAGAGAGACAGCGAGGGGAAGTCATTGTGAGCCCAGACACATACCCCCTTGAGGAAGAAGCAAGGATGGGCCTTTGGTAGCATCCAGGACACAAGGGGGCACACAGAGTCCTTGAATGCAGGGGCCATCCCAACAGTAGGTGCCTTTGGAGGTTTGGGCTGGTTCCTGTATGGTTTCCTCCTCATGTCACAGTTTCCCTCAGGGAACCTCTGTGTCCTGATTATGCACTTACCTCTGACGTCTCTGAGTGAGAACCTCTGTTGTAAACACAAACAACTTTCTCACATGGACAAATCGCAGAGTCTTTTCAGACATTCCTGTGCCAAGTACCAGGGAATGATCAAATCTTCTGACGCAGGTCACCGAGATCCAAGGAGAGGCTCTTCTGACTCCACAGAACAGCTCAGCCCCACACAGCTCAGGGCCAAGCCAGCCAGCTGGACAGGAGTGTGTTGGACAGAGGACACCAGTCATGTGATCCCAAAGCTGGAGAAGAAAGACCCCTGCTGGTGAAGGTCATTGACTTGCTATCATACTCACAGCACTGAGAGGAGCTGACACCTGGCAGAGGCAGCTGACTCCCCGCAGCTTGGTACAGATCTCCAGGACGACCTCCAATAACCACACCGAGGGCCATGGGATGTGTATTGTGCACGCAGTTGAACTCTCTGGAAGCACAGGAAAGGCCCTCAAGAACGCAGAGCTGCTTTGATGGAGCCAGGAGAGGAGACTCCTTCAGGGATTTTATTTTTCGAGGCGATGGGGGAGGAGGGTTCTGCTTCCAGAGGTTGTGTGGCTTCAACCTCTTAGTAACAAATGAAGAGGAGACCAATATTTTGTGTCAGATTCCCACTGGATGCAGATGGAGCAGAAGCAGGAATGAGCCATATGTTGTCAGCAGTCGAATGTAAAGAAATATAATGTCTGGTTACCTATTTCCCTTAACAATGGTAATAAATGACCAAAAATGAGATAAAGGTTCAATACTGTGTATAAAACGATGTCTACAGAAAATGGCTGGGAGAAATATTACACGTAAGACAATGTTGTTGATGGTGGTGATGATGGTGGTGACGATGACAATGACCATGGACTGAGGCAGGGATCCTGATCCAATAGAATGACGTTTCCTCATACAGACACACCGTCACCTTGGCTCCAGCAGAGAGGGGTGTCCAACTTTCCCTTTGGTGTGGAGAGATTTCATGAATGGAAATAATGCAACTTCAGTGATTTATGATGAGACCATGTGGTTACTCAACCCAAAGGTGTCCATGTGGGAACACCTTGGACCTGGAAGGTGTCACCTTCTAGAACAGAGACCCTGTGAGAATGTGCCTGTAGGAAACAGAAGTCCCCTTCCCCCAACCTTGCAGTGATAGGTTCCTTATTTCTCTTGGTCCCTGCCTACATGATCTAATGTTTCTACTTTAATGGACTCCTGCTCATCATTATTCAGGTGTTTCCTAGGATGATGTGAGCTGTTTATGATGCCCTGCACTTCCTTCTGGGCCTTCACTGGAGGAGGCTTTAAACCCACCTGTCCAGTAGCTCTCTGTCCATGAACATCAGACATGTATCTGTCATGTGACTCAAATCAAATCCAGCTTCCTCCCCTTCCCCAGTTTCACAGTCACACCCACATTCATGGGTAGTTTCCCAGTAGCGCTCCCCTCTGGTACCAGAACCTGCTCCAGTCCCTGTGGCCGCTGTAGCCAATCCACATGGACAGTGGAGGCCCAGCATTTTCTGTAGAGTTCTTTGTACAGTCACCCTACATAAGACCCATTACAGACAATATTGTTAAATTAGCCTTAGTTATATTAAAATTTTTTGTCCCATCAAATATTTCATTGAACAAATTAAAACATGAACATAACGAATGTATTTGTAAATCATATGTCTGATGGCAGAATGTACACATAATACATTAAAGATATTACATATTTGTGGGAGAGCCCAGCAACCTCTGACCACAGTGATCTCCCAGGGGAAGGAGAGGGGAGACATGGGAGGGAGGGATTCCTCTCTGGATTGTAGTTCCCTTTCCAATGAGACATTCTATGGTAGGGATTCTCTTCTCTCACTTCCAACATCACTGATGACACTCCACTGAGAAAATATCTCAAACTCCATCCATCATCATTTCCACATGTGAATGATTCTGATTGTGCACATACATGATCACTGCTTTTATTTCATGTATTCTCCCCACTTAAAGCCATGACTATTTCTGATGGAACTATTAGGGGGAACCTGCAATAGGCCATGAGCTTGCATATGAAATGATTTGCACAAGAAGCTGTAGACAATCACAAAATTTTCAACCACAAGGATCACAGGGGTCTTACATTTCTGTGCTTGGGAGTAGTTTCTCAGATCAAAATAACATCATAAATTAAGATACTGAGAATGGGTGTCCTTTAATTTTATCTTTTGTACAATGATAGGAATTATTTCAAAAAATAGATTTTAAAAGTCTGGAAATGTGGACATAATAAGGTTTTGTGATGCAGAAATGGTCAGAACAAATGCTAATCCCTTTGACACATGGTGAAATGATTCATGAGAAATGGAAAGTGTAACCTGCTCATGGAGACCACAATTGCTTCTTATTCTCAGAGAAAGTAGGCCATTTAGGCCATTCATTGACCTAATTGCAATGTGCTCATGACCCTTGTGATCCCTTGTCCTTGACTTACATGGTGAGTGTAAGAGGGACTCCCAAAAGACCAGGGCAGCCTGACCTCAGGCCCCACACTTATAGGGAAGGCTGCCCCACATGCAAATTTCCCTTCAAGCTCCAGGGTACATCCTCCCCTGAGCTGTGCAGGGTCACAGCTCTCTCCTCACTCAGAGCTGAGGTCTCAGGGAAGGCAGATTTGTGGTCCAGAAGATGAGACTGCTGGGTCTTCTCCTGTGCCTGATGACAGCCCCCCAGGATAAGGGTCTCAGGGATCAGGGTGGGGTCATGGGATGGCTGTGACTGCAGGTGACTGACAGGACTGATGCTCCTTGTCCCCAGGTGGCCTGTCCCAGGTGCAGCTGCAGGAGTCGGGCCCAGGACTGGTGAAGCCCTCACAGACCCTCTCCCTCACCTGCACTGTCTCTGGATTCTCTCTGACCAGCTATGGTGTACAATGGATCTGCCAGGCTCCAGGAAAAGGGCTGGAGTGGGTCGGGGTTATATGGTCTGGTGGAGTTACAGCCTATAACCCAACACTGAAATCCCGCCTCAGCATCTCTAGGGACACATCAAAGAGCCAAGTTCAGTTAACACTGAACAGCCTGAGAACTGAGGACACGGCCATGTATTATTGTGCCAGAGACACAGTGAGGGGAAGTCAGTGTAAGCCCAGAAAAAAACCTCCCTGAGGAGGCAGCAGGGCTGGGCTGCAGGGTGCATTCTGGGCAGTAGGGGGCGCCTAGGACCCGCAGCATAGAGAGCATCCCCAGGAGCAGGGGCAGAGGGAGGGGAGGGAAGGGCCTTCCTGTTGGGCTCAGGGATTTCCTCTCAAGCTCTCAGCTGCCTCCAGGGAGGGCTCTTGAGCAATCTCTGAGGCTCTAATTTCCTGCTTTCTCACTGCAGACCCCAGAGGAGGAGGTAACACTGCTGCTGGCAGATGACATGTGGGCAGTGATGGGGACTCTCCTCACCACGTTCCTGTATTTCCTGCTTTTCTTTCTCAACAGAGACCATCCTCAGTGCTCTCTTTGGCTTGTGGTTGGAAACTTTCCCACCAAGAGAGACTCCAGCTCAGCTCAGGGCCCTGTGTGCTGAGCTCAGGATCTGACCCACATGCCCACCTGCCCCACAGGGGCCTTCATGCTGACAGGCCCACAGTAAATAAAACATGTACTCGTCCCAAGGACAGTGGAAGTCGGATGAAGCCCATCTGAATGGTGCAAAGGGCCCTTGAGGGCTGCTCCCTGGTCACCTCACCTGTACAGGTGCCAGGATTGGCTGTTTCTGGTCCCACAGGAGCAGGAAATGACCTCAGCACTCTTCCTATAGGTGACACACCATCACTGATGTGAGAGGATAGCAGTGTGCATGTCCCATGTAGTGCGGTTTAATAAGATGTTTAACAAGGGTGATTGGAAATCATCTTGTGTTAACAAGCAGCTGACCAGGGAATTCTCTTGGTGAAGGAGACAGCTTTACAGTTTTTTAATCTTTTTTACTTAAAACCATGGGCTAAATCTTCACATTTCATAATGAGGGTGTTGAATACTCTGAAGATCACTCCTCTGAGGGCTTAGATGGAGTAATAACCCAGGTCGAGACTGCTTGTTGGGGTGTTGCTCTATCTCAGCATTTCCCATAGGTGCTGTAGTGGCCCCACCTTCACCTCACTCATGTCTGCCGGATGGAGGAAACTTCCCAAGCTACCCTCCTTGTTCCTTTGGTGGGTCTCCAGGAGTCATAAGACCCCACTGTGTCTGCAAAGCTTCCCCAAGTCATGCACTGCTCCCCAGACCTCTGTGTGTCTTCCCTGGTCCCCTCCTGATTGACAGCTCTGCTGAATACAGAACCTTTCACCACTCAGGAATAGACCTTGGTGAAACCACGAGCTGGTTCTTTGAAAAGATTTTTTTTTTAATTGGATGAACCATTATCCAGAGTCATCAGGAAACAAAGAGAGAAAACCAAAATAAATAAATCAGGAATGAAGGCAAAGAAGTAGCAAACTACACTCCAGAAATAAAAACATTTTCAATAAAGTACTATGAACAACTGTATGCCAACAAACTGGACAATGTGGATGAAATAAAAGAATTTCTAGAAAAACACAGTACCCCAAACTGAAACAGGAAGAATCAGATAACCTGAATAGGCCAATGACAACTGAGGAAATAGAAGCAGGAATCCAAAAGCTCCCTGCAAATAAAAGTCCTGGTCTGGATACCTTCACATGGGAGTTTTGTCAAACATCCAAAGACCTAACACTTATACTCCCCAAATTCTTTAAAAAAATTATAAGAGGAAGGCACTTCAAATTTTTTTATGAGGCCAATATTACCTAATTTTGAAACCAGATGACACTCATAAGAGAGAAAATTACAGGCCAATATCCCTGATGAACACAGATGTTAAAATTCTCCACTAAATATTAGCAAATTGGATCCAGCAATATTTTAAAAAGATCACACACCATCACCAACTGGGATTCATCCAGGGATGCAAGGCTCCTATGATATTCACAAATCAACATACCTGATACATCACATAAACAAATTGAAAGAAGAATATAACATGACCATATCTATAGATTCAGAAAAAGCATTCAACAATACCCACTTTTGATAAATACTCTCAGCAAAGTGAAAGAAGAGGGCTCATATCTCAATATACTAAAGGACAAGTATGACAAATCCACAGCCAGAATCATACTCAATGAACAAACACAAAAACCATTTCCCCTAAGAAATTGAACAAAACAGAAAGATCTGCTTTCACCACTCTTATTCAACATAGTACTGGAAGTTCTAGTCACAACAATCAAAGAAGAAGAAATAAAATGCATTAAAATTGGAAAGTAGGACATAAAACACTTATAATTCATAGATGACATGATATTGTATATAGAAAACCCTAAAGACCCCACACAAAACACACACCTAGATTTAATAAATGAATCCATCCATGTGATCCATGAAAATACAATGTGATCATGAATTAGTAGAATTAACATCATTAAAACATTCATATTACCCAATGTACTCTACAGATTCAATGTAATCACTTTTGAAATAGCAACATCACATTTCACAGATCTATAGCAAATACTCCAAAAATTTATATGGAACCAAAAAAGACTCCAATTAGCCACAGCAATCTTGAGAAAGAAGAACAAAGGTGGAGAACACACAATACCAGATATCGAATTATACTGCAAGCCATAGAAATCAAAACAGCCAGGTACTGGCACAAGAACAGCCATATACATCTATGGAACAGAACAGAGAACCCAGAAATCTACCCAAGCCATCCCACTGGATTAATATTTGAGAAAGGAGACGAGAGCATACAATGGAGTCAAAATAGTCTCTTCAATATATATATTTTTAGGAAAATTGGACAGATGACCATGCAAATAAATGAAACCATACACAAACATATACTATAGACATGAATAAACTAAAAATGGTTAAAAGACTTAAATATAACTAGGGAGACCATAAAAATCCTAGAAGAAATTTTAGGCTGAAAAATCTCAGACATCACTCATAACCATGTGTTTACAGATACATCTCCCAGGACAAATGAAAATAAGGAGAAAGTAAACAAATGTGAATATATCAAAATAAAGTGTCCGCACAGCAAAGAAACCATCAAAAAAATGAAAAGGAAGTCCACAGTATGGGAGAACCTGTTAGCAAGGACCCATGCGATACAAAGTGTTAATATCCAAATATATGAAAAACCCATACAACTTACCCAAAGCAAGTCAAATTATCGAATTAAAAAAAAATGGGCAAAGGACCTAAATACACACTTCCCTAAAGGGAATATAGAGTTGGCCAAGAGACATAGGAAAAGTTCTCAGTCGCTGACCCTCAGAGAGATGCAAATTAAAAGGACAATGTGGTATCAGCTCACACCTGTCAGAATGGCTACCATCAACAAATCAACAAATAACAATTGCTGGTGAGAGTGTGGAGCAAAGGGAACCCTCCTACTCTGCTGGTGGGAATGCAGGCTGGTGCAGCCACTATGGAACACAGAATGGAGTTTCCAAAAAAAAATTAAAGATGGAACTGCCATTTGACCCAGTGAATCCTCTTTTAGGAGTATATGCTAGGGGACCCCACACACCAATCAGAAACAATGTATGCACCCCTAAGTTCATAGCAGCACAGTTTGCAATAGCTAAGATCTATTAATAGCCCAAGTGCCTATCAGTAGCTGAGTGGATAAAAAAAAGTTCTCATACATTTATCCCACGAAATACTATGGAGCAGTAAAAGAGAAGGATCTCTCACCCTTTGTGACAGCTTGGAGGGACCTGGAGAGTATCATGCTAAGTGAAATAAGCCAGACAGAGAAAGACAAGTATCACATGATCTCACTCATATGTGGAACTTAATGAACAAAATAAACTGATGAACAGAATGGATTCAGAGACCTGGAAGCATGGAGCAGACTGGAGATCTCAGAGGGAAATCCTGGTAGGGTGGATGGGTGGGTGGGAAGAGGTAAATCAACAGATTTGTATGCATAGAGGCTTAATCCAGGGACACAGACAACAGGATGGGGAAGGCCTGAGGCACCTGGGGCAGGCTAGAAGGTGTCAATAGGGGGACACAAGGGGACATGAGTAATACCTTCAACAATGAAGGTACAATTTAAAGGAAAGAGAATTAGAACTTGGACCCTCAGATTCCCACTGAACATGGTCCCTGTGTCAACATCTTCTCTCAGGTGGGCTCAAGACCTCAGCTATGAAATACTCTGCCTCATGAATATGCAAAAGAGAGGAGGCACACCAGGTTAAATATGGGTAAGTCTGTGCCCTGAGGGCATCACCCACAGCCACACCCTCCCCTACAGAAGTGCTCCCAGCACAGCTCTCACCATGGACTGCAGCTGGAGAACCCTCCTCCTGGTGGCCATGGCGACAGGTAAGGGGCTCCAGTCCTGGTTAAGGAGGGTCCAGGGAGAGTCCAGGGGGATTGCACTCATTCCTGTCTCCTCCCACAGGTGTCCACTCCCAGGTGCAGCTGGTGCAGCCTGGGGCTGAGGTGAGGCAGCCTGGGGACTCCGTGAAGGTCTCCTGCAAGGCTTCTGGATATACCTTCACCAGCTATGTTATGCACTGGGTGCGACAGGCCCCAGGACAGGGGCTTGAGTGGATGGGGTGGGTTTACCCTGGAAATGGAAACACAAAATACGCACAGAAGTTCCAAGGCAGAATCTCCATGACCGCAGACAAGTCCAAAAGCACAGCCTACATGGAGCTCAGCAGCCTGAGAGCTGAGGACACAGCTGTGTATTACTGTGCAAGACACAGTGAGGGGAAGTCAGTATAAGCCCAGACACAAACCTCTCTAAGGAAACAACAGGGCTAGGCTGTAGCTGGCGCTCAGGACACCAGGCGGCGCTCAGGACCAGCACAGGGCCCTGACCAGGAGCAGGTGGAGAGTTAGACACCACTTCCTGCTCCATCTTAAATTAGTTTTGCTCAGAGGCTCAGCCACAGAGCTCACAGAAAGCCCTGTCCTAGGTCTAGTTTTAGGGATTGTATTTGGGAACAAAAAGAGGGCTCTGTTCTATGGATGAAACGGGCCTCATGCTGACCTGACAAGCTCAGGGAAGGCCTGCATGGCGGTTGTACAAACTCACAAAGACCTCACATAACCACAAAAGATGGTCTGAAAATTAAATATGTAACTGCACACACGTTATGGTGGGTAGTTATGTCCTGGCCAGTACTTTCCCTGACAAAGATCACCTTATATCTTTATTGAGCCCATTTGCCTTTTTGCTTCTAAGACAACATATTGGTGAAATGACTGGGTAACTTGTAACTTCCTTTTATTCCCCCAAGACTCCTCAGCCCACAACAAATGGCACCAGATCATTCCCTCATTGTGATTATTATCAACTTAATCATAAACTGTTAATTATCTTATCCTATCCTGAATCCATCCTGAAAAGATGCATCTGTCCATCATTTCACTTTTTACCCTATCCCAGAGGTCATCCCGCTTTGCTTTCTCCCACCTCCTTAAGCCATCACCAATGAATTTTATGTAACCCATCTGCATCCCTTCTTTGATTGCAATGTATGAACACAGATGTAACCCACCATTTCTCCAGAGCAGTATCTCAATTCCTTGAGGTTCTACTTACCAATGTATGTCCACATTTGGCTCACATAAACACACAAAACTCTTTACAGGAGTAAATGTTTTTTAACAGATCTTTCATTTTTCACGACTACATAGTGTTCCATGGTGCAGAGGTTCCATGGTTATCCAATCATCTGCTAATGGGCACTTAGGCTGTTTCCAAAACTTAGCTGTTGTAAATTGCACTGTTATGAGCATAGGGGTACATGCATTCTTTCTGATGAGTGTTTTGGGTTTCTTAGGATATATTCCTAGAAGTGAGATCACTGTGTCAAATGAAAGTTCCATTTTTAATTTTTAGATGGAACTCCATATTGTTTATTATAGTTGCTGCACCAATCTGCATTGCATGGACCAAATAAACTGATGAATAGAAGTAGACTCAAAGATATGGAAGCATGAACAGACTGTGGAACCTCAGAGGGAAGGCAGAGGAGGATGGGTGGAAAGAGATCAACCAATGGACTTGTCTGCATATGTGCCTCACCCAGGGACACAGACAATGGGGTGGTGAGGGCCTGGGGAGGAAATGGGAGTGAGCAGGGAGAGGATAATGGATAGAATAGGGGGGGCATATGTAATACTTCAACAATAAACATTAGGAGAGGAGAGAGAGAGAGAGAGAACGGAACCTCCTGTTCACTATCCTGGCATCCAGGCACCGCCTTGCTCTCTCCCACCTCCATGTCACTCCTCTCCTTCCCTCCTTAACTGCAAATGCACAAACGCAGCTGCAAATGGTTATTCTCCGGAGTGTTGGAAGCCTAGCTCCCCAACAGTTGTGGACAGTTTGGCTCCAATAAAATCTTATAAAACATTCCCATCATGTTTGGACATTTCTTACATCACCGTGTTGTCTCTTCGTTTACCACACACGTTCACATAGGTTTCTTCCTGTGTGGAGAGGGAGGTGCACACAGTTATAAAACCTGCTGCCTCCACAGGACGGTGGTGGTGACTCTAAAGAGTTCACACCCTTTGGTGTGGGGATGACGCTCCAACCAATGAGCCCACCAACCAAGCTCCATGTGTAAGTGATGGAAGCTCTCCACTGTGAGAGGCTGGGAAACAGGCTTTTGCACAGGAGCAGCAGGGAAGTTGAGGGAAATGTGTGCTTTCGTGAGGCAGCTGTGTGCTTATGAGAGTGGCAACAGGTTAGAGACAGAAGTGTGGCCACGGAGGATAGCCCAGACTCTCCTGCCTCCTCATCTGCATATGTTAGAGTTTTGTGGAGGATCTGATTTTGGAAAATAACAAGGAGAACATTTCAGTGTCAAAATAAAACCTTCATTCAATGCAAATTCTTTTTTTTTCCAATGAAAATTCTTATTCCCAAACCCCAGAAGAGCAACATGGCCCACGGCGGGTGAAGGAGAGGAAGCCCCATCCACCTGCCTCTGGGGGAGCACCCCTGGGTCCTCATCAAAACCCCAGGAAGGAGGACTCTCAATCCTGGAAGCTGCCCACAATGGAATGGGTGATGGGTCTCAGGAAAGGAGGGGGGGAGGGCAGGTCAGTTCAGGACCCCTTGTGTCTAGCATCCTTGAATCCTTTCCCATCTGGGGTCGCCGCTAGGATGACAAGGTCAGGCATGAGCTTAGGTCACAGCTGCACCTTTTATTCAGACTCCATGCAAATGGGGCGCTCCTCCTGCTCATAAAGGGGGCCCTTGCCCTGCATGTTGGGGAGACACCCAGAACCCAAGCAGCTGAGACAGGACCCAGCGGCTGCACCATGGACTTGATGTCAAGCTGTGTTTTACTCCTGATCATTTCTCAAGGTCATTGTCAGGAGTGGGAGCACTGAGCCCGGTGCCTGTGCCTGTTTGTGCTTCCATGTAATTCTAAGTCCCCCTGTGTCTCTGTGTTTGCAGGTGTCCAGTGTGAGGTGCAGCTGGCAGAGTTTGGGGGAGGCCTGGTGCAGTCTGGGTGTCTCTTAGACTCTCCTGTGTAACCTCTGGATTCACCTTCAGAAGC
Organism: Pipistrellus nathusii; assembly: GCA_963693515.1. Lineage (NCBI taxonomy): Eukaryota > Metazoa > Chordata > Mammalia > Chiroptera > Vespertilionidae > Pipistrellus > Pipistrellus nathusii. The sequence goes on from OY882858.1 coordinate 851,232, forward strand.
TTCAACATGAAATGGGTCCACCAGGCTCCAGGGAAGGGGCTGAAGTGGGTCACATACATTAGTAATCCTAGTGGAAGTACCATATACTATGCGGACTCTGTGAAGGGCCGCTTCACCATCTCCAGAGAAAATGCCAAGAACACACTGTACCTGCAAATAAGCAGCCTGAGAACCGAGGAAACGGCCTTGTATTACTGTGCAAGAGACACAGTGAGGAGAAATTAATGTGAGCCCAGACACAAACATCCATGAGGAGGCAGCAGGGCTGGGCTGCAGGGGGATCCAGGACACCAGGGGGCACTCAGGACCCACAGGGCATAGAGCAGCCCAAGGAGCAGGGGCAGAGGGAGTGGAGAGGGAAGGACCTTCCTATTGGGCTCAGAGATTTCCTCTCAACCTCTCAGCTGCCTCCAGGGAGGGATCTTCCTTCTCATGTTTTCACTGCAGACAACAGTGAAGAAGGGCATTGTGTTTGCAGGTGACATGGTGGCAGAGAGTGGGGACTCTACTTCACCAAGTCTCCTTCACATATTCTAAAAGTGGCGTTTTTCACTCTTTTCAGTGTTTTGCTGATGAGTGTGAACTTAGCAGCTGTGTCGCTGGTATTGGGCTGTGTTCAAACTTCTGCATCCCTTTCTCAGGTGCCCAGCTCCCTCAGTGTCTGACTCTCTGTGTGCCCTCCCCCTCCTGGTTCCAGGGAGATCACAAGCCCTCCCTCTGCTGAAAGGCCTGAGCACACTCAGGGCTGAGACCTCACCCATCCTCTCTGGTACCACATTGACCCCAGAAGAGCTGTCAGCTCAGTGCACCAAACACAGGGAGCCCCACAGCCACCCACACAAGGGCCCTGCTGTCCATCAGGAAGCAGTGCTGATCCCATGGCAGGGACAGGTGACCCTGAGGGCTGGGATGTGCATCATGGAACTTCTCTTCCACCTTCCCTCCTGGCACCAAGTTTTCTTAGCTTCACTGTAGTGAGATGTGCATCAGAGCATGTTGGAAGCCGAGGAGCATCCATGGGATCCCCTGTGTCCATACTGTCCTTTTACTACTTGTCCAGGAGACTCAGAGTCACACACAAACAGTCACACACACACATAGTCACAGGCACACACACACACACACACACACACACACACAGACACACAGTCACACACACAATCATACACTGATCTTCAGAAAGGCATGTGTTCACACATGAACGGTCATTTAAAACCATTCATAGGGCTACACACTGTACATTGTGTATTCTACATAAGAAAACATCATTATATTTATTTTCTTTGATGCCATATGAAATAAATATGTGGAGTTCAAGCAGCTACTATTTCAACACTGACCACAACCTGTGAAGATCAACAGTTGTATTTCTAAATCCACTTAATAGAAGCTCAAAATAAGAATTTAATCCAAGCTTTGCTAGATAGCTTCAAAATTAAAATGTGTAACTGAAATAATATAGTAGTCTAAACCTCCCACCAAATAGAAGCAAAGGACCAAATGAACTCAGTGATGAAATGGCATAGAATCCAACCAATGAGAACCAAATCTAGGTACTGTGTGGATCCAATGCTATCTAGAAGTCCGAGTTCTCAAAGCTGACTGGCATAAAAACTGACCAATCAGAACCAAATAAGGGTGACGTGCAGAACCAATAGCTGCTTAGGAGGTGGAGCTTCTGACACTGACTGGCATAGAAACTGGCCAAGGAGAACCAAGTCTGGATGCTGTGGGAGGCCAATGGCCGCCTAGATGGCAAAGTTTTTGACGCTGGCATAGGAACCAACCAATCAGAACCAAATTGGGCGACCCGGGAGGTCAGTTAGGGGTGATCAGGCTGGCAGCCAGAGGCAGTTAGGGGCAGGCAGGCAGGCAGGCACGTGGGCAGTAGGAGCCAATGTTCCCAGATTGTGAGAGGGATGTCTGCCTGCTGGCAATCAGACATCATGCAAGGGGATCCCAATTGGAAATTGTGCAGGCTGAGTTGAGGGAACCATTCCACCATGCACGAAGTCCATGCACCGGGACTCTAGTCTTTATAATAAATTATAATATGCTAATTTGTCCAGGTGCCCTTCTGGACAAAACCACGGAATTTCATGCATTGATCCTCTAGTATATCTATAGTTATCGAAATCCATAGAAATAGAGCCTCATTGATTTTATCTGAAAGGGAGTCACTGATTGTTCTCACATCTTACTTCCTGGCAACATCCTGCTAACCAGAGCCCAAATGCACAGGGAACTCCGAGAATCCTAAAAGTACAGGAACAGCTGGGCCAGCATGGCTCAGTAGTTGAGCATCAACCAAGGAACCAGAATTTCACTGTTGGATTCCCAGTCAGGGAACATGGTCAGGATGGGGACAACATCCATAGTGTGAGGCATGAAGGAGACAGCCAATCATGATACTCTGTCATCATTGACATTTCTATCTCCCTCTCTCTCTCCCTTCCACTCTAACATCAATAAAAATATATTTAAATAAATAAATAAATAAATAAATAAATAAATAAGAATGTTGCATGCTTGATTCGCAGTATGGATATATATGGGAGGCAACTGAATTAAGTTTCTCTCTCACATCAGTGTTTCTCTTTGTCCTTCCCTCTCTCTCTTCCCTTTCCCTCTAAAATCCAATGAACACATCCTCAGGTGAGGACAAAGCAAAGAAGATCCAGCCTGGCTACTGTGGCTCAGGGGTTGGCCCAACCTGGGACCCAAGAAGTCACTGGCTAGATTCCAGGTGTGGGCACTTGATGGGGTTGTGGTCTTCACCCCCAGAGTGGACCATGCAGGAGGCAGCCAATCAATGATTGTCTCTCATGGATATTATTATCTTTCTATGCTGCTCCCTTGATCTTTTTCTAAAATTCAAGAAAATTCTAAATATTTATACCTATATCTCTGTCTATCCTTACTCTAACTCTATCTCTTACTCTACCTCTATCTCTATCATCTATATCTATATCTATATCTATATCTATATCTATATCATCTATATCTATATCTATACCCATGGAATCAGAGTCACATTAATGTTATCCCTAAGGAGTCACTGACTCCCAACATCCTACTTCCTGACCACCTCCTGCAGCACAGCCCCTGCTGTGGAAGGAGAGGTCCCTGGGCACGTTGACCAGGACCCCAAGGAGGGCTTGGTTCTCTGAGGGCACAGTCAGCACCTCCTTCCAGGAGAAGCCCCAGAGACCAGGACCTCCCTCACCACTTCCCTTTGTATGTGCAGACACCTCCCATATGCAAATGCCCACACGGCCACCAGACACACACACAGTTGGCATCCACTTAAATGCAGGGCCTCCTCACCCTGGAGAACGCTTTCTGAGGGACGAGGACCTCACCTGCAAGACATGACTCCCCTGTGGCTCTTCTTCTTCTTCCTGTCAACTCCCAGATGTGAGTGATTCAGGGATTAGTCGTGAGGAGATGGGGACCCTGCATCTGAGCCCAGGACTCACTGTGTTCTCTCTGTCCCAGGTGTCCTGTCCCAGGTGCAGCTGCAGGAGTCAGGCCCAGGATTGGTGAAGCCCTCACAGACACTCTCCCTCACCTGCACTGTCTCTGGTTACTCCATCACCAGTGGTTACTGCTGGAGCTGGATTCGCCAGCCTCCAGGGAAAGGGCTTGAGTGGATGGGCTGCATACATTATAGTGGAAACCTTTACTACAGCCCCTCCCTCAAGAGCCGAACCTCCATCTCCAGAGACACGTCCAAGAACCAGTTCTCCCTGCAGCTGAGCTCTGTGACCACTGAGGACACGGCCCTGTATTACTGTGCAAGAGACACAGTGAGGGGAAGTCAGTGTGAGCCCAGACACAAACCTCCCTAAGGAAACAGCTGGGCTGGGCTGCAGGGAGTGTCCTTGACACTAGGAGGCACTCAAGACCAACACAGGGCCCTGATCAGGAGCAAGTGGACAGTTAAGAAAAACACACACACACACACACACACAAACACATTTCCTGCTCTGTCTTAATATAGTTTTGCTCACAGGCTCAGCCCTGTCCTAAGTCTAGTTGTAGGGATTGTGTTTGTGAACAAAAAGGGGGCTCAGTTCTTTGAATGAAAGGAGCCTCATCCTGACCTGACAAGCTCAGGGGAGGCCTGCATGGCATTTGTAAAAACTCATAAAGACCTCACATAACCACAAAAAAATGTTCTGAAAATTAAATATTTAACTACACACAGGTTATGGTGAGTAGTCTTGTCCTGGCCAGTATTTTCCCTGACAAAGATTGTCTTAGATCTTTACTGAGCCCATTTGTCTTTTTTGCCTCTAAGATAACATATTGGTGAAATGAATGGGTAATTTGTAACTTCCTTTTTATCCCTGACCCCTCAGGGCACAACAAATTGAACCAGGACACTCCCTCATTGTGATTGTTATCAAGTTAATCTTCAACTGTTAATTATCTTAAACTCTCCTATATCCATCCTGTAAAATGTGCACCTGTCCATCATTTCACTTTGTACTCTATCCCAGAGGTCTCTCTGTTTTGCTTTCTCGCACCTTGTTAGTCTATCACCAATGAATTTCATGTAACCCATCTACATCCCTTCCTTTGATTGCAACGTATAAACACAGATGTAACCCACTATTTTTTGGAGTAGTATCTCAATTCATTGAGGTTCTGTTTACCAGTATATGTCCACATTTGGCTCAAATAAACTCACAAATTTCTTTACAGGTGTAAATGTTTTTGTTTTTTTTTTTACGTTAACAGATCTTTCTTTGTCATTACATAGTGCCCAATGGTGTAGATGTACCACGGTTATCCAATCATCTGCTAATGGGCACTTAGGCTCTCTCCAAAGCTTAGCTGTTGTAAATTGCACTGCTATGAGCATAGGGGTGCATTCATTCTTTCTGATAAGTGTCTTGGGTCTCTTAGGATATATTCCTAAAAGTGGGACCACTGGGTCATTTAGGAAATAGAATTCCTGGATGCTGTGCTTTCGAGAGGCAGCTGTGTGCTTGTGATAGTGGCAGCAGGTTAGAGACTGAGGCTGTGGCCACAGCGTCCAGGAATTTCATTTTCAATTTCTAGATGTAAATCCCTATATTTACCTAAAAGGCTGCTCCAGTCTGAATTGCTAATGGACCAACTAAACTGATGAACAAAAATAGACTCAGAGACATAAAAGCATGAACAGACCATGGAAACTCAGAGAGAAGGCAGGGGAGGGTGGGTGGGAAGAGATCAACCAAGGAACTTGTCTGCATATATAGCTCACCCAGGATTACTGGCAATGGTCTTGTGAGGGCCTGGAGAGGGAATGGGAGTGAGAGGGAAGAGAATAATGGGGAGGAAAGGGTAAACTATGTAATACTTCAACAATATAGATTGAGAGAGAGAGAGAGAGAGAGAGAGAGAGAGAGAGAGAGAGAGAATTTCCTGTTCATTGTCCTGTCATCCAGTCCCTGCCTTGCTCTCTCCCACCTCCATGTAACTCCTTACCTTCCCTCCATAACTTCAAATGCACAAATGAAGCTGCAAATGGTAATTCTCTGGAAATTTGGAGGTCTTGCTCCCCAAGAGCTGTCATCAGTTTAGACCCAATAAAACCTTATCAAATATTCTCTACATGCTAGGACATTTCTGCTATCAAAATATTGTCTTTTCTTCATTTACAATACACGTCCACACAACTTCCTCTGTGTGCAGATGGAAGTTCACACCATTATTAAACACCTGCTACTGTAACAGAATTTACCCCGTGACCAAGACACCCACTCATTTCCAGAAGCACTAGTGCCATGACTCAGGGGAGCCTGTGTATAAATCCTGAACCAGCCAATATGGAGGAGGAAGTTTTCTCTTCATACCCTCCGAATTCTTTGTCTCCCAAATATGGATCAGACTTCCAGACCTTTTGTAGGCTTTGCAGAAAGCCCCCTGTGCTGGGTGGGGGCCATGTGGCCACCCAAAGGCCTGGCCTGGCGCCAGCGCTGATAATCCTCTGGGGGTTGTGTATGGCTCATGGGTTATGGTCTCTGGAACCTGAGAGTGTTTAGGTAAACAGGTCTTGCAAGACCAGATGATTAAGGAAGGGGCAGTGACTAGACTACAGGCTAACAGGAATGTGCATTAGGACACTGATTGACTCGGTACAGAGTCAGGCTGCTAGTCTCCAACATTCTTTAACAAATGTCTTATTTTCCTCATCACGACCTCCACAGGATGGATTCTAAGGAATTTGCACCATTTGATGAGGGCACTGATGCTCCAAGCACTGAGCCACAGCAGTCAGATTCCTGTTTCCAATGATGGAAATTCCCCCACTTTGAGGAGCTGGGAAAATAGGGATTTTGCACACAAACAATAGGGAACTTGAGTGGCATCTATGGTTTTGGGAGGCAGCTGTGTGCTTGTGAGAGTGGCAACAGGTTAGAGAAAGAGGCTGCAGCCACAGTGTCCTGCCTCCTCACTTGTACACGTTGGAGGTTTTTACAGGGGCAGGAATGGACTGCTGGGGAACCCACTAGAATTGCACCACATAGTAATCCCGCTCTGTTTACCGTGATGGTTTATTCTGGTTAAAGAAGCACATTCTAGCCTGGCTAGCAGTTGCAGGGGGACCTTGGACTCACCTGGAGTGCAGCCCTTCCTCCCCCTGGGGGCTGCCTGTTGTCCTGGAGAGATGAACAACTTCACTGCAGGAACAGAGCAGCAGCCCCTTGAATGCAGACCTCGGCTCCCTGTCCATGGCCCCTCGCCACACCCTGTGGCTCCTTCCACAAAATCTTCATTTCATTCAATGTGAGCAGCTGCTTAAGGGCTGCAGTGCAGGTTTTTGTGGTACGACCCACTGCTCTCCCTTATTGCTGGCAGCATTGGAATGAATGCCTGTATGTGATTCCACCCTGTCTCTGCTCAACTGGCTCAGGCACTGACCAGGGAGCACGGACCATGCACTGACCAATCACATATTTGTGTGTGTGAGATGTGACGGGGGAACACAATAAGGAGAATCTTTCAGTCTCAAATTAAAGCTTCATCCAATGCACATTCTTATTCCCAAACCCCAGAATGGCAACACAGTCCATGGCGGGTGAAGGAGAGCGAGAGGAAGCCTCATCCATGTGCCATGGGGCAGCACCCCTGGGTCCTCATCAAAACCCCAGGAAGGAAGACTCTCAATCCTGGAAGCTGCTCCCGAAGGAATGGGGTCAGGGTGATGGGTCTCAGGAAAGGAGGGAGGGAGGGATGGTCAAGATGGGACCCCTGGTGGCCAGCATCCTTGAGTCCTTTCCCATATAGAGTCGCCCCTAGGATGACAAGGTCAGGCATGCAGCCCAGGTCATAGCTGCACCTTATATGCAGACTCCATGCAAATGGGGCTCTCCTCCTGCTCATAAAAGCAGCCCTTTCCCTGGCATGTTGGGGAGACACCCAGAACCCAAGCACCTGAGACAGGACCCCTGTGGCTGCACCATGGACTTGGTGACAAGCTGCGTTTTCCTTCTGATAATTTTCCAAGGTCATTGTCAGGAGTGGGGAGCGCTGAGCCCTGTTCCTGTGCCTGTTTGTGCTTCCATGTGATTCTAAGTCCCCCTGTGTCTCTGTGTTTGCAGGTGTCCAGTGTGAGGTGCAGCTGGTAGAGTCTGGGGGAGGCCTGGTACAGCCTGGGGAGTCTCTGAGACGCTCCTGTGCAGCCTCTGGATTCACCTTCAGTAGCTCTCCCATGAACTGGGTCCGCCAGGCTCCAGGGAAGGGACTGGAGTGGGTCGCATACATTAATAGTGGTAGTAGTACTATATACTACACCTCCTCTGTGAAGGGCCGCTTCACCATCTCCAGAGACAATGCCAAGAACACGCTGTACCTGCAAATGAGCAGCCTGAGAACCGAAGACACAGCCCTGTATTACTGTGCAAGAGACACAGTGAGGGGAAGTCAGTGTGAGCCCAGACACAAACCTCCTGAAGAGGCAGCAGGGCTGGGCTGCAGGGGGCGCCAGACACCAGGGGGCACTCAGGACCCACAGCACAGAGAGCAGCCCCAGGAGCAGGGGCAGACGGGGGTGGGAGGAAAGGGCCTTCCTGTTGGGCTCAGGGATTTCCTCTCAAGCTCTCAGCTACTCCAGGGAGGGTTCATGCTCTTTCTCTGAGGCTCTTTCTCTGCTTTCTCACTGCAGACCCCTGAGGAGGAGGTAACACTGCTGCTGGCAGATGATGTGTGGACAGTGATGGGGACTTTCCTCACAACATGATACTGTACATGAAAACCGGAGCATTCCAACAAAAAATATGATAGGATTTAAGAAAGGAGTTCGGTAATGTAACAGGATACAAAATAAACAGGCGAAAATTGATGGTACTTTTATATATCAATAATAAATTCTCAGAAAGGGAAACCAGACCAACAATCACATTTACCATTGCATCAAAAAAAATAATGATATGTAAGAATACACTTAGCCACGCTGGTGAAAGACTTGTAATCAAAAAAATACAAAATGCTGCATAAAGAGATGGGGAAGATATAATAAAGTGGAAAAATATACCTGATCATGGATTAGTAGAATTAACATCATTAAAACATTCATATTACTCAAGTACTCTACAGATTCAATGTAATCCCTTTTAAAGTTGCAATAGCGAGAAAAAAAGGAGGAGGGAAGATGGCGGAAGAATAGATGGGCGGATTCTGAGCCCTCTCCCGAAGCAGAAAGAGAGAGCAACTGATGGTCTTGAGCTGTGAGTGTTTATTAGCAAGCTGGGAGACAGCGAACACCAGAAGAAACTGCTGGGGGGCTGCTGACAGAGGTACCCCTCACAGGGAAGCACCCACGCGGGCTGCGTCCCTGCCCGGAGCTACCTGGCGGCTTGGATAGGGAAACATCGCCATCTTGAGAGGAAGATAGGATCGTGTCAGAGGCCTGAATATCAACAGCCGCAGCGACCAACAAGCAACTGTGACCCCCAGAACGCGGATCCCAGGCGGCGCGAACACCTGGTCCCACAGGAGTGCCCCACTGCTCGGCGAAAAGGTCAGATTTCGCGGGGAGAGGGTGGAGCGCACTCGCGGCGAAAACAAAGCCTGCGCGCACAGAGCGCGCGGAAGCTGGAGGACAAGGGCGGCGATTACAAGTAGAAGCCCCCGCTGTTGGGCGAGTGTCACCCGTGAAAGTGGACGGGGCGCCTAACAGGGGAGATATCTAAAGAGCAACACATTTGGATCTGGCGCGGAGGGGTATTGGAGAGTTGCAGGAGATTGAGGTTGCTCGGACCTGCCCCCTCCCCCCTCCGTAGTTCCTGCTTCAGAGAGAAAAAAAAAAAAAAAAAAAAAAAAAAAAAGCTGGAGAGGCTCTGGAAGTCAACCTAGAAACACTGCCCCCAGAGGCTAATTCACAAATTGACTCTAGTGTAATAAAAACAAAGCAAAACCTGCCTAAAAATCAGGACTGGATCATAACAATAGAGGAAGCGAATGATCTTCATTACTGCAAATTTTATTTAAATTTTTTTAAATTTTATCACTTTTTTTAATTTTTAAAATTTTTGTTTTTTATTTTTGTTTTCATTATTTGCAACGTTTACTCAAGAAACTATTTTTTTTCTTTTTCCTCACTTGATTTTATCTTTATAATTACTACATTGTACTACTACTAAGTTACCTTTTTCATCTTATTTTTTTGTTTATTTTTACTATTTTTATTTCATTTGATTATATATATTTTTTTTTTTATTTCAGGATTACTGTTCTACAGGCTTCATCTATCTTTCCTTCTCCAACGCTTTATTCTATCTCAACCTATCCTTTATGCCTTCACCCTCTTTCTGATATTTTCCTTTGGTACCCCGTTTATCTTAGCCCTTTCCTGCTCTAGATTTTCCCCATTCCTTCTGTCTACCCACTCCTAAAATTTCACCCTACTTCTATATATCTAATCTCCAACTACTTGCTCCGAGCCCATTCACACCTCCCTCGCAGTTGTCCTAAAAACAAAACAAAACAAAAGTCTTTCTCTCTAACACTTTGAAGTGGTATGTTGAATGTTAACTATACTGAAGTTGTATGCTTTTGTTTATAAGATTGATTTGATATGCTTTTTGTTTGATTGTATGTTTTTGCTAGCTGGGTTCTAGTCACCCTTATTGGTGGTTATTAATATTTCAAACTCATCCCGATTCAGTCCCCTGTGTGTTGTACCTGGTTGTGTTGTATTTGGTGCCTTTAAATCAAAGCAGGAGAGAGAGAACTACACAACCAGACATCCTAGATCATGGGGAGACCAAGACACAGCCCGCATATGAAAGAAAAGCAGGCCTCACCAGAAAAGGAAGTAAACGAGATAGAGGGAAGCAACCTACCAGAGCAAGAATTCAGAGTAATGATCATAAGATGGCTAAAAAGAATGGAAGACAAATTTGACAATATGAGCAAGAACCAAGAGGAAATGAAGAAGAACCAAGAAGAAATGAAAAATGACATCGCTACTGTAAAGAACTCAATAGAAAGCATCAAGAGTAGATTAGAAGAAGCAGAGGACCGCATCAGTGAGCTAGAAGACAAGATGGAAAAAAATACCCAATTAGAACAGCTTCTGGAAAAAAAAATTAAAAAACAGGAGGAAAGTCTAAGGGAACTCTGGGACAATACAAAACAAAACAATATTAGAGTAATAGGGGTTCCAGAAGGAAAGGGAATTGAGGAAGACATGGAAAATGTATTTCAAGAAATAATGACAGAAAACTTTCCTGAGATAGAGAAGAAAAAACCCACACAAATCCAAGATGCTCGCAGAGTCCCAAGCAAATTGAACCCCAGAAAATCAACCCCTAGACACATTATAATTAAGCTGGCAAACACCTACGACAAAAAAAGAATTTTAAAAGCAGCCAGAGAGAGACAGAAAGTTACATATAAAGGAACCCCCATCAGACTAGCAACTGATTTCTCCACAGAAACTTATCAGGCCAGAAGGGAATGGGCTGAAATATACAAAGTCATGCAAAGGAAGGGTCTGAATCCAAGAATACTGTACCCAGCAAGGCTATCAATCAAAATTGAAGGGGAAATCAGGAGCTTCACAGACAAAAACAGACTAAGGGAATTTATCTCCACCAAACCAGCAATGCAAGAAATGCTAACGGGTCTACTGTAAAATTAAAGAAATAAAAAGCAAAGAAGGAACACAGGGGTATAGAATAAAAATGGCGTCAAATAAGTATCTATCAATTATAACTTTAAATGTAAATGGACTAAATGCTCCAATCAAAAGACATAGGGTAACGGATTGGATAAGAAAACAAGACCCATATATCTGTTGTCTACAAGAAACCCACCTCAGAAAAAAAGATGCACACAGACTGAGGGTGAAGGGATGGAAAAAGGTTTTCCAGGCAAATGGAAATGAAAAAAAAGCTGGGGTAGCAATACTTATATCTGACAAGTTAGATCTCAGAGTGAAGGACATAACAAGAGATAATGAAGGCCACTTCATGATACTAAAGGGAGCAATCCAACAAGAAGAAATAACCCTGGTAAATATATATGCACCCAATATGGGAGCACCCCAATATATAAAAAAACTGCTGGAGGACATTAAGGGAGAGATTAATAGCAATACAATCATAGTAGGAGATCTTAATACCCCACTGTCACCCTTTGACAAGTCATCTAAACAAAAAATCAGCAAAGAAATATCAATCCTAAATGACTCGCTAGACCAGATGGAATTAATCGACATCTTCAGAACATTCCACCCCAAAGCCACAGAATATACATTCTTCTCAAGCGCACATGGGACATTCTCGAAGATAGACCACATTTTGGGACATAGGCAAAGTCTCTTCAAATTCAAGAAGATAGAAATCATATCAAGCATCTTCTCAGATCATAGTGGCATAAAACTGGAAATTAACTACAACGAAAAAAATCCAAAGAAATCAAACACATGGAGATTAAACAGCATGCTATTAAACAAGGACTGGGTTACCAGAGAAATCAAGGAAGAAATTAAAAACATCCTGGAAACAAATGACAATGAAAACACAACTATCCAAAATCTATGGGACACAGCAAAAGCAGTTTTGAGAGGGAAGTTCATATCCCTACAAGCCTATTACAAAAAACTAGAAAAAAGGGTAACAAATGATCTAACTCTACAACTCAAAGAGTTAGAAAAAGAGCAACAAGAAAAGCCCAGTGTAAGCAGAAGGAAGGAAATAACAAAAATCAGAGCACAGATAAACGACATAGAGACCAAAGAAACAATACGTAAGATCAACAAAACCAAGAGTTGGTTCTTTGAAAGAATAAACAAGATAGATGGACCCCTATCCAGGCTAACCAAGAAACAAAGAGAGAGGACCCAAATAAACAAAATCAGAAACGAAAGAGGTGAAATAACAACAGATCCCGCCGAAATACAAATGATTGTTACAAAATACTACGAACAGCTCTATTCCAATAAACTGAACAACCTGGAGGAAATGGACATATTCCTAGAAAAATACAACCTTCCAAAACTCAATCAGGAAGAATCTAAAAATCTAAATAGACCAGTGACTTGGGAAGAAATTGAAACAGTCATCAAAAAACTTCCAGCAAACAAAAGCCCAGGGCCAGATGGCTTCACAGGAGAGTTTTACCAAACATTCAAGGAAGAACTAAAACCTATCCTCCTCAGATTATTCCAAAAAATCCAAGAGGAAGGAACACTTCCAAACTCCTTCTATGAAGCCAGCATCACCCTAATACCAAAACCAGATAAAGACAACTCAATGAAAGAGAATTACAGGCCAATATCCCTCATGAACATAGATGCCAAAATCCTCAACAAAATTCTAGCAAATCGGCTCCAGCAGAGCATCACAAAGATCATACACCATGACCAAGTAGGATTTATTCCAGGAATGCAAGGATGGTACAATATCCGCAAATCAATAAACGTGATACATCACATAAACAAGTTGAAAGATAAAAATCATATAGTCATATCAATTGATGCAGAAAAAGCATTTGATAAAATCCAACACCCTTTCCTGATAAAAACTCTCAACAAGGTGGGAGTACAAGAATCATACCTCAACATAATAAAAGCTATATATGATAAACCCACAGCCAACATCATACTCAATGGGCAAAAACTAAAACCATTCCCTCTAAGAACAGGAACAAGACAGGGATGCCCACTCTCGCCACTCCTCTTTGACATAGTACTGGAAGTACTAGCCATTGCAATTAGACAAGAGGAGGAAATAAAAGGCATCCAAATTGGAAAAGAAGAAGTAAAGCTATCCTTATTTGCAGACGACATGATATTGTACATAAAAAACCCAAAAGACTCCATTAAAAAACTAATTGGCTTAATAAATGAATTTGGCAATGTAGCAGGATACAAAATTAACGCCAAGAAATCTATGGCATTTCTATACACCAACAGCGAATTTATAGAAACAGAGACTAAAAAAGCAATTCCATTTACCATTGCACCAAAAAAATTAAGATACCTAGGAATAAATTTAACTAAGGAAGTAAAGGACCTATATGCGGAAAACTACATGACACTGAAAAAAGAGATAGAGGAAGATGTAAACAGATGGAAGAACATACCATGTTCATGGATTGGTAGAATCAACATCATCAAAATGTCCATACTTCCTAAAGCAATCTATAGGTTCAATGCACTCCCCATTAAAATACCAACGGCATACTTCACTGACATAGAAAGAACTCTCCAAAAGTTCATTTGGAACAATAAAAGACCCCGAATAGCCACAGCAATCCTGAGAAAGAAGAGTAAAGTAGGAAGGATCTCAATACCAGACTTCAAACTGTATTACAAAGCCACTGTTCTCAAAACAGCCTGGTACTGGCACAAAAACAGACATATAGATCAATAGAATCGAATCGAGAACCCAGATATCAACCCAAATCACTATGCTCAATTAATATTTGACAAAGGAGGCACGAATATACAATGGGGTCAAGACAGTCTCTTCAATAAATGGTGTTGGGAAAATTGGACAGATACATGCAAGAGAATGAAACTGGATCACCAACTTACACCATACACAAAAGTAAACTCAAAATGGATACAGGACTTAAACATCAGACGGGAAACCATAAAAATACTAGAAGCATCCACGGGCATCAAAATCTCAGACATATGCCAAAAGAACTTCTTCACTGATACTGCCCCTAGGGCAATGGAAGCTAAAGAGAAAATAAACAAATGGGACTACATCAAAATAAAAAGCTTTCTTACAGCAAAAGAAACCATCAACAAAACAACAAGAAAGCCCACGATGTGGGAGAACATATTTGCAAATGTTACCACTGATAAAGGTTTAATCTCCAACATCTACAAACAGCTTATACAACTAAATAAAAGGAAGATGAATGATCCAATTAAAAAATGGGCAATGGACCTAAATAGAATATTTCCAAAAGAAGACAGAAGGAAGGCCAAAAGGCACATGAAAACATGCTCAAAGTCACTAATTATCCGAGAGATGCAAATCAAAACAACAATGCGGTACCATCTCACACCTGTCAGAATGGCCAACATCAACAGATCAACAAACGACATGTGTTGGCGAGGCTGTGGAGAAAAGGGAACTCTTGTGCACTGCTGGTGGGAATGCAGACTGGTGCAACCACTGTGGAGAACAGTGTGGAGTTTCCTCAAAAAACTGAAAATGGAACTCCCATTTGACCCAGTAATCCCACTCCTAGGAATATATCCCAAGAAACTAGAAACACCAATCAGAAAGGATATATGCACCCCTATGTTCATAGCAGCACAATCTACGATAGCTAGAATTTGGAAACAGCCTAGGTGCCCATCAGCAGATGATTGGATCAAAAAACTTTGGTACATCTACACAATGGAATACTATGCTGCCATAAAAAAGAAGGAATTCTCATCATTTGCAGCAACTTGGATGGAAATGGAGAACATCATGCTGAGTGAAATAAGCCAGTCATTGAAAGAAAAACACCATATGACCTCACTCATTTGTGGATAATAAAGAACATTATAAACTGATGAACCAAAAGATAGATATAGAGACAGTATATCAACAAGCAGACTGTCAAATTACAGTGGGGAGGGGAGGAAGATCTGGGGGAGATAATAGATCAACCGAAGGACTTTTATACATGCACATAAGTACAACCAATGGACATAAAACTCTGGGGAGGGAAGGGATGTGAGGGAGGGAGGGGGGGGGAAATCAAAATATATATATATATATATATTAAAAAAAAAAAGACTGAAGAAAGGACCTCTTTTCCACTATTTCGAATGCTTAATAGCTAATTTCATAACATCACATGTACCATTTTAAGAAAGTGATGATTTAGTGGGAAATTAAAGCTTTGCATCTGTATACTGTAAATATAAATGACGATTTGTTTGAAATGTGTAACTTGGATATGCAAAAGATAATAACTCACAATGTTAATATTAAATATTCCTTCAAAATAAAAAAAATAAAAAAATAAAAATAAATAAATAAAATTAAAAAAAAAAGAAAAGACCAACCTAAAAAAAAAAAAAAAAAAAAAAAGTTGCAATAGCATATTTCACAGATCTACAACAAATACTCCAAAAATTTATATGGAACAAAAAAAGACCCCACCTTGAGAAAGAAAAAAATAAAAAAGGTGAAGGCATTCCAATTTCAGATATCAAATTATACTCCTAAGCCATAGTAATCAAAACAGCCTGGTACTGGCACAAGAACAGGTATATACATCCATGGAACAGAACAGAAAATCCAGAAATCTACCCAAGCCATCACACTCAATTAATATTTCACAGGAGGCAAGAGCATACAATAGAGTCAAAACAGTCTCTTCAATAAATGTTGGTAAAATTGGACAGAAAACTGTGAAAAATTTCAAAACAATACACAAACTACACCATACAGAGGAGTAAACTCAAAAATGGTTAATAGACTTAAATGTAAATAGGGAGACCAGAAAAATCCTGGAAGAATCCTTAGGCAGGAAAATGTTAGACATCTCTCATAGCCATGAGTTTACAGATACATCTCCCAGGACAAAGGAAGCTAAGGAGAAAATAAACAAATGGGAATACATCAAAATAAAAAGTGTCTGCACAGCAAAAGAAACCATCCACAAAATAAAAAGGGAGCCCACAGTATGAGAGAACATATTCACAAGGATACATGTGATATAGGATTAATATCCAAAATATATAAGAAACCCATATAACTTAACTAAAGGAAGACAAACAATCTAATTAGAAATGGGCAAAGGACTGAATTTCTCACTTCTCCAAAAGGAACATACAGATGGCCAAGAGACATAGAAAAAATTCTCAGTGTCACAGGACCATCAGAGAGATGCAAATTAAAAGGACAAGGAGGAATCAGCTCATACCTGTCAGAATGGCTACCATCAACAAATCAACAAATGACAATTGCTGGTGAGGGTGTGGAGCAAAGGGAACCCTCCTACCCTGCTGGTGGGAATGCAGGCTGGTGCAGCCACTAGGAACACAGTATGGAGTTTCCTCAAAAAATTAAAGATGGAACTGCCATTTGACCCAGTGAATTCTCTTTTAGGAGTATATGCTAGGGGACCCCACACACCAATCAGAAACTATGTATGCACCCCTAAGTTCATAGCAGCACAGTTTGCAATATCTAAGATCTGGAAACAGCCCAAGTGCCCATGAGTAGCTGAGTGTATAAGAAGCTCTCATACATTTATCTCACGGAATACTATTCAGCAGAAAAAGAGAAGGATCTCTTACCCTTTGGGACAGCATGGAGGGACCTGGAGAGCATCATGCTAAGTGAAATAAGCAAGTCAAAGAAGACAAGTATCACATGATCTCACTCATATGCAGAACAAAATTAACAAAATAAACTGATGAAGAGAATAGATCCAGACACCTGGAAGCATGGAGCGAACTGGGGGATATCAGAGGGAAATCCTCGTAGGATGGGTGGGTGGGAAGAGGTCAACCAACAAATGCGTATGCTCAGAGGCTTAATCCAGGCCAGGAACACAGACAACAGGATGGTGAAAGCCTGAGGCACCGGGGTGGGTTAGAAGGTGTCATGGGGTACACAAAGGGACATGAGTAATACCTTCAACAATGAAAGTACAATTTAAAGGAAAAAGAACTAGGATTTGGACCCTCAGACTGCCCCAGAACATGGTCCCTGTGTCACCATCTCTCAGATGGGGTCAAGACCTCAGCTATGAAATACTCTGCCTCATGAATATGCAAAAAAGAGGAGGCAGACCAGGTTAAATGTGGGTAAGTCTGTGCCCTGAGGGCATCACCCACAGCCACACCCTCCCCTACAGAAGTGCTCCCAGCACAGCCCTCACCATGGACTGCAGCTGGAGAACCCTCCTCCTGGTGGCCATGGCGACAGGTAAGGGGCTCCTGTCCTGGTTAATGAGGGTCCAGGGAGAGTGCAGGGGTATTGCACTGACTCCTGTCTCCTCCCACAGGTGTCCACTCCCAGGTGCAGCTGGTGCAGCCTGGGGCTGAGGTGAGGCAGCCTGGGGACTCCGTGAAGGTCTCTTGCAAGGCTTCTGGATACACCTTCACCAGCTACTACATGCACTGGGTGCGACAGGCCCCAGGACAGGGGCTCGAGTGGATGGGGTGGGTTTACCCTGGAAGTGGAGGCACAAAATACTCACAGAAGTTCCAAGGCAGAATCTCCATGACCGCAGACAAGTCCAAAAGCACAGCCTACATGGAGCTCAGCAGCCTGAGAGCTGAGGACACAGCTGTGTATTACTGTGCAAGACACAGTGAGGGGAAGTCAGTGTGAGCCCAGACACAAACCTCTCTAAGGAAACAACAGGGCTAGGCTGTAGCAGGCGCTCAGGACACCAGGCGGCGCTCAGGACCAGCACAGGGCCCTGACCAGGAGCAGGTGGAGAGTTAGACACCACTTCCTGCTCCATCTTAAATTAGTTTTGCTCAGAGGCTCAGCCACAGAGCTCACAGGAAGCCCTGTCCTAGGTCTAGTTTTAGGGATTGTGTTTGGAAACAAAAAGGGGACTCTGTTCTATGGATGAAATGGATCTCATGCTGACCTGACAAGCTCAGGGAAGGCCTGCATGGCATTTGTACAAACTCTGAGACCTCACATAACCACAAAAGATGGTTTGAAAATTAAATATGTAACTGCACACACGTTATGGTGGGTAGTTATGTCCTGGCCAGTATTTTCCCTGACAAAGATCAACTTAGATCTTTACTGAGCCCATTTGCCTTTTTGCTTCTAAGACAACATATTGGTGAAATGACTGGGTAACTTGTAACTTCCTTTTATTCCCCCAAGACTCCTCAGCCCACAACAAATGGCACCAGATCATTCCCTCATTGTGATTATTATCAAGTTAATCATCAGCTGTTAATTATCTTATACTATCCTGTATCCATCCTGAAAAGATGCATCTGTCCATCATTTCACTTTTTACCCTATCCCAGAGGTCTTCCCGCTTTGCTTTCTCCCACCTCCTTAAGCTATCACCAATGAATTTTATGTAACCCTTCTATTATACATTCCTTCTTTGATTGCAATGTATGAACACAGATGTAACCCGCCATTCTCCAGAGTAGTATCTCAATTCCTTGAGGTTCTGCTTACCAATGTATGTCCACATTTGGCTCACATAAACACACAAAACTCTTTACAGGAGTAAATGTTTTTTAACAGATCTTTCATTTTTCACGACTACATAGTGTTCCATGGTGCAGAGGTTCCATGGTTATCCAATCATCTGCTAATGGGCACTTAGGCTGTTTCCAAAACTTAGCTGTTGTAAATTGCACTGTTATGAGCATAGGGGTACATGCATTCTTTCTGATGAGTGTTTTGGGTTTCTTAGGATGTATTCCTAGAAGTGGGATCACTGTGTCAAATGGGAGTTCCATTTTTAATTTTTAGATGGAACTCCATATTGTTTATTATAGTTGCTGCACCAATCTGCATTGCATGGACCAAATAAACTGATGAACAGCAGTAGACTCAAAGACATGGAAGCATGAACAGA
This sequence comes from Pipistrellus nathusii, assembly GCA_963693515.1. Classification (NCBI taxonomy): domain Eukaryota; kingdom Metazoa; phylum Chordata; class Mammalia; order Chiroptera; family Vespertilionidae; genus Pipistrellus; species Pipistrellus nathusii. The sequence goes on from OY882858.1 coordinate 870,267, forward strand.
CTGTGGAACCTCAGAGGGAAGGTAGAGGAGGATTGGTGGAAAGAGATCAACCAATGGACTTGTCTGCATATCTGCCTCACCCGGGGACACAGACAATGGGGTGGTGAGGGCCTGGGGAGGGAATGGGAGTGAGCAGGGAGAGGATAATGGATAGAATAGGGGGACATATGTAATACTTCAACAATAAACATTAGGAGAGGAGAGGAGAGGAAAGGAGAGGAGAGGAGAGGAGAGGGGAGGGGAGGAGAGGAGAGGAGAGGGGAGGGGAGGGGAGGGGAGGAGAGGAGAGGAGAGGAGAGGAGAGGAGAGGAGAGGAGAGGACAGGAGAGGAGAGGAGAGGAGAGGAGAGGAGAGGAGAGGAGAGGAGAGGAGAGGAGAGGAGAGGAGAGGAGAGGAGAGGAGAGGAGAGGAGAGGAGAGGAGAGGGAAGAGAGAGAGAGAGAGAGAGAGAGAGAGAGAGAGAGAGAGAGAGAGAGAGAGAGAGAGAGAGAACTGAACCTCCTGTTCATTGTCCTGGCATCCAGGCCCTGCCTTGCTCTCTCCCACCTCCATGTCACTCCTCTCCTTCCCTCCTTAACTGCAAATGCATAATCACAGCTGCAAAAGGTTATTCTCCGGAGTATTGAAGGTCTAGCTCCCCAACAAATGTTGACAGTTTGGCTCCAATAAAATCTTATAAACATGTTCTCCATGTTTGGACATTTCTTACATCAATGTATTGTCTCTTCATTTACCACAGACGTTCACACAGGTTTCTTCCTGTGTGGAGAGGGAGGTGCACACAATTATAAAACCTGCTGCCTCCACAGAATGGTAGTGGTGACTCTAAAGACTTCCCAATCTTTGTTGTGGGGATGATGCTCCAAACACTGAGCCCACCAGCCAGGCTCCATGTGTAAATGATGGAAGCTCTCCATTGTGAGAGGCTGGAAACAGGGCTTTTGCACATGAACAGCAGAGAAGTTGAGGGAAATGTGTGCTTTTGGGAGGCAGCTGTGTACTTGTGAGAGTAGCAGCAAGTTAGACACAGAGGCTACGGCCACAGAGTGTAGCCCAGCCTCTCCTGCCTCCTCACATGTATATGTTAGAGTTTTGTGGAGGATCTGGTCTTGGAAAATAACAAGAAGAATCTTTCAGTATCAAAATAAAACCTTCATTCAATGTAAAGTCTTATTCCCAAACCCCAAAAGGCATCATGGCCCATGGCAGGTGAAGGAAAGAAAGAGAGGAAGCCCCATCCACTCGCCTCTGTGAGAGCACCCCTAGGGTCTCATCAGAACCTTGAGGAAAGAAGACTCTCAATCCTGGAAGCTACCCCCAAAGGAATGGGGTCAGGGTGATGGGTCTCAGGAAAGGAGGGAGGGAGGGCGGGTCAGGATGGGACCCTGTGGACAGCATCCTTGAGTCCTTTCCCATATGGGGTTGCCCCTAGGATGACAAGGTCAGGCATGCAGCCCAGGTCACAGCTGCACTGTATATGCAGACTCCATGCAAATGGGGCGCTCCTCCTGCTCATAAAAGGGGGCCCTTGCCCGGCTTGTTGGGGAGACACCCAGAACCCAAGCACCAGAGACAGGACCCAGCGGCTCCACCATGGACTTGGTGCCAAGCTGTGTTTTCCTCCTGATCATTTCCCAAGGTCATTGTCAGGAGTGGGGAGCGCTGAGCCTTGTGCCTGTGCCTGTTTGTGCTTCCATGTGATTCTAAGTCCCCCTGTGTCTCTGTGTTTGCAGGTGTCCAGTGTGAGGTGCAGCTGGTGGAGTCTGGGGGAAGCCTGGTGCAGCCTGGGGGGTCTCTGAGACTCTCCTGTGCAGCCTCTGGATTCACCTTCAGTAGCTACTGGATGAACTGGGTTCGCCAGGCTCCAGGGAAGGGGCTGGAGTGGGTCGCATACATTAATAGTGGTGGTGGTAGCACATACTATGCAGACTCTGTGAAGAGCCGCTTCACCATCTCCAGAGACAACGCCAAGAACACACTGTACCTGCAAATGAACAGCCTGAAAGTTGAAGACACGGCCCTGTATTACTGTGCAAGAGACACAGTGAGGGGAAGTCAGTGTGAGCCCAGACACAAACCTCCTGAGGAGGCAGCTGGGCTGGGCTGCAGGGGGCTCCCTAGACATAAGAAGGCGCTCAGAATCCCTAAACACAAGGACCATCCCAGCACCAGGTGCAGTTGGAGGTCTGGGCTGGTTCCTGTGTGGTTTCCTTCTCATGTCACAATTTCCCTCAGGGAACCTCTGGGGCCTGATTCTTCGCTGACGTCTGAGTCTCTGAATGAGAAAAGTCTGTTGTGAAGAGAGACAACCTTCTCACGTGAACAGAAGGTAGAGAACCTCTTTCATGCACACGGTGCCATAATGAGTTCTAACATTGAATCTTCAGACCCATGTCGCCTGCATCCAAAAAGAGGCTCTAATGACTCAACAGTGCAGCTCCCTGCATGTGGACCGTGGGCACCACATGTGTGTGACCCCAAAGCTACAGAAGAAAGACTCACAGGGTGACAGTCCCTGCCTTGTCATCATGCTCACAGCTCCCTGAGTCGTGGACACCATGCAGAAGCAGAGGCATAAACAGCAGATGGACTTGAGGAGGGCTGTCGCTCCTCAAGAAACTTGAGACAAGACTGACTGGTTGGCCCGTGGAAAGAAAGCAATTCCTGTCCCAAAGTGTCCAGCTCCCCAGGTCTCCCTGTTGAGTGTACATTTCCGAAAGCCGCTGGTCAGTGTCTGTGTTCTGTGTGTTCATTTGAAGTTCCCAGAACTCTGAAGCCTGTCAGAAACCAGTCCCTCCTTGAGCTCTGGGATCGGAGGACATTTCTCCTGTTCTCTGTGCCCCAGTCACCTGACAGGGGAGGCTGGCAGCTCAGAGGAAACACAACTGGAGCTCCGTGAGCAGTGCAGAAACTTGACCGGATTTTACAAAAACAGGAAAACCAAAGGCATTGCTTAGATGCTCTTTTACATCAATATTATTTTATATTGTCTGACTTTCTAACACATTTGAAGACAAGCTTGATAAAGATTTTTGGTCTGAAGTATGTCAATGATGTTTACCTTTTATGAAGTGAATGAATTGAATTTGTATTCCACCATTTAGTAGAATATACAAAAGACCTAACGAGGTCTGTATCACCATCTATAGAAACAGATCAGATTGATTACTGCTTTGAAACCTCATTCCTTGTTTAATTTGCTATGTCATCAGAATTGGAGGGAAATATTTTTTAACAAATAACTTTTTAATAAAAAAGGAAAACTATGACTTCTTATCTGATTTTCCCTGTGTGTGGCAGATGGGGAAGAGGCAGCAGTGAGCCACCAATAGTTAGAAGTCAAATGAAAAAGAAAATGGACTATGGTTCCCCCATTTTACATACAATGACACAAAATGAGCAAAAATTGAGGAGGGAAAAGTCATTACGTTTGTACTAAAACCATATGTAAAGAAAATGAGGAGAATAAGTATAAGTAAGCAAATGATGGTGATGATGATGTTGACGATGGTGATTATGGTGGTGGTGGTGGTGATGGTGATGATAGATTTGGAAAGGAATCTTGGTTCAATGTCTTGGTGGGAATCAGTCCTTTCCCCCCAATCTGTCATTGGCTTTTTCAAAGGCCATGCAACTTAGAGTTGGGGCAATGGTGTCTCATTCCCTAATGGCATCTGAAGTGGAGGCACCTGCTTTGTTTGAAAACCACCATGTCCACAGAAAATGAGAAGAGTGATTATAAGTAAGCACTTTGTGGTGATGATGATGATGTTCGTGATGATTGCAATGAAGATGATGGACTGAGACAGGAGCCCCGGTCTAAAGGAATGAAGGCTCCTCTTACAGACACACCGTCACCTTGGCTCCTCCAGTGAGGAATGCCCACTCTCCCCAGTAACTATTTCATGAATGGGACCCCAATGAATTATGCAACTTAGGTAATTCATGGTGAGACCATGTGGTTACTCAACCCAAAGGTATCCAAGTGGGAACACCTTGCACCTGGGAAGGAGTAACCTTCTAGAACAGAGACCCTGTGAGAATGTGCCTATAGGTAACAGGGGCCCCTTCCCACCAGTTTGCAGTGACAGGTTCCTCATTTCTCTTGATCCCTGCCTGCATGACCTTTAACGCTTCTACTTCAATCAACTCCTGCTCATCATTATTCAGGTGTTTCCTACGATGATGCGAGCTGTGTCTATGATGCCCTGCACTTCCTTCTGGGCCTTCACTGGAGGAAGCTTTAAACACACATGTCCAGTAACTCTCTGTCCATGAACATCAGACACGTTTCTGTCATGTGACTCAAATCAAGTCCAGCTTCCTCCCCTAACCCAGGTCCACAGTCACATCCACATTTATGGGTAGTTTCCCAGGAGTGCTCCCCTCTGGTACCAGAACCTGCTCCAATCCCTGTGGCTGCTGTAGCCAGTCTAAATGGACAGTGGAGGTTCAGGAATTTTTAGAAAATTCTTTGTATAATCACCCAAAATAAGATCCATTACAGACAATATTGTTAAATTTGCCTCAGTTAAAATTAAAGACTTTTGTCCCATCAAAGATTTCAAATTAAGACATAAACCTAAAGGACATATTTCTAAATTATATGGCTGATGACATCATGTATACATACTACAATAAAGGATGCTACATGTTTGTGAGAGATCCCAGGACCCTCTGACCACAGTGACCTCAATAGAAATATATTTTAAAATAAGAATAAAAAGTGAAAAGGAAGAGAAGGAAGGCTTTCTGGTATTGACCTGCCCATGCCTCCCCTTCCAAGTGTGATTGCACTTTCCAAGTGGTGGTGGCCGCCTTCCCAGAGGAACAAGGGACCACAGTCCCAGATCCCTGTGTCCATAGTCCTCATCTGGGGCTGTGGGATGATGGACACAGGTGGCCACTCTCCTCAGAGAAGAAAGGGGCTCACCTGTCCCCAAAGAGGACGTGGTACCTCAACTCCCTCCCCAGGGTTTTGTTCTAAGAGCCAGCATATTCCTTTTTTATCTTTTTTCATCCTCACCCAAGGGTATTTTTCCATTGCTTTTCAGAGAGAGAGTAGAAGGTAGTGAGGGGAAGAGAGAAACATTGACGTGAGAGAAACACATCAACTGGGTGCCTCCTGCACCTGCCCTAACCAGGGCAAGGACCAGGGAGGGGTCTGCATCGCAGGTACATGTCCTTGATCAGAATTGAACCTGAGACCCTTTGGTTCAAAGGCAAACATTCTATCCTCTGAGTGATGACAAGCCAAGGCCAGGACTCTATTTTAAATTTTAACTTATTAATTAATTATTTCTATTTAATGATTTTTTATTATTGAAAATAAAACATATTTCCACTTTTCGTCCATTGATCTGAGCCAGGCAACCATCCCCAACCACCTAGCTGGCTCCATGTATAAATGATGGAAACTCTACACTGTGAGAGGCTGGGAAACAGGGCTTTTGCACATATACAGCAGGGAAGTTGAGGGAAATGTGTGCTTTCGGGAGGCAGCTGTGTGCTTGTGAGAGTGGCAGCAGGTTATAGACAGAGGCTGCGGCCAGAGCGTCCAGCCAGCCTCTCCTGCCTCCTCACAGGCATATGTTAGAGTTTGTGGAGAATCTGATTGTGGAAAATAACAAGGAGAATCTTTCAGATTCAAAATAAAACCTTCATTCAATGCACATTCTTATTCTCAAATCCCAGAAAGAAAGATGGCTCCCAGCTGAGGAAGGAGAGCGAGAGGAAGCCTCATCCACACGTCTCTGGGGGAGCTCCCGTGGGTCCTCATCAAAACCTCACGAATGAGGACTCTCAATCCTGGAAGCTGCCCCCAAAGGAATGGGGTCAGGGTGATGGGTCTCAGGAGAAGAGGGAGTGAGGGCAGATCAGGATGGGATCTCTTGCGGCCAGCATCCTTGAGTCCTTTCCCATCTGGGGTTGCCCCTAGGATGACAAGGTCAGGCATGCAGCCCAGGTCACAGCTGCACCTTATATGCAGACTCCATGCAAATGGGCTCTCCTCCTGCTCATAAAAAGGGGCCCTTGCCCGGCATGTTGGGGAGACACCCAGCACCCAAGCTCCTGAGACAGGACCCAAGGGCTCCACCATGGACTTGGTGCCAAGCTGCGTTTTCCTCCTGATCATTTCTCAAGGTCATTGTCAGGAGTGGAGAGCACTAAGCCCTGTGCCTTCCATGTGATTCTTGTCCCCATGTGTCTTCGTGTTTGCAGGTGTTCAGTGTGAGGTGAAGCTTGTGGAGTCTGGAGCAGGCGTGGTGCAGCCTGGGGGATCTCTGAGACTCTCCTGTGCAGCCTCTGGATTCACCTTCAGTAGCTACTGGATGAACTGGGTCCACCAGGCTCTAGGGAAGGGCCTGGAGTGGTTGTCAAGCATTAGTGGTAGTGGTGGTTACATATACTTTGCCGACTCTGTGAAGGGCCGCTTCACCATCTCCAGAGACAATGCCAAGACACGCTTTACCTGCAAATGAACAACCTGAGCCAAGGATTCGGCCCTGTATTACTGTGCCAGACACACAGTGAGGGTAAGTCAGTGTGAGCCCAGACACAAACCTCCCTGAATAGGCAGCAGGACTGGGCTGCAGGGAGTATCCAGGACACCAGGGGGCGCTCAGGATCTGAAAACCCTGGGTCCCTGCTCAGAGGCTGTCCCTGGAGGGCTTGTGCAAGCTTCCTTTTGGGGTCAAGGCTCTCTTCCCTCCTAGTGTCCCCAGGACAGGTCCTGCTTTCTTCTTTGTGTCTCTAATTAGATTCTTTGCAGAAAAACGTAGGAAGTAGCTCTGTTTCAGATCTGGTCGACTTCTCCCAGCCCTTCCTCTCTCCAAGTCACTGATAGTCACCCTCTGGGTTGACAAGGAAAACATAGTAGGCATTCCCATACACTCACCGAGAGTGAAGTCCCCCTCCCTCCACGCAGTGCTGAGCGCGGAGCACAGAGTCCAGACCCCAACCTCACCTGAGGGTGATCAGCCCCTCGCTCTGCCCCAGGAGAAGCCCTTTGGGGGCAGTTAGCTGCTTGCCTCTCACTGACGGGGCTGCACATGGAGGTGGAGGTCAGGCCCTGCAGGCGCTGCCTCTCTGTGAGCCTGGAAGTGCCCACCTCTCCGTGTGCCCCAAATGGAGGCAGGAAGCCCTGCTGGGCGCTGTCCCCCGTGGGTCTCAGAACCTGGACCCAGGGGACGTGTCCCAACACCTGTCCCGCTTCCCCTGGAGAACCACCTGCATCCTGAGAACCTGCTGGAGGGAGACCTGGTCCCACCCTCCTCTGCTGTGCCTCCAGCTCTACAGACTCCACCCATCCTCACCCTCTGTCCTCTGCCACCCACACTCTCACCCCATGGGGCCTGCACAGAATGTCCCCTGCTGATATGTCTGCCCTCTCCTTCCTGAATTGACAGGTTTTGCCTTAAATGCTGCCCCTTGTCACCCCCTCATGCCCATCTCCTGTGCCAGGCCCTCCCGAGATGCCAGCGTCAGGGACACTCAGCTGCCCTGCTAAACCCATGAGTGCCCAAGTGTGATATCAGGTTGGTGGGGCCCCTCCTTTGTCAGGTGGAGACACAGCTGAGCACTGAGCTCAGAGCACCTTCAACAGCTCACACCTGGGCTGAGGGAACCTCCAGGGGCCAGTGAGATGCAGGTCATCCTGGTGGACAAGCCCTTGGCCACTGAGGTCAGAGGGCAATCAGGGAAGGGCTGAGGCTGGTCACCTATGATGTTACCAACGTCCTGCTGACCAGTGTCCAGGTGCACAGGGAGATCCATGAATTCCAAAAGTACAGAGACAGCACAGTCAGTGTGGCTCAGTGGTAGAGCTGCGACCTATGAACCAGGAGGTCACAGTTCGATTCCCTGTCAAGGAATACGGCAATATTGCCACCAACATCCAGAGTGTTTGCGGGAAGCATTATTCTCTCTTATCATTGATGTTTCTGTCTCCCTCTCAATCTACCTTCCTCTAGGATACCTATTTTAAACTATTTAAATAAACAAATGAAAATGTTGCAGGTGTGGTTAGTAATGGGTGTTGATGGGAGGCAATTGATCAATGTTTCTCACACACATAAATGTTTTTATATATCTCCTCTCTCTCCTTTCCTTTCCCTCTAAAAATCAATGAACACATCATCAGTTGAGGACAAAGAAAATTAGATCCTGTCTGGCTGATGGGGCTCAGAGGTTAGCTTCAACCCAGGACTGAAGAAGTCAGTGGTTAGATTCCTGGTGAGGGCACCGGACAGGGTTGTAGTCTCCCTCCCTAGTGGGAGCCATGCAAGGGACAGCCAATCAATGATTCCTTCTCACAAATGATTCTATTTCTTTATGCTTCTCCCTTCCTCTCTCTCTCTAAAAATAAATGAAATAGTATTTTTTAAATGATCTATATCTGTCTCTCTCTACATCTGTATCTATATCTCTGGAAAAAAAGAGGCACATTGATTTTTATCCCCACAGGACTCTCTGATTGTGTCCACATCCTACTTCCTAACCACCTCCTGCAGCACAGTCCCTGCTGTGGAAGGAGAGGCCCCTGGGCACGGTGACCAGGACCCCAAGGAGGGCCTGGTTCTCTGAGGGCTCAGTCAGCACCTCCTTCCAGGAGAAGCCCCAGAGAGAGACTGGACCTCCCTCACCTCTTCCCTTTGTATGTGCAAACACCTCCCCTATGCAAATGCCAACTCTAGCGGGAACCACATCTCTATATCTATATCTATATCTATATCTATATCTATATCTATATATCTATATCTACATCTATATCTACATCTATATCCATAAAAGCAGAGGCACATTAATGTTATCACTAAAGAGTCACTTATTGTGCTCATATTCTACTTCCTGACCACCTCCTGCAGCACAGCCCCTGATGTGGAAGGAGAGACCCCTGGGCACGGTAACCAGGAACCTAAGGAGGGACTGGTTCTCTGAGGGCACAGTCAGCACCTCCTTCCAGGAGAAGGCCCAGAAACCTCCCTCACCTCTTCCTTTTGTATGTACAGACACCTCCCCTATGCAAATGCCCACACGGCCACCAGACACACACCCAGTTGGCGTCCACTTAAATGCAGGGCCTCCTCACCCTGGAGAATGCTTTCTGGGGATAAGGACCTCACCTGCAAGACATGACTCCCCTGTGGCTCTTCCTCTTCCTGCTATCAGCGCCCAGATGTGAGTGACTCAGGGCTCAGACGTGAGGAGATGGGGACCCTGCATCTGAGCCCAGGACTCACTGTGATCTCTCTGTCCCAGGTGTCCTGTCTGAGGTGCAGCTGCAGGAGTCGGGCCCAGGGCTGGTGAAGCCCTCTCAGACCCTCTCCCTCACCTGCACTGTCTCTGGTTACTCCATCACCAGTGGTTATGGCTGGGGCTTGATCCGCCAGCCTCCAGGGAAGGGGCTGGAATGGATGGGGCACATATGGTATGATGGGAGCACTTACTACAGCCCCTCCCTCAAGAGCCGAACCTCCATCTCCAGAGACACGTCCAAGAACCAGTTCTTTCTGCAACTGAGCTCCGTGACCACCGAGGACACGGCCATGTATTACTGTGCAAGATGCACAGTGAAGGGAAGTCAGTGTGAGCCCATACACAAACCTCCCTGAGGAGACAGCAAGGCTGGGCTGCAGGGAGCGTCCATGACACCAGGGGGCGCTCAGGACCAGCAAACCCAGGGTCTGAGCTCAAAGGCTGTTCCTGGAGGGGTTGTGTAGGCTTCCTATTGGGGTCAATGCTTCCTTCCCTCCCAGTGTCCCTGGGGCAGGTCCTGCTTCCTTCTTTGTGACTCTAATTAGATTCTCTTCAGGAAAAAGCAGGAAGTGGCTGTTTTTCAGATTTGGTCTACTTCTATGTGTCCTTGCTGTCACTGGGTCCCTGATGGTTGCTCTCTGGGTTGACAAGGAAAACACTGTAGGGATTCTATCCCCTCACTGAGAGTGAAGGCTCCCACCCTCTGGGGGTGTTTCTCTCTTTTCCGCGTCCATCTCCATCACAGAAAAGGAAACAGTCAGGTTCCTGAGTGGAGGAGCAGGGGATTAAGAAATTAAAGAAAGAGCCGAAACCGGTTTGGCTCAATGGATAGAGCGTCAGCTTGGGGACTGAAAGTTCCCAGGTTCGATTCCGGTCAAGGGCATGTACCTTGGTTGCGGGCATATCCCCGGTGGGGAGTGTGCAAGAGGCAGCTGATCGATGACTCTCATCGATGTTTCTAGCTCTCTATCTCTCTCCCTTCCTCTCTGTACAAAATCAATAAAATATATTTTTTAAAAAAAGAAATTAAAGAAAGATACCAGAGGCAGAAATAGATTCATCAAGCTGGGAGCTAGGTGGGCGCCATTCTCTCTGATGGAGAGAGACAGTGAGCACCGGAGCCTCGAGTCAGGTTTATTTTATATCCCAAAAATCCAGGAAATAACACCAAAACTTAGGATCAAAGCAGCTTATTTGCATTCTTAACTAGGCCCTAGCATTAATGGATTTACATATGTAGACCCACTCCTGCAGACACCTGGACAAAGGTAAGTCAGAAACTGAATAACAACCCCCACCTCCTGCCCTCTTGGGGGGTATGTGTAACCTGGACACGGATTCTGCCATTGATATCAGAGCACCTCCAACAGCTCACACCTGGCTGAGGGAACCTCCAGGTACCTGTGAGCTGCAGGGCATCCTGGTGAACAAGCCTGTGGCCACTGAGGTCAGAGGGCAATCAGGGAAGGGCTGGGGCCTGGTCACCATGATGTTGCCAATGTCCGGCCGACCAGAGCACAGGTGCACAGGGAGCTTCGTGAATCCTAAAAACACAGGGACAGCCTGGCTAGAATGGCTCAGTGTTGATTGTCAACCTTTGAACCAGGAGGTCACTGTTGGATTCCCAGTCAGGGCACATGCCCAGGATCCAGGAAACATCTCCAGAGTGGGTCATGCAGAGGCAGCCAATAAATAATTCTCTCTCATCATTGATGTTTCTATCTCCTTCTTCCTCTCCCGTTCTTTCTGAAATCAATTAAAAATTTAATACAAAAATAAATACATACATAATAATGTTGCAGATTTGATTTACAGTAGACTCATATGGGATGCAACTGATCAATATTTCTCTCTCATCAATGTTTATGTCTTTCCTTCTCTCTCTCTCTCTCCTTTAATTAATTTCTAAAAATGAATGAATATATCCTCAGGTGAGGATAAAGAAAATATCTATATCTATACCTTTACATACATCTGCAAATATATCTTCATCTGCATCTTTATCTCACTACATCTATATCTATAAATCAATGAACATATTCATCGGTGAGGATAAAGAAAAAAAGATCTATCAATGTTTATCTCAATATCTATATCTACATCTAAACCATCTATAATGATAGAAGCGTAATATGCCAATTAGACCGGATGTCCTTCTGGACGAAACCGTGGATCAGTGGGGGCCAAACCCCTTGCACCAATTTCATTCATCGGAACTCTAGTATATCTATATCTATCGAAACCCACGGAAACAGAACCTCATTGATTTTATCCCTAAGAGTCACTGACTGTGCCCACATCCTACTTCCTAACTATAGGAAGTAGCACAGCCCCTGCTGTGGAAGGAGAGATCCCTGGGCATGGTGACCAGGACCCAAAGGAGGACCTGGTGCTGTGAGGGCACAATCACCACCTCCTTCCAGGAGAAGCCCCAGAGATGGGACTTACCTCACCACTTGCCCTTTATATGTGCAGACACCTCCCATATGCAAATGACCACATGGCCACCAGACACACAACACAGCTGGCCTCCACATAAATGTGGGGCCTCCTCACCCTGGAGAATGCTTTCTGGGGGACGAGGACCTAATCTTCAAGACATGACTCCCCTGTGGCTCTTCCTCTTCCTGCTGTCAGCTCCCAGATGTGAGTGACTCAGGGTTTAGACGTGAGGAGATGGGGACCCTGCATCTGAGCACAGGACTCACTGTGTTCTCTCTGTCCCAGGTGTCCTGTCTGAGGTGCAGCTGCAGGAGTCGGGGCCAGGACTGGTGAAGCCCTCAGACCCTCTCCTTCACCTGCTCTGTCTCTGGATTCTTCATCACAACCAGTTATTACTGTTGGGACTGGATCTGCCAGCCCCCAGGGAAGGGGCTGGAGTGGATGGGAAGCATATGTTAAATGGAAACACTAACTACAGCCCTTCCCTCAAGAGCCAAACCTCCATCTCCAGAGACATATCCAAGAACCAGTTTTCTCTGAAGCTGAGCTCCAAGACCACTGAGGACACAGCCATGTATTACCCTGTGAGACAAAGTGAGGGGAAGTCAGTATGAGCCCAGACACTAACCATCCTGATGGAGACAGCAGAGCTGGGCTGCAGGGAGCATCCAAGACCAGCAGGGGGCACTCAGGACCAACAGAGGGCCTTGACCAGGAGCAGGTGGAGAGTTGAGCAAAAACACCATTTCCTGCTCCATCTTAAAATAGTTTTGCTCATTGGCTCAGCCACAGAGTTCACAGGAAGCACTGTCTAGATCTAGTTTTAGATATTGTGTTTGTGAACAAAAAGGGGGCTCTTGTTCTATGGATGAAAGGGGCCACATGCTAACCTGACAAGCTCAGGGGAGGCCTGCATGGAAGTTGTACAAACTCACAAAGACCTCACATAACCACAAAAGATGGTCTGAAAATTAAATATGTAACTACACACAGATTACGGTGGGTAGTCATGTCCTGGCCAGTATTTTCCCTACAAAGATCAACTTAGATCTTTACTGAACCCATTTGTCTTTTTGAGTCTAAGATAATATATTGGTGAAATGTCTGGATAACTTGTAACTTCCTTTTTTTCCCTGGGACCCCTCAGCGCACAACAAATGGCCCCAGGATATTCTCTCTGTTATTGTTATCAAGTAAGTTGTCAACTGTTAATTACATTAAACTCTCCTGTATCCATCTCTGTAAAAGATGCACCTGTCTCTCATTTCACAATGTACCCTACCCCAGAGGTCTCCCTGCTTTGCTTTCTCCACCTCCGTAATCTATCACCAATGAATTTCATGTAACCCATCTACATCCCTTCCTTTGATTGCAATGCGTAAATACAGGTGTAACTCACCAATTTCCAGAGCATTATCTCAATTCGTTACGGTTCTGCTTCCAGGCATATGTTCACAGTTTGGCTCAAGTTAACTCACAAAATTCTTTACAGGTGTAAATGTTTTTTACGTTACCGTAACACTTCTTTCTTTTCTCACGGCTGCATAGTGTTCCATGCTGTAGAGGTACCACAGTTATCCAATCATCTGCTAAAGGGCACTTAAGTTGTTTCCAATTCTTAGCTGCTGTAAATTTCATTACTATGAGCATCTGGGTGCCTGCATTCTTTCTGATTAGTGTTTTGGGCTTCTTAGGATATATTCCTAGAAGTCGGACCAGTGGGTCAAACAGAAGTTTAATATTTAATTTTTTGAGGAAATGCCATACTATGTTCCAGAATGTCTGCACCAATCTGAATTGCTAATGGACCATATAAAGTGATGAACAAAAATAGACCCAGAGACATAGAAGCATAAACAGACCATGGAATCTCGGACGGAAGGCAGGGGAGGGTGGGTGAGAATAGATCAACCGATGGACTTGTCTGCATATATGCCTCACCTGGGGACAGAGACAATGGGGTGGTGAGGGCCTGGGGAGGGAATGCGAGTGAGAGGGAAGAGGATAATGGGGAGAAAAGGGAGACCTATGTAATACTTCAACAAGAAAGATTAGAAGAGAGTGGCAGCAGGTTAGAGATGGAGGTTGCGGCCACAGCGTCCAGCACAGCCTCTCCTGCTTCTCCCCTGCCAACTTATACACGTTGGAGGTTTTTATAGGGGCAGGAATGGACTGCTGGGGACTCAGCTAGAATTGTAGGACATAGTAATCCTGCTCTGTTTACCGTGACGGTTTATTCTGATTAAAGAAGCACATTCTGGCCTGGCTGGCAGCCACAGGGGGACCTGGGACTCACCTGGAGTGCAGCCCTTCCTCCCCCTGGGGGCTGCCTGTTGTCCTGGAGAGATGAACAACTTCACTGCAGGAACAGAGCAGCAGCCCCTTGAAGACCCAGCCCTCTGCTCCCTGTCCACGGCCCATCGCCACACCCTGTGGCTCCTTCCACGGAATCTTCACCCTTTCACTCAATGTGAGCAGCTGCTTGAGGGCTACAGAGCAGGTTTTTGTGGATGACCCACTGCTCTCCTATTGCCCGCAGCCTTGGGATGAATGCCTGTATGTGATTCCACCCTGTCTCTGCTCAAATGGCTCAGGCACTGACCAGGGAGCATGGACAATGCACTGACCGATCACATATTTGTGGGTGTGAGATGTGATGGGGGAATACAACAAGGAGAATCTTTCAGTATCAAAATAAAAGCTTCATTCAATGCACATTATTATTCCCAAAACCCCAGAAAGGAACATGGCCCATGGCGGGTGAAGGGGAGCGAGAGGAAGCCCCATTCACATGCCTCTGGGGGAGCACCCCTGGGACCTCATCAAAACCCCAAGAAAAAGGACTCTCAATCCTGGAAGCTGCCCCCAAAAGAATGGGGTCAGGGTGATGGGTCTCAGGAGAGCAGAGAGGGAGGGCGGGTCAGGACAATACCCCTTGTGGCCAGCATCCTTGAGTCCTTTCCTTCTGGAGTCGCCCATACGATGACAAAGTTAGGCATGCAGCCCAGGTCACAGCTGCACCTTATATGCAGACTCCATGCAAATGGGGCTCTCCTCCTGCTCATAAAAGGGGCCCTTTCCCGGCATGTTGGGGAGACACCCAGAACCCAAGCACCAGAGACAGGACCCAGCGGCTCCACCATGGACTTGGTGCCAAGCTGTGTTTTCCTCCTGATCATTTCTCAAGGTCATTGTCAGGAGTGGGGAGCGCTGAGCCTTGTGCCTGTGCCTGTTTGTGCTTCCATGTGATTCTAAGTCGCCCTGTGTCTGTGTGTTTACAGGTGTCCAGTGTGAGGCGCAGCTGGTGGAGTCTGGGGGAGGCCTGGTGCAGCCTGCGGGGTCTCTGAGACTCTCCTGTGCAGCCTCTGGGTTCACCTTCAGTAGCTATGGCATGCACTGGGTTCGCCAGGCTCCAGGGAAGGGGCTGGAGTGGGTCTCATACATTAGTGGTGGTAGTAGTACCACATACTATGCCGCCTCTGTGAAGGGCCGCTTCACCATCTCCAGAGACAACGCCAAGAACATGCTGTACCTGCAAATGAACAGCCTGAAAGCCGAGGACACGGCCCTGTATTACTGTGCAAAAGACACACAGTGAGGGGAAGTCAGTGTGAGCCCAGGCACAAACCTCCTGAGGAGGCAGCTGGGCTGGGCTGCAGGGGGCTCCCTGGACATAAGAAGGCGCTCAGAATCCCTAAACACAAGGACCATCCCAGCACCAGGTGCAGTTGGAGGTCTGGGCTGGTTCCTGTGTGGTTTCCTTCTCATGTCACAGTTTCCCTCAGGGAACCTCTGGGGCCTGATTCTTCGCTGACGTCTGAGTCTCTGAATGAGAAAAGTCTGTTGTGAAGAGAGACAACCTTCTCACGTGAACAGAAGGTAGAGAAACTCTTTCATGCACACGGTGCCATAATGAGTTCTAACATTGAATCTTCAGACCCATGTCGCCTGCATCCAAAAAGAGGCTCTAATGACTCAACAGTGCAGCTCCCTGCATGTGGACCGTGGGCACCACATGTGTGTGACCCCAAAGCTACAGAAGAAAGACTCACAGGGTGACAGTCCCTGCCTTGTCATCATGCTCACAGCTCCCTGAGTCGTGGATACCATGCAGAAGCAGAGGCATAAACAGCAGATGGGTTTGAGGAGGGTTGTCGCTCCTCAAGAAACTTGAGACAAGACTGACTGGTTGGCCCGTGGAAAGAAAGCAATTCCTGTCCCAAAGTGTCCAGCTCCCCAGGTCTCCCTGTTGAGTGTACATTTCCGAAAGCCGCTGGTCAGTGTCCGTGTTCTGTGTGTTCATTTGAAGTTCCCAGAACTCTGAAGCCTGTCAGAAACCAGTCCCTCCTTGAGCTCTGGGATAGGAGGACATTTCTCCTGTTCTCTGTGCCCCAATCACGTGACAGGGGAGGCTGGCAGCTCAGAGGAACCTCAGCTGGAGCTCTGTGAGCAGTGCAGAAACTTGACTGGATTTTGCAAAAACAGGAAACCAAAGGCATTGCTTAGATGCTCTTTTACATCAGTATCATTTTATACTGGCTGACTTTCTAACACATTTGAAGACAACCTTGATAAAGATTTTTGGTCTGAAGTATGTCAGTGATGTTTACCTTTTATGAAGTGAATGAATTGAATTTGTATTCCACCATTTAGTAGAATATACAAAAGAGCTAACGAGGTCTGTATCACCATCTATAGAAACAGATCAGATTGATTACTGCTTTGAAACCTCTCTCCTTGTTTAATTTGCTATGTCATCAGAATTGGAGGGAAATATTTTTTAACAAATAACTTTTTAATAAAAAAGGAAAACTATGGCTTCTTATCTGATTTTCCCTGTGTGTGGCAGATGGGGAAGAGGCAGCATTGATCTACCACTAGTTACAAGTCAAATGAAAAAGAAAATGGACTATGGTTCCCCCATTTTACATACAATGACACAAAATGAGCAAAAATTGAGGGGGGAAAAGTCATTACGTTTGTACTAAAACCATATGTAAAGAAAATGAGGAGAATAAGTATAAGTAAGCAAATGATAGTGATGATGATGTTGACAATGGTGATTATGGTGGTGGTGGTGGTGATGGTGATGATAGATTTGGAAAGGAATCTTGGTTCAATGTCTTGGTGGGAATCAGTCCTTTCCCCCCAATCTGTCATTGGCTTTTTCAAAGGCCATGCCAACTTAGAGTTGGGGCAATGGTGTCTCATTCCCTAATGGCATCTGAAGTGGAGGCACCTGCTTTGTTTGAAAACCACCATGTCCACAGAAAATGAGAAGAGTGATTATAAGTAAGCACTTTGTGGTGATGATGATGATGTTCGTGATGATTGCAATGAAGATGATGGACTGAGACAGGAGCCCCGGTCTAAAGGAATGAAGGCTCCTCTTACAGACACACTGTCACCTTGGCTCCTCCAGTGAGGAATGCCCACTCTCCCCAGTAACTACGGAGAGATTTCATGAATGGGACCCCAATGAATTATGCAACTTAGGTAATTCATGGTGAGACCATGTGGTTACTCAACCCAAAGGTATCCAAGTGGGAACACCTTGCACCTGGGAAGGAGTAACCTTCTAGAACAGAGACCCTGTGAGAATGTGCCTATAGGTAACAGGGGCCCCTTCCCACCAGTTTGCAGTGACAGGTTCCTCATTTCTCTTGATCCCTGCCTGCATGACCTTTAACACTTCTACTTCAATCCACTCCTGCTCATCATTATTCAGGTGTTTCCTACGATGATGCGAGCTGTGTCTATGATGCCCTGCACTTCCTTCTGGGCCTTCACCGGAGGAAGCTTTAAACACACATGTCCAGTAACTCTCTGTCCATGAACATCAGACACGTTTCTGTCATGTGACTCAAATCAAGTCCAGCTTCCTCCCCTAACCCAGGTCCACAGTCACATCCACATTTATAGGTAGTTTCCCAGGAGTGCTCCCCTCTGGTACCAGAACCTGCTCCAGTCCCCGTGGCTGCTGTAGCCAGTCTAAATGGACAGTGGAGGTTCAGGAATTTTTAGAAAATTCTTTGTATAATCACCCAAAATAAGATCCATTACAGACAATATTGTTAAATTTGCCTCAGTTAAAATTAAAGTCTTTTGTCCCATCAAAGATTTCAAATTAAGGAGGAGAGGATCCAAGATGGCTGCTCGGGTAGACATCTAGCCGCGGCAGCACACAACAATTTCAATGGAATACAACTAAAATGTAGAGTGGACATTGCCCAGAGCTACAGGTAGTCGACTGACTGAAATTTCTACAACAAGAAGGAAAGAGAAAACCAGAAAGAAAATCAGAGGAGCTGAAAAAAAGCCTAAGGTACGGAGACATGCTGCGCGCGTGCCCGCCCACACGCGCGCACGGAGAGGTCGCAGCCGGAGAGGAGGAGAGGGCGGGGAGCCGCCTTTCCTTCCCCAGCAGGAAGGAAATAAAACCCCCAGCCTGGGCTGAGCCCCCGAACCGGCAGCGCTGAGCACCCCCCCGAACCGGCAGCGCTGAGCCCCAGTTATGGGCCAGACCCTGGGGACCCAGGCTCCGGTGGGAGGAGACAGGGCTGTGAGGCGGAAAAACGGCGAAAAGCAGGGCCCCGGGAGTCGCGCGCAATGCGCGCAGAGGACTGAATGTTGACTCTGATGCTGGGTTACCCTAGCCGGAAGAAACAAGGCCTCCGGCGGCACTGAGCCTCAGTCCGGACTGCTCCGAACCCCAGTTCTGGGCCAATCCCTGGGGACCCAGGCTCAGGCAGAGGGAGACGGGGCTGTGAGGTGGAGTCTGGGGAGAGCGGCGAAAGGCCGGGCCCCCGGGACTCGCGCAAACTGCACGCAGAGGACAGTCTGTGGGACTCGCGCAAACTGCGCGCAGAGGACATTCTGTTGACTCTGATGCTGGACTTCCCTAGCGGGAAGGAGAAAAAAAAATCTCTAGGCTGGGGGAACGCGGAGGGGAGCGGAAGCCCCTGCCGGACTCCAGCCAACCAGGCACCAGCAAGGAGGCGGGCCACGGGGCCCCTGGGGGCGTGGGTGCCCCTGAGCCTTTGACCACTGAGCTCGGGCAATGGAGCCAAGGCCGGGGGCTGCTTCCTGGGCGGTGCCGTCCAGGCAACAGGCTGAAGCAGCGCAGGAGCCCGCGGAGAACAAAGGGGTGCCACAGGCCAACCTGCTGAGCTCCCAGGACAAGGAGGAAGAAACCAAAGAAGTTCTCAATGTGAAGAAATCAAGTGAGAGCAAAAAATAGTAAAATTACTTAAGAAAGAATACAAAGAAGATCTTGAAAAATCAAAGACTAAGTCAGAACTCAACTCACCAGCCAACATTGCAACATAAATGCGTTTTAAAAAGAAAAAAGAAAAAAAAAACGGACAGAATGTTGGAACAGCGACGGCCAGGCCTAGAGTGGCCAGGCACAAGGCAGTGGCAGCCAGGCCCGGAGCAGCAACGGCCAGGCCCCAGAACAACAGCAGCCAGAACCAGAGCATCAACAGCCAGCACTGGAGTAGCCAGACCTGGGGCAGTGGCAGCCAGGCATGAGGCGGAGGTGGCCAAGCCCATGGTGGCCAGTCCAGGAACACCCAGACCCGGAGTGGCCAGGCCCAGAGAAGCCGGGCCCAGAGCAGCCGGGGTGGGAGCAGCCAGACCCAGAACAGCAGTAGCCAAGCCCAGAGCATCCAGGTCGGGAGTGGCCAGGCTCGGAGCGGCCGGGCCCGGGGCAGCCGGGCCCAGAGCAACCGGGTCAGGTGCAGCCAGGCCCAGAGCAGCGGCTGCCAGGCTGGGAGCGGCCAGGCCCGGGGGAGCAGGCGGGTCGGGTGCGGCCAGGCCCGGAGCAGCGGCTGCCAGGCTGGGAGCGGCCAGGCCCGGAGCAGCAGCAGCCAAGGCCAGAGCAACTAGGTCGGGAGCGGCAGTGACCAGACCCGGAGCAGCTGGTTGTGGAATGAACCAGAGCAACAGAGGCCAGGCCCTGAGCAGCCAGGCCCAGAACAGCTCGCTCCTTGCCTGCCCCTGCCCCACGGCTGCTTCTCAGACATGGCTGGAAACTTTCGTGGGAACTTGAGGGTCTGCTGAATCAAGTGATGAAGGCTTAGATCTGGATGTGTTGAGTTAGTTTAGGACTGGGGTGTTGATCTGTGAGTGCCTTGGGTGGGGCCTGGATGAGGCTAGTGGACCTATTGGGAAATGTCTTTTGTGTGAAGTGTATCATTGGGCATGTGGAGGTATTATTGATATGAGAAAATGCTAAGTAACTGATTTACTATCTGAAAAGGGATTTACTATTGGGGAAATTGAGGGAAGAAGAGACTGAACATGAACTGCACCTATGGATGAGGACAATGGGGGATGGGGAGGGGGCAGAGGGTGGGGTGGGAACTTGGTGGAGGGGGGAAGAAATGAGGAACCTTTGTAATAATATGAACAATAAAGATTGATTTTAAAAAAAAAGATTTCAAATTAAGACATAAACCTAAAGTACATATTTCTAAATAATATGGCTGATGACATCATGTATACAAACTACATTAAAGGATGCTACATGTTTGTGAGAGATCCCAGGACCCTCTGACCACAGTGACCTCAATAGAAATATATTTTAAAATAAGAATAAAAAGTGAAAAGGAAGAGAAGGAAGGCTTTCTGGTATTGACCTGCCCATGCCTCCCCTCCCAAGTGTGATTGCACTTTCCAAGTGGTGGTGGCCACCTTCCCAGAGGAACAAGGGAGCACAGTCCAAGATCCCTGTGTTCATAAGTCCTCATCTGGGGCTGTGGGAGGATGGACACAGGTGGCCGCTCTTTCCAGAGAAGGAAGGTGCTCACCTGTCCCCAAAGAGGACGTGGTACCTCAACTCTCTCCCCAGGATTTTGTTCCAAGAGCCAACATATTCCTTTTTTAATCTTTTTTCATCCTCACCCAAGGATATTTTTCCATTGCTTTTCAGAGAGAGAGTAGAAGGTAGTGAAGGGAAGAGAGAAACATTGACGTGAGAGAAACACATCAACTGGGTGCCTCCTGCACCTGCCCTAACCAGGGCAAGGACCAGGGAGGGGTCTGCATCGCAGGTACATGTCCTTGATCAGAATTGAACCTGAGACCCTTTGGTTCAAAGGCCAACACTCTATCCTCTGAGTGATGACAAGCCAAGGCCAGGACTCTATTTTAAATTTTAACTTATTAATTAATTATTTCTATTTAATGGTTTTTTATTAATGTAAATAAAACACATTTCCACTTTTCGTCCATTGATCTGAGCCAGGCAACCATCCCCAACCACCTAGCTGGCTCCATGTATAAATGATGGAAACTCTACACTGTGAGAGGCTGGGAAACAGGGCTTCTGCACATATACAGCAGGGAAGTTGAGGGAAATGTGTGCTTTCGGGAGGCAGCTGTGTGCTGTGAGAGTGGCAGCAGGTTATAGACAGAGGCTGCGGCCAGAGCGTCCAGCCCAGCCTCTCCTGCCTCCTCACAGGCATATGTTAGAGTTTTGTGGAGGATCTGATTGTGGAAAATAACAAGGAGAATCTTTCAGATTCAAAATAAAACCTTCATTCAATGCACATTCTTATTCCCAAACCCCAGAAAGGAACATGGCTCCCAGCTGGGGAAGGAGAGCGAGAGGAAGCCTCATCCACACGTCTCTGGGGGAGCTGCCGTGGGTCCTCATCAAAACCTCAGGAAGGAGGACTCTCAATCCTGAAAGCTGTCCCCAAAGGAATGTCAGGGTGACGGGTCTCAAGCAGGGAGGGCGGGTCAGGACAGACCCTCTGTGGCCAGCATCCTTGAGTCCTTTTCCATCTGGGATTGCCCCTAGGATGACAAGGTCAGGCATGCAGCCCAGATTACAGCTGCACCTTATATGCAGACTCCATGCAAATGGGGCTCTCCTCCTGCTCATAAAAGGGGGCCCTTGCCCGGCATGTTGGGAGACACCCAGAACCCAAGCACCAGAGACAGGACCCAGCAGCTCCACCATGGACTTAGTGCCAAGCTGCGTTTTCCTCCTGATCATTTCTCAAGGTCATTGTCAGGAGTGGGGAGCGCTGAGCCCTGTGCCTGTGCCTGTTTGTGCTTCCATGTGATTCTAAGTCCCCCTGTGTCTCTGTGTTTGCAGGTGTCCAGTGTGAGGTGAAGCTTGTGGAGTCTGGAGGAGGCCTGGTGTAGCCTGGGGGATCTCTGAGACTCTCCTGTGCAGCCTCTGGATTCACCTTCAGTAGCTACTGGATGAACTGGGTCCACCAGGCTCTAGGGAAGGGCCTGGAGTGGTTGTCAAGCATTAGTGGTAGTGGTGGTTACATATACTTTGCCGACTCTGTGAAGGGCCGCTTCACCATCTCCAGAGACAATGCCAAGACACGCTTTACCTGCAAATGAACAACCTGAGCCAAGGACTTGGCCCTGTATTACTGTGCCAGACACACAGTGAGGGTAAGTCAGTGTGAGCCCAGACACAAACCTCCCTGAGGAGACAGCAAGACTAGGCTGCAGGGAGTATCCAGGACACCAGGGGGCGCTCAGGATCTGAAAACCCTGGGTCCCTGCTCAGAGGCTGTCCCTGGAGGGCTTGTGCAAGCTTCCTTTTGAGGTCAAGGCTCTCTTCCCTCCTAGTGTCCCCAGGACAGGTCCTGCTTTCTTCTTTGTGTCTCTAATTAGATTCTTTGCAGAAAAACGTAGGAAGTAGCTCTGTTTCAGATCTGGTCGACTTCTCCCAGCCCTTCCTCTCTCCAAGTCACTGATAGTCACCCTCTGGGTTGACAAGGAAAACATAGTAGGCATTCCCATACACTCACCGAGACTGAAGTTCCCCACCCTCCACGCAGTGCTGAGCGCGGAGCACAGAGTCCAGACCCCAAACCTCACCTGAGGGTGTTCAGCCCCTCGCTCTGCCCCAGGAGGAGCCCTTTGGGGGCAGTTAGCTGCTTGCCTCTCACTGACATGGCTGCACATGGAGGTGGAGGTCAGACCCTGCAGGCGCTGCCTCTCTGTGAGCCTGGAAGTGCCCACCTCTCCGTGTGCCCCAGATAGAGGCAGGAAGCCCTGCTGGGCCCTGTTCCCTGTGGGTCTCAGAACCTGGACCCAGGGGACGTGTCCCAATACCTGTCCCGCTTCCCCTGGAGAACCACCTTCATCCTGAGAACCTGCTGGAGGGAGACCTGGTCCCACCCTCCTCTGCTGTGCCTCCAGCTCAGCAGACTCCACCCCATCCTCACCCTCTGTCCTCTGCCGCTCACACTCTCACCCCATGGGGCCTGCACAGGACGACCCATGTGGATGTGTCTGCCCTCTCCTTCCCACCCTGGTAGGTTTTGCCTTAAATGCAGCCCCACGTCATCCCCTCATGCCCATCTCCCATGCCAGGCCCTCCCTGAGACACCAGGGTTGGGGACACTCAGGCAGCCCTGAAGTGACCTCAGTTGCCCTGCTGATCCCACATGTGATGCCAGGCCTGGCCCCCTCCTTTGTCAGGTGGAGACACAGCTGAGCACTGAGCTCAGAGCACCTCCAACAGCTCACATCTGGGCTGAGAGAACCTTCAGGGGCCTGTGAGCTGCAGAGCATCCTGGTGGACAAGCCCATGGCCACTGAGGTCAGAGGGCAATCAAGGAAGGCCTGAGCCTAGTCACCTATGATTTTGCCAATGTCTCCTGACGAGAGCCCAGGTGCACAGGGAGCTCTGTAAGTCCTAAAAGTGCTCAGACAACCCAATCAGCATGGTTCACAGGGTTGAACATTGACCTATGAACCAGGAAATCACCATTTGATTCCCAGTCAAGGCGCATGCCCAGGAGGTGGGAAACATCCCCAGTGTGGGGCATGCAGAAGGCAGCCAATCAATAATTGTTTCTCATATTGATGTTTCTATCTCTCTCTTCCTTTCCCTTCCTTTCAGAAATCAATAAAAAATAATAAATAAATACATACACACATATATAAAAGTATTGCAAATTTGATTCACAGTAGAGTCATATATGGGATGCAACTGGTCAATATTTCTCTCTCAAAACAATGTTTCTCTCTTTCCTTCTCGCTCTTTCCTTTACTTTCTTTCTAAAAATGAATGAATATATCCTCATGTGAGGATAAATAAAACAATATCTATATCTATACCTTTACATATATCTGCAAATACATCTTCGTCTGCATCTTTATCTCTATATCTATCTCTACATCTATATCTATAAATCAATGAACATATTCATAGGTGAGGATAAAGACAAGAAGATATATCTGTTTATCTTCATATCTATATCTAAACCATTTATAATAACAAAAGTGTAATATGCTAATTAGACTGGATGTCCTTCTGGACGAAACCGTGGATCAGTGGGGGCCAAACCCCTTGCCCGGATTTCATTCACTAGCCCTCGAGTATATCTGTATTTATCGAAACCCACGGAAACAGAACCTCATTGATCTTATCCCTAAGAGTCACTGACTGTGCCCACATTCACTTCCTGACCACCTCCTGCAGCACAGCCCCTGGTGTGGAAGGAGAGGCCCCTGGGCACAGTGACCAGGACCCCAAGGAGGGCTTGGGTCTCTGAGGGCATAGTCAGCACCTCCTTCCAGAAGAAGCCCTAGAGATGGGATCTCCCTCACCTCTTCCCTTTGTATGTGCAGACACCTCCCACATGCAAATGCCCACATGGCTACCAGACACACACACAGTTGGCCTCCACTTAAATGCAGGCCCTCTTCACCCTGGAGAATGCTTTCTGGGGGACAAGGACCTCACCTGCAAGACATGACTCCCCTGTGGCTCTTCTTCTTTCTGCTGTCAGCTCCCAGATGTGAGTGACTCAGGGCTCAGACGTGAGGAGATGGGGACCCTGCATCTGACCCAGGACTCACTGTGTTCTCTCTGTCCCAGGTGTCCTGTCCCAGGTGCAGCTGCAGGAGTCGGGCCCAGGACTGGTGAAGCCCTCTCAGACCCTCTCCCTCACCTGCACTGTCTCTGGTTACTCCATCACCAGTGGTTACTGCTGGGGCTTGATCCGCCAGCCTCCAGGGAAGGGGCTGGAGTGGATGGGGCGCATATGTAGTAATGGGAACACTAACTACAGCCCCTCCCTCAAAAGCCGAACCTCCATCTCCAGAGACACGTCCAAAAACCAGTTCTCCTTGCAGCTGAGCTCCGTGACCACCAAGGACATGGCCATGTATTACTGTGCAAGAGACACAGTGAGGGGAAGTCAGTGTGAGCCCAGACACAAACTATCCTGAGGGAGACAGCAGGTCTGGGCTGCAGGGAGCGTCCAGGACACCAGGAGGCGCTCAGGACCAACACAGGGCCCTGATCAGGAGCAGGTGGAGGGTTCAGCAAATATACCATTTCCTGCTCCATCTTAAAATACTTTTGCTCACAGGCTCAGCCACAGAGCTCACAGGAAGCCCTGTCCTCTGTCTAGTTTTAGGGATTGTGTTTGTGAACAAAAAGGGGGCTCTGTTCCATGGATGAAAGGGGCCACATGCTAACCTGACAAGTTCAGGGGAGGCCTGCATGGCGGTTGTACAAACAGAGAAAGACCTCACATAACCACAAAAGATGGTCTGAAAATTAAATATTTAACTACACACAGGTTATGGTGGGTAGTCATGTCCTAGGCCAGTATTTTCCCTGACAAAGATGAACTTAGATCTTTACTGAGCCCATTTGCCTTTTTGGCTCTAAGATAACATTCCTGTGAAATGAGTGGGTAACTTGTAACTTCCCTTTATTTTCCAAACCCCTCGGGGCACAACAAATATCACCAGTATGATCCCTCATTGTTGTTGTTATCAAGTTAATCATCAACTGCTAATTATCTTAAACTGCCCTATATCCATCCTGTAAAAGATGCACCTGTCCATCATTTCACTTTGTACCCTATCCCAGAGGTCTCCTCGCTTTGCTTTCTGCCACCTTCTTAATCTATCGCCAATGAATTTCATGTAGCCCCTCTACATTCCTTCCTTTGATTGGCATTCTCTGGATCATTATCTCAATTCCTTGAGGTCCTGCTTACCAGTATATGCCCACATTTGGATCACATAAATTCACAAAATTCTTTACAGGTGTAAGTGTTTTTGTTTTTTTTTTTTGCGTTAACAGTTCTTTCTTTTTCACGATTGCAAAGTGTTCCATGGCGTAGAGGTACCACCGTTATCTAATCATCTGCTAATGGGCACTTGGGCTGTTTCCAAAGCTCAGCTGTTGTGAATTGCACTGCTATGAGCACAGGGGTGCATGCATTCTTTCTGATGAGTGTTTTGGGTTTCTTAGGATGTATTCCTAGAAGTGGGACCACTGGGTCAAATGGGAGTTCCATTTTCAATTTTTAGATGGAACGCCATACTGTTTACCATAGGGGCTGGAGTGGGTCTCACGCATTAGTAGTGGTGGTGGTAGTTACACATACTACGCCGACTCTGTGAAGGGCCGCTTCACCATCTCCAGAGACAACGCCAAGAACACACTGTACCTGCAAATGAGCAGCCTGAGAGTCGAGGACACGGCCCTGAGGGGAAGCCCAGACACAAACCTGAGGAGGCAGCAGGGATGGGCTGCAGGGAGCATCCAGGACACCAGGGGGCGCGCAGGACCATCAGTCAGAGCTCCGGGCCAGCAGGGGGCGCTCAGAACCTCTTTGTGGATTCAGGACCCACTAAACTCGGGAAACCAGCCCTGAGGCAGGTGCAGGGATCCGGGAAAGAGGGGTTTGCTCTCACACTAGGAAACGGAGGAGCGGGTCCCTAGGAGCTCTGTGCCACCTGTTGCCTCTGGCCCGCTGTTCCTTGGATCCAGGCCTGAAAGAGCAGGTGTTTCAATGGTGCAGCGAGGAGCCTGGCCAGGAGGCGGCTGCTCACAGAACCAGCAGACCCACCGTGCACTCCACTGTGCACCCCCCACTGTGCGCCCCACTGTGCACCCCACTGTGCGACCCACTGTGCACCCCTCTGCGCCCCTCTGTGTACCCCCCACTGTGCACCCCCCACTGTGCGCCTCCTGTGCACCCTACTATGCATGTCCCACTGTGCGCCCCTCTGTGTGCCCCACTGTGCGCACCTCTGTGCACCCCATTGTGCACCCCTCTGTGCACCCCACTGTGTGCCCCTCTGTGCGCCCCCTGTGCGCCCCCTGTGCGCCCTCCCGGTCCCCTCCCCTGGGGCTCCGGAGCCCCGGGCAGCCTGGGAGGAGGCCAGCTTCCGGCGGCCGGGAGGGCCATGAAGGGGCGAGGGCCCCTCATTGAGCTCCTGGGAGGGAAGGACGCAGAGGTCCCGGCTCGGCCACCCCCTGGGTTGTCCGGCGGGGCTCAGGCCCCGATGGATGGAGAATTCAGGCCATCCCGGCCTCTGCCCCGCCCTTTGTCTTCTCTGTTACTGTGACGGGGGGGGGCCGGGGACTGAGCCCGGGGGCGAGGCGGGCGGCCCCCCGGACCGGGCCGCCTGGGGGGGAGGCCCCCTGCGCCGGGCCGCCTGGGGGGGCGGGGTGCCCCGGACCGGGCCGCATGGGGGGGAAGCGGTCCGAGGCCCCGGCTCCACCTGAGCCGCCCGCAGGAGAGCGCGCTTGGCCCGGGGGCAGGGGGAGACGCCCTGCGTGCGGATTTCTCCAAAAGTCTGGGATGAGCATGCCCGGTCCACGCTCCTCCGCAGGCGCTGGGGAGCCGGACATGGACCCCACAGCACTCCCACCCCCCACCCCACCCCTGTGACCGCGGTGGGCCGGCCTCCCGCCGGCGCCCTCCCGCAGGCCACGCCCTGCGCCTGCGGGTCTCCCAGCCCCGAGTGCACCCACCCTGAAGGCCAACGGGTCACCACCCTGAAGGCCGGGCTCTGAGCTCCGGTCGCGGGCCCAGCTCCGGTGGGGGCATGGGGGGAGGAGAAAGGTGCCGCGCCCACCAGGCGCCGCGCTGGGCGGAGGGCTCCCCTCCCCAGGGCGGGAGTGAGGGGTCCGGCAGGCTGATCTCCGGGGACACCCAGACCACCGTGCCCGGCCAGCTGGGGGGCAGGAGCGAGGCGGGGAGCCTGTAAGTGCCCCGGATGGGAGGCCTGGGGATTGGGCACTGCCATCCCCGCGGGCCCGGGGGCCGGGGCTGGGGACCCGGCGGCAATGCCATCCCCGGCCCGCTCCACCCACACAGAGCTGTCCCTAAGGAGAGGTTCTATTGATAGAACTCGTGCAGATGTACTTTTAAAGCTGACCAGCAGGCGGCGCTGGAGCCACTCCAAGTCCTGGGCCTGCGGCTCCTTTCCTGCCCCACCCCACCCCCTGCCCCCACACCAGCCACCTCGGGGACCTGGGCAGGGTCCCAGGGCAGGCCCCACCCCCTGAGACTAAAGGGCGAAGGCATCACGTGAGCGACCTGGGAACTGGGAACCTGGGACGGGCGCCACCAGGGTTCAGAGGAGGGAGGGGTTCAGGGGACTGGAGACTAGGGAAGAGGGTTCATGGGGCAGGGCTGGAGGATCAGGCCTGGGGCCGGGGCCTCATGAGGACACATGTCCCAGGAAGGAGGCCTGTGCCTCCACAGACAGCGGCTGCAGGGGGTGAAGCAGGAGGGAGGGGGCCGGAGGGAGGCACACAGGCCTCCCTCACCTGGGATGGGCCGGCCTGGAAGGGGATCACCCAGGTCTCCATCACACGATGTGGGACTCCAGGCAGGCTTGGCGTGTCAGTGCCTGCCAGGCGGAGAGGGAGGGATCTGTCCAGGGAGAGGCCGGGCGGAGGGTCCGAGGGAAGCGAGGCTGGGCCTTCCTTTTCCGAGGGGCAGCGAGCACAGCTCCAACCCGGAGACCCAGGGTCGGCAGCAGCGGGAGCCAATTCCCAAATGGGGTCACCCGTCCGTCCCCCCCCCCCCCCCGGGAGGCCCACAGGCCCCACAGTGACCCTGACAGAGATGGGGGCATTGATCAGCCCGGAGGCCGTCACAATGGGGTGGACTCCCAAACGGGCCGAGCAGCAGGCTGAGGTGGCCGAGCCGGGCAGGCCCCGTCCACCTGCCGGGCACCCAGGCGCTCGCCTGCACCCACCGCAGCCCCCTCAGGCCCAGGAACCCCCAGGGCGGGGAGAGGATTAGGGGCGGGTCTGTGTCACTGTGCTATATACTGCTCTGGTAGTTATTGCTACGGCCACAGTGGCACAGTGCCCGCCAAAAACCCCGCTGCAGCCGGGCGGGCCTGCCCTCTGCCCGCAGTGGCACCGCCCCTGGAAGTTGGACAGGGCCCACCCCACGGCTATGGTGGTGCCAACTTCCAGGGGTGGTGCAGCCCGACACACAAACCCCCGGGGCGGCAGACACAGTGAACGCCCTCGGCTCCCACTTGGGGCCGTCCCGCCAGCTCAGGGACCGTGAAACCCGTGGTCCCCGTGCCAACAGCCCACCAGGCTCCCGGGCTGGGGCCTCCGACCACACACAGCAGGTTTTTGCCACGGCCCCTCCCACCGTGGGGTATAACTACTACCACAGTGACACACCCGCCGCCATAAACCCAGCCACGCGGCAGGCCTCGGCCGCCAGGGGCCGCTCACAGGGCCACTCCCAGCCGCTCGGCCCCTGAGCCCGGCACCACCTGCAGCCCGGGCCTCAGGGGCTCTGAGCGGCCTCTCTGACCCCCGGGCAGGTGCCCGGCAAGTTCAACACTACAAGGAAGGTCAGAGCCGCACTGGCAGAGCCTCCGAGCTCAGACTCCCAACAGGCATGGCCCGGGGCACCCCCCAGCTTCGGGTCCTGAGCGGGTGATGTGTGTCTGCTTCTGGTGTGGTCTGCGGGGTCCCGGGGGAGAGGGGCCAGGCTCAGGGTTAACGCGTGGCCCCTCCTGACCACGGGGGGGAGGGTGCCCAGGGACCTGCTATCCTCCTGGCTTCCCCTCCTCACATGGAGACATGGAGGCCCGGAGCGGGCCCACCCAGCCCGCGATGGCAGAGGCTGGGAGCCCAGGCAGCAGCCCAGAGCCCTCAGCCTGTGGGCACCCTGCCCACCGGGCCCCAGGCACCCTCTGTCTGCCCAGCACCCTGCCCACCGGGCCCCAGGTACCCTCTGTCTGCCCAGCACCCTGCCCATCGGGACCCAGGGATCCTCTGTCGGCCCAGCACCCTGCCCACCAGGCCCCAGGCACCCTCTCCTGAAAATGAGTCTGCAGGTGAAGCTCAGCGGAGCCCAGCCCCAGCCCTGTCTGCAGCTCAGCTTCCAGAGGCAATGCCTGCCTCGGCTGGTCCCTGGGGGACGGCTGGAGGGGCGGTGAGCTGCGTGCTGAAGAGCACAGGGTGTGCTGAGCCCCCAAGGCCAGGGGGTTTTGGGTCCTGCCTGTGTCACCGTGTTATAGTAGCAGCTGGACCCACAGTGACACTTGCCAGGCCTAAAACCATCCAGGCCCTGAGGTGCAGCGCCGCCCTTCTGGCCAGGAGATGTCCTTGCATTGCCCCCTCCTCCCCAGGGGATGGCCAAAGCCTGGGGGGGGGGGGCTCCTGGGCCAGGACGTGGGTCACCGCATCCAGGTGGGGCCCCTGCGCCGCCTGGGTCCTGGCAGAATTTGTGCGAGCCTCAGGCAGTGTGGGTATAACTATGGCTGGGGCTCACAGTGCCACAGGCCACTCTTAAAACCTGCCCGTGGCCCCCCCTGGGCCCACCTCGGCGGGCCCAGCCCTGCCCACAGGAGGCCACGCCCAGGGAAGAGGCCAGGCCGGCCTGGCCGGGGGATTCTGAGCGGCCCTGAGTCACAGTGGTTACGGGTACTACCACAGTGAGACAGGCCGTGGCCAAAACTGTGCCCATGCTTTCAGGGGACCAGCCTGAGTCAGGGCGAGCCCGGATCCAGGCCCTGCAGTCCCCAGCTCCACGGGCACCCCCCACAGCCCGGGCACCCCTCGGTGTCCCGCTCCATGGCAAGCATGGGGGACTGGGCCAGACAGTGGACGCCACTCCAGGGACCCTGGCCAGAGCTGACCTTTGAGGTGCCAGCAGACATGACCCATCATCAGAGCCAACAGCAGGAGCAGAGACACCCCAGGCTCGGGAGCCACAACCAGGAGGCCAGGAGCCTCGCTGGCCTCACGCGTCCACCAGGACCACAGACCCACCCACCCCCCCACCGCCCCGTGATTGACCATCCCAGGCCCAGCTGGGCAGTTGCTCACTGGTCTCCGCTCTTTCAGAAAGCCAGGCAGACGGCCAGCGCAGAAGCTGACAGTCGGCGGTCAGCAGAGCCAACCACCCTTCCCTCAGGTGGGATGGTCACTTAGGGGGCGTCCTCCACGAAGCCGCCAGCACACAGCCCTTCCCGCGTCCTCACAGGGCCCTGTCCCGGCCCCGGAGCTTGGCCACACCGGGCAGCCGGTGCCCCAGCCCACAGCTGGGACGCAGAAGCCTTACCCACCGCTCCAGAGAGCAAGCACCCGCCCCCTTCCAGGCTGCAGAGCACGGGGGGGGGGGGGGGGGGGGGGATGGAGGGTTCTGAGGCCGCACAGGCCAGGGGGGTTCTGGTCCTGCCTGTGTCACCGTGGTACAGTAGTGGCTGGTACCACAGTGACACTCACCCAGCCTGAAACTCTCCCGGCCCCGAGGTGCAGCGCCGCCCTTCTGGCCAGGAGATCCACAGGCCAGTCTCCCATGAGCAGCCAGTCCCCAGAGGGTCCGGCCCAGGCAGGAGCTCAGGGCTGCACTCACCGGCTCCCTTCCTGGCCACAGGCGCCTCACACCCAGGTCCCAGCGGGCAGCACGGACAGCCCCAGACAGCTGCTCCCCAGCACTGAGGGGCCGCCAGCAGGCAGGAAGCAGATAAGCTCCCGGCGGGCTCAGTCTCCAAACCACCAACCCTGGAGCCCCTTCCTGCCCCCAGCGCTCCCCACTCAGCCTGGGAGGCTTCACACGCTTCTCCATGGAGCTGCCGTCATGGCTCTGGCTGGGTGTCTCTGCAGTTTGTTTGCTTCTTCTGGTCAATAACATGTTTCTTCATCCCCTCCCAATGCAGCAAAGCTCCATTCACCCAGCACTCCTTCCTCAGAGGGCCTGAGCCGGGCCCTGCGTGTGACCCCGTGAGTCCCTGAGGGAGCTGAGGGTGGGCATGGAGAGTGGGCCACCTGGTCCAATCCAGTCTGCACCAGTCAGGTGGGCTTCCTGGAGGAGGCGTCATTTTAGCTGCAGTTGGAATGAAGGGGCCTCCAGGGTTTGTATGCCCTGGCTATTTGGGGACCAGAGACTTAGCTGGAAGAACCGAAGGTCCGAGGCCTCTGAAACCTGCCCTGGCACGTAGGAACCAGCTGGAGCCGAGCCACCATCCAAGATGGTGGGGGCAAAGGGTGTGGAGGGGCACAGGGCGGTGAGACACAAGCCCCCTCTGGGTCCCTAAGCTCAGCGCATTGCACTCCAATGCCCAGTGTCACCAGGGAATCGCCTCAGACCATGCTGCTGCCACTGGTCCTGAAGGGCAGGGAGGGGATGGGGGCCCAGGGAACCACTCGCACAGCACAGCACAGCCCGAGCTGGGCTTGGACACTCCACTCAGACAGGGCAGCGTGATGGGAGGAGGCTGCATGGGCACCATTCCCACTCGCCATCCCCCCCACCATCAACCCGGCCACCTCACATCTGCCCATGTGTCCCTTGTGGTGACCCCAGAGCCACCCCCAGGGCTTTGGTGGAGAGCAGCTACAGCGTTTGGACAGGTTCAAGCCTGGGACTAATAAGAGGGCATGGTCCTCTCATGGCAAAACCATGTGCAGGTCCCAGCTTGGAGGGCAAAGCCCTCCCAGCACAATTACAGCCAAAGGCTGTAGCTGTCAGCTTGACCTCAAGGTCCAAACCTGTGGTCCCAGGTGGCTGAGTGATGTGGGCTCTGGGAGGTGCAGCAAGTGCTGCCAAAAAAAAGCTTGGTCGAGTTTTCAGGTGCATGTAAGTAAGTAGATTTGAGACCCGGGAGAACATGGTAAACCTCTCGACCACGCCCTAGCTTTGCCTCCTGGGAACTGACTATAAAGTGAAGACTCGGCTTGTAGGCCGTGGCACTGTCACTCCATCCGAGAACAATGTCCCACCTGGCCCCAGCTGAATTCCCTTGTCTGTCTGCTTTAATCCCCCACCCCTCACTCAGGTGCACCCCTAACCGAGCTAGACAGGGTTCACTCTTTCCTCCCAACTGCCCTCAGAGCCTCGGCCTCAGAGTGACACAGGCACAGTCACACCTACACTCACACTCCTCACTCTCACACTCACACTCCTCACTCTCACACTCACACTCCTCACTCTCACACTCACACTCCTCATACCATACCACACACTCCTCACACTCACACTTCTCACACTCATACTCCAAACATTCCTCACACTCACCACCTCACATTCACAACACCACACTCACAGTTACACTTCTCACACACTCACACTCACACTCACCACACTCACACTCACCACACTCACACTATGCACACTCACACTCACACTCACACACACCAAACAGCAAGCACTGCCTTCCTCCAAGTCCCGCCCCCGCAGGGACCGAGAGCCTTGGGACCCAGCCGGGCAGGTCTCGTCCACCCACCGGACGGGCCTCCCAGGCGCCCCGCCTGCACCCACCGCAGCCCCCTCAGGCCCAGGACCCCCCGGGGCGGGGAGAGGATTAGGGGCGGGTCTGTGTCACTGTGCTATATACTGCTCTGGTAGTTATTGCTACAGCCACAGTGGCACAGTGCCCGTCAAAAACCCCGCTGCAGCCGGGCGGGCCTGCCCTCTGCCCGCAGTGGCACCGCCCCTGGAAGTTGGACAGGGCCCACCCCACGGCTATGGTGGTGCCAACTTCCAGGGGTGGTGCAGCCCGACACACAAACCCCCGGGGCGGCAGACACAGTGAACGCCCTCGGCTCCCCATTGGGGCCGTCCCGCCAGCTCAGGGACCGTGAAACCCGTGGTCCCCGGGCCCACGGCCCACCAGGCTCCCGGGCCAGGGCCTCCGACCACACACAGCAGGTTTTTGCCACGGCCCCTCCCACCGTGGGGTACTATAACTACCACAGTGACACACCCGCCGCCATAAACCCAGCCACGCGGCAGGCCTCAGTCGCCAGGGGCTGCTCCCAGGGACCTGCTGTCCTCCTGGCTGCCCCTCCTCACATGGAGACATGGAGGCATGGAGCAGGCCCATCCCGCCCACGATGGCGGAGGCTGGGAGCCCAGGGAAAGTGTCAGAGCCCTCAGCCTGCAGGCACCCTGCCCACCGGGACCCAGGGACGCTCTGCTCTCCCAGCACCCTGCCCACTGAGCCCCAGGGACCCTCTATCTGCTCAGCACCCTGCAGACCAACCCCAGGCACCCTCTGTCTGCCCAGCACCCTGCCCACTAGGCCCCAGGGACCCTCTGCCTGCCCAGCACCCTGCCCACTGGGTTTCAGGGACCCTCTGTCTGCCAAGCATCCTGCCTACTGGGCCCCAGGAACCCTCTGCCTGCCCAGCATCCTGCCTACCGGCCCCAAGCATCCTCTGCCTGCCCAGAACCCTGCCCACCGGCCCCAGGCACCCTCACCTGAAAATGAGTCTGCAGGTGAAGCTCAGGGCCCCGGGGCACCCAGGGGCGCCTCGGTGGAGCTGACACCCAACCCTGTCTGAAGCTCAGCTTCCAGAGGCAACGCCTGCCTCGGCTGGCCCCTGGGGGACGGCTGGAGATGCCGTGACAGGCCATATTGTCACGGCCTGTGTCACTGTGGATTCTGGAGTAGCTCCACAGTGACTCAGCCTGTGCTCAGAACTCACCCGCCCGCTGGCACCCTGCCCTGCCCGGGGCGGCCGCCCTCCTGTGCCCTCCACCTGTCACAGGAGGCGGTGACCTCGCCCGAGCTCTGAGCAGATGCAGGAAGCTGCAGGGAGAGAGGCCACCTTCCTGGTGTCCAGTGCTGGTGTCCTGGGAAGCGCTGACCGGGCCTCCAAGTGTCACCCCTCCTGCCCAGGTCCTGCCCCGGGGGGCTCCTCAAAGCCCACACCCCGTCCAGAGGCCAGGGCACAGGATGGAGCTCCACCCCTCAGGGGGCCTTCCTCGCTGACCGATGCACAGGGAGCCCAACCCGAGTGCCCTCCAGGGCCCAGCCTCCTCGGCCACCGCCCACCCCTCCTCTCTGCACTGGACGCACCAGGACCCCTTAGTAAAGAGCGGGTGACAAGGGTCTAGAACTGAGCTGGTCCCCCAAGAGTGCCGTGACCCCCCACTTTCCCACCAACCTCATGGCACCTTCTCGGCTCTCCAGACCCAGCTCCCTGGCAGCTCCCCGCAGCTGGACAGCTGAGTGTGGACCATGCCCGGGTACAGGGCAGGGCCTGGCAGCTGCAGGGGGCAGGAGCTCAGCTGAGGATGCCCCGCCCCGCCCGGCCAGAGGGGATTGTGCAGGGGACCCTCTCACGGTGCGAATACCCCCCTCCCCAGTGGCTCAGGGCAGACCTCAAAGCTTCTCCTTGAGCCTCTGCTCCTTGGGGATCCCCTCCCTCCCTCCCTCCCACAGCACCCCCAGTGACTCCCCGGGCTCAGGCTGCCCCACTGATCCAGGATGTCTCTGGGAAGAGACCACGGGCCACGGGGCTCCTTCCCACACGGCCCGGCTGGAACCCCTGCAGAGCCGCAGGCACTGGGACCCAGGGCCCAGGAGATGCATCCAGAAAGCAAGCACTCTGCCCCCTTCCAGGCTGAAGAGCATGGGGTGTGCTGAGCCCCCAAGGCCAGGGGGTTTCTGGTCCTGCCTGTGTCACCGTGGTACAGTGGTAGCTGGTACCACAGTGACACTTGCCCAGCCTGAAACCTTCCTGGCCCTGAGGTGCAGCGCCGCCCTTCTGGCCAGGAGATGCACTGCCCCCTACTCCCCAGGGGACGGCCAGAGCCTGGGGGGCTCCTGGGCCAGGACATGGGTCACCGCATCCAGGCGGGGACCCTAAACCTCCTGGTTCCTGGCAGAATTTGTGCGGGCCTCAGGCAGTGTGGGTATAACTGGAACTCACAGTGCCACAGGCCACTCTTAAAACCTGCCCGTGGCCCCCCCAAGCCCACTTCGGCGGGTCCAGCCCTGCCCACAGGAGGCCACGCTCGGAAGCCCACCCCCCAGGGAAGAGACTAGGCCGGCCTGGCCGGGGGATTCTGAGCGGCTCTGAGTCACAGTGGGTACGGGGGCTACCACAGTGAGACAGCCCGGGCTGAAACTGTGTGCCCGTGCCTTCGGAGGACCAGCCGGGGTCAGAGGGCGAGCCCAGCTCCAGGCCAGGCAGTCCCCGGCTCCACGGGCAGCCTGCACAGCCCGGGCACCCCTCCATGTCCCGCTCCATGGTGAGCGTGGGGTCTGGGCTGGACAATGGACGTTGCTCCAGGGACCCTGGCCAGAGCTGACCTTTGAGGTGCCAGCAGACATGACCCCCACCTATAGCTTCCAGAGCCAAGTGCAGGAGCACAGACACCCCAGGCCACAGACCCACTACCGGGAGCCCCAGAGCCCAGCTGGCCCCACCACCACCAGGACCACAGACCCCCCCATTATGAATGTTGGGGCCCCTAAGAGGGACTCACAGGAGGTTCACCAGTCTTCGCTCTTTCAGAAAGCCAGGCAGGTGGCTAGCGCAGAAGCTGACGGTCAGCGGTCAGCAGAGCCGACCGCCCTTCCCTCATGGGGACAGTCACGCAGGGGCGTCCTCCACGTAGCCCTCAGCACACAGCCCTTCCCGCGTCCTCACAGGGCCCTGTCCCGGCCCCGGAGCTTGGCCACACCGGGCAGCCGGTGCCCCAGCCCACAGCTGGGACGCAGAAGCCTTACCCACCGCTCCAGAGAGCAAGCACCCGCCCCCTTCCAGGCTGCAGAGCACTGGGGAGGGAGTGGGGGGGGGAGTCTGAGGCCGCACAGGCCAGGGGGTTTCTGATCCTGCCTGTGTCACCGTGGTACAGTAGTGACTGGTACGACAGTAACACTCGCCCGGCTTGAAACCCTCCCGGCCCCGAGGTGCAGCGCCGCCCTTCTGGCCAGTCTCCCATGAGCAGCCAGTCCCCAGAGGGTCCGGCCCAGGCAGGAGCTCAGGGCTGCACTCACCAGCTCCCTTCCCGGCCACAGGCGCCTCACACCCAGGTCCCAGCGGGCAGCACGGACAGCCCCAGACAGCTGCTCCCCAGCACTGAGGGGCCGCCAGCAGGCAGGAAGCAGATAAGCTCCCGGCGGGCTCAGTCTCCAAACCACCAACCCTGGAGCCCCTTCCTGCCCCCAGCGCTCCCCACTCAGCCTGGGAGGCTTCACACGCTTCTCCATGGAGCTGCCGTCATGGCTCTGGCTGGGTGTCTCTGCAGTTTGTTTGCTTCTTCTGGCCAATAACATGTTTCTTCATCCCCTCCCAATGCAGCAAAGCTCCATTCACCCAGCACTCCTTCCTCAGAGGGCCTGAGCCGGGCCCTTTGTGTGACCTCGTGAGGCCCCGAGCGAGCCGAAGGTGGGCATGGAGGGTGGGTCCCTAAGCTCAGCGCGTTGCACTCCAATGCCCAGTATCACCAGGGAATCGCCTCAGACCATGCTGCTGCCACTGGTCCTGAAGGGCAGGGAAGGAATGGGGGCCCAAGGAACCCCTCGCACAGCACAGCACAGCACAGTCCGAGCTCGGCTTGGACACTCAGCTCAGACAGGGCAGCGTGATGGGAGGAGGCTGCACAGGCACCATTCCCTCTCACCATCCCCCCACCATCAGCCCGGTCACCTCGCCATCTGCCCACGTGTCCCTTGTGGTGACCCCAGAGCCACCCCAGGGCTTTGGTGGAGAGCAGCTACAGCGTTTGGACAGGTTCAAGCCTGGGACTAATGAGAGGGCATGGTCCTCTCTTGGCAAAGCCCTCCCAGCACAATTACAGCCAAAGACTGTGGCTGTCAGCTTGACCTCATGGTCCAAACCTGTGATCCCAGGTGGCTGAGTGATATGGGCTGTGGGAGGTGCAGCAAGTGCTGCCAAAACAAAGCTTGGTCATTGTATTTCAGGTGCATGTAAGTAAGTAGATTTGAGACCCGGGAGAACATGGTAAACATCTCAGCCACACCCTTGCTTTGCCTCCTGGGAACTGACATAAAGTGAAGACTCGGCTTGTAGGCCGTGGCACTGTCGCTCCATCCGAGAACAATGTCCCACCTGGCCCCAGCTGAATTCTCTTGTCTGTCTGCTTTAATCCCCCACCTCTCACTCAGGTGCACCTCTAACCAAGCTGGACAGGGTTCACTCTTTCCTCCCAACTGCCCTCAGAGCCTCGGCCTCAGAGTGACACAGGCACAGTCACATCTACACTCACACTCCTCACACTCACACTTCTCACACTCACAATCACCACACTCACCTTCACCACACCACACTCACATTTACACTTCTTACACACTCAAACTCACACTCCTCACACTCACAACTCCTCACACTCACACTCCTCACACTCACACTTCTCACACTCACACACACCACACTCATACTCCAAACATTCCTCACACTCACCACACTCACATTTATACTTCTCACACACTCACACTCACACTTACCACACTCACACTATGCACACACACACACACACACACATACTCACACACACCAAACAGCAAGCACTGCCTTCCTCCAAGTCCCGCCCCCACCGGGACCGAGAGCCTTGGGACCCAGCCGGGCAGGTCTGGTCCACCCGCCGGACGGGCCTCCCAGGCGCCCCGCCTGCACCCACCGCAGCCCCCTCAGGCCCAGGACCCCCCGGGGCGGGGAGAGGATTAGGGGCGGGTCTGTGTCACTGTGCTATATACTGCACTGGGGGTGTTTGCTACGGCCACAGTGGCACAGTGCCCGCCAAAAACCCCGCTGGAGCCGTCGGGCCTGCCTCTGCCCGCAGTGGCACCGCCCCTGGAAGTTGGACAGGGCCCACCCCACGGCTATGGTGGTGCCACGCGGTGCAGCCCGACACACAAACCCCCGGGGCGGCAGACACAATGAGCGTCCTCGGCTCCCCCTTGGGGCCGTCCCGCCAGCTCAGTGACCGTGAAACCCGTGGTCCCCGTGCCAACAGCCCACCAGGCTCCCGGGCTGGTGCCTCCGACCACACACAGCAGGTTTTTGCCACGGCCCCTCCCACCGTGGGGTACTATAACTCCCACAGTGACACACCCGCCGCCATAAACCCAGCCACGCGGCAGGCCTCGGCCGCCAGGGGCCGCTCCCAGGGACCTGCTGTCCTCCCGGCTGCCCCTCCTCACATGGAGACATGGAGGCATGGAGCAGGCCCATCCCGCCCACGATGGCGGAGGCTGGGAGCCCAGGCAACAGGTCAGAGCCCTCGGCCTGCAGGCACCCTGCCCACCGGGACCCAGGGACGCTCTGACTGCCCAGCACCCTGCCCACAGGTCTCAAGGAACCCTCTGCCCAGCACCCTGCCCACCAGGCACCAGGCACCCTCTGTCTGCCCAGCATCCTGCCCACCGGGCCTCAAGCACCCTCTCCTGAAGATGAGTCTGTAGGTGAAGATCAGGAGCCCTGGGGCACCCAGAGGCGCCTCGGCAGAGCCCACTCCCAGCCCTGTCTGCAGCTCAGATTCCAGAGGCACCTGCCTCGGCTGGTCCCTGGGGGACAGCTGGAGGGGCCGTGACAGGCCATATTGTCACGGCCTGTGTCACAGTGGGTACTGGAGTAGCTCCACAGTGACTCAGCCTGTGCTCAGAACTCACCCGCCCGCTGGCACCCTGCCCTGAGCCAGGCCGGCCGCCCTCCTGTGCCCTCCACCTGTCACAGGAGGCGGTGACCTCACCAGGGCTCTGAGCAGATGCAGGAAGCTGCAGGGAGAGAGGCTTCCTTCCTGGTGTCCAGTGCTGGTGTCCTGGGCAGTGCTGACCGGGCCTCCAAGTGTCACCCCTCCTGCCCAGGTCCTTCCCAGGGGGGGGGCCCTCAAAGCCCATGCCCTATCCAGAGGCCAGGGCACATGATGAAGCTCAGCCCCACAGGGGCCTTCCCGGCCCTCGGCCTCAGGCTGGACCCATGAACCAGGAGTCCAGTCCAAGTGCCCTCCAGGGCCCAGCCTCCTCGGCCCACTGCCCAAAGCCAACCCCTCCTCTCTCCACTGAACTCACCAGGAACCCTCATTGCGGAGAGGGTGACGAGGGTCTGGAGCTGAGCATGTCCCCCAAGACTGTGACCCCCCACATTCCCACCAACCTCATGGCAACTTCCCGGCTCTCCAGACTCAGCTCCCAGGCAGCTCCGGGAAGCTGGGCGACTGAGTGTGGACCATGCCCGGGTGCAGGGCAGGGCCGGGCAGCTGCAGGGGGCAGGAGCTCAGCTGAGGATGCCCCGCCCGGCCAGAGGGGATTGTGCAGGGGACCCTCTCACAGTGCGAATACACCCCCCCCCCCCCAGTGGCTCAGGGCAGACCTCAAAGCTCCTCCTTGAGCCTCTGCTCCTTGGTGATCCCCTCTCCCCTCCACAGCGCCCCCAGTGACATCCCACACCAGACCGGGCTCAGGCTGCCCCCCTGATCCAGGGCATCTCTGTGCAGAGCCCACGGGCCACGGGGCTCCTTCCCACACGGCCCGGCTGGAACCCCTGCAGAGCCACAGGCACTGGGACCCGGGGCTCAGGAGATGCATCCAGAGAGCAAGCACTCTGCTCCCCTTCCAGACTGAAGAGCACGGGGGCGGGGGATGGGGGGTTCTGAGGCTGCACAGGCCAGGGGGTTTCTGGTCCTGCCTGTGTCACCGTGGTCTGAGTGGCTGGTACCGCAGTGACACTCCCCCAGCCTGAAACCCTCCCAGCTTAGAGGTGCAGCGCCGCCCTTTTGGCCAGGAAATGTCCTTGCGCTGTCCCCTCCTCCCCAGGAGATGGCCAAAGCCTGAGGGGGCTCCTGGGCCAGGACATGGGTCACCGCATCCAGGTGGGGCCCCTGCGCCGCCTGGGACCCGGCAGAATTTGTGCGGGCCTCAGGCAGTGTGGGTATAACTACTACGGGGCTCACAGTGCCACAGGCCACTCTTAAAACCTGCCCGTGGCCCCCCTGGGCCCACCTCGGCGGGCCCAGCCCTGCCCACAGGAGGCCACGCCCCGAAGCCACCCCCAGGGAAGAGGCCAGGCCGGGCTGGCCGGGGGATTCTGAGCGGCCCTGAGTCACAGTGGGTATGGGAACTACCACAGTGAGACAGGCCGTGGCCGAAACTGTGCCCATGCTTTCAGGGGACCAGCCCAAGTCTGAGGGCGAGCCCGGATCCAGGCCCTACAGTCCCCAGCTCCACGGGCACCCCCCACAGCCCGGGCACCCCTCGGTGTCCCGCTCCATGGCAAGCATGGGGGACTGGGCTGGACAGTGGACGCCGCTCCGGGGACCCTGGCCAGAGCTGACCTTTGAGGTGCCAGGAGACATGACCCACCACCAGAGCCAACAGCAGGAGCAGAGACACCCCAGGCTCGGGAGCCACACCCAGGAGGCCAGGAGCCTGGCTGGCCCCACACGTCCACCGGGACCACAGACCCACCCACCCCCGCCCCATGATTGACCATCCCAGGCCCTGCTGGGCAGTTGCTCACTGGTCTCCGCTCTTTCAGAAAGCCAGGCAGGTGGCTAGCGCAGAAGCTGACGGTCAGCGGTCAGCAGAGCCGACCGCCCTTCCCTCATGGGGACAGTCACGCAGGGGCGTCCTCCACGTAGCCCTCAGCACACAGCCCTTCCCGCGTCCTCACAGGGCCCTGTCCCGGCCCCGGAGTTTGGCCACACCGGGCAGCCGGTGCCCCAGCCCACAGCTGGGACGCAGAAGCCTTACCCACCGCTCCAGAGAGCAAGCACCCGCCCCCTTCCAGGCTGCAGAGCACGGGGGGAGAGGGGGGGCTGAGCCCCCAAGGCCAGGGGGTTTCTGGTCCTGCCTGTGTCACTGTGGTACAGTAGTAGCGGGTACCACAGTGTCACTCTCCAGGCCTGAAACTCTTCCGGTCCCGAGATGCAGCGCCGCCCTTCTGGCCAGTCTCCCATGAGCAGCCAGTCCCCAGAGGGTCCGGCCCAGGCAGGAGCTCAGGGCTCCCGGCCACAGGCGCCTCACACCCAGGTCCCAGCGGGCAGCACGGACAGCCCCAGACAGCTGCTCCCCAGCACTGAGGGGCCGCCAGCAGGCAGGAAGCAGATAAGCTCCCGGCGGGCTCAGTCTCCAAACCACCAACCCTGGAGCCCTTCCTGCCCCCAGCGCTCCCCACTCAGCCTGGGAGGCTTCACACGCTTCTCCATGGAGCTGCCGTCATGGCTCTGGGTGGATGTCTCTGCAGTTTGTTTGCTTCTTCTGGTCAATAACATGTTTCTTCATCCCCTCCCAATGCGGCAAAGCTCCATTCACCCAGCACTCCTTCCTCAGGGGCCTGAGCCGGGCCCTGCGTGTGACCCCGTGAGGCCCCAGGGGAGCCGAGGGGGGGCATGGAGGGTGCTGCCTAAGCAAAGCTAGTTCTCAGGTGCATGTTCTTAAGTAGATTCGAGACCCGGGAGAACATGGTAAACCTCTCGACCACGCCCTAGCTTTGCCTCCTGGGAACTGACATTAAGTGAAGACTCGGCTTGTAGGCCGTGGCACTGTCGCTCCATCCGAGAACAATGTCCCACCTGGCCCCAGCTGAATTCTCTTGTCTGTCTGCTTGAATCCTTCACCGCCCCCTCCCTCCACTCAGGTGCACCCCTCACCGAGCTGGACAGGGTTCACTCTTCCCTCCCAACTGCCCTTAGAGCCTCGGCCTCAGAGTGGCACAGGCACACTCACACCTACACTCACACTCCTCACACTCACACTCGCACTCCTCATACCATATCACACACTCCCCACACTCACACTCCTCACACTCACACTCGCACTCCTCATACCATATCACACACTCCTCACACTCACACTCGCCACACTCACATTCACCACACCACACTCACATTTACATTTCTCACACACTCAGACTCACACTCCTCACACTCACACTACTCACACTCACACTACTCACACTCCTCACACAACTCCTCACACTCCCCACACTCACAGCTCCTCACACTCACACTTCTCACACTCACACTCACCACACTCATACTCCAAACATGCCTCACACTCACCACACATTCACCACACCACACTCACATTTACACTTCTCACACACTCACACTCATACTCCTTACACTCACTCCACTCACACTCCTCACACTCCCCAACACTCACACTCCTCACACTCCCCAACACTCACAACTCCTCACACTCACACTTCTCACACTCACACTCACCACACTCATACTCCAAACATTCCTCACACTCACAACTCCTTACACTCACACTACTAACACTTCTCATACTCCCCACACTCACTACTCCTCACACTCACATTCCTCACACTATGCACACTCACACTCACACTCACACACACCAAACAGCAATCACTGCCTTCCTCCAAGTCCCGCCCCCACCGGGACCGAGAGCCTTGGGACCCAGCCGGGCAGGTCTCGTCCACCCGCCGGACGGGCCTCCCAGGCGCCCCACCTGCACCCACCGCAGCCCCCTCAGGCCCAGGACCCCCCGGGGCGGGGAGAGGATTAGGGGCGGGTCTGTGTCACTGTGCTATATACTGCTCTGGGGGTTATTGCTACGGCCACAGTGGCACAGTGCCCGCCAAAAACCCCGCTGGAGCCGGCGGGCCTGCCCGCTGCCCGCAGTGGCACCGCCCCTGGAAGTTGGACAGGGCCCACCCCACGGCTATGGTGGTGCCAACTTCCAGGGGTGGTGCAGCCCGACACACAAACCCCCGGGGCGGCAGACACAGTGAACGCCCTCGGCTCCCCCTTGGGGCCGTCCCGCCAGCTCAGGGACCGTGAAACCCGTGGTCCCCGTGCCGACGGCCCACCAGGCTCCCGGGCCAGGGCCTCCGACTACACACAGCAGGTTTTTGCCACGGCCCCTCCCACCGTGGGGTATAATAACTACCACAGTGACACACCCGCCGCCATAAACCCAGCCACGCGGCAGGCCTCAGTCGCCAGGGGCTGCTCCCAGGGACCTGCTGTCCTCCAGGCACAGCGGGCCCACCCCACCCGCGATGGCGGAGGCTGGGAGCCCAGGCAGCAGGTCAGAGCCCTCGGCCTGCAGGCACCCTGCCCACCAGCACCCTACATACTGGGCCACAAGGACCATTTGCCTGCACCCTTCCCATCAGGACCCAAAGACCCTCTGTCTACCCAGCACCCTGCCCACTGGGCCCCAGAGACCTTCTGTCTAACCAGCACCCTACCTACTGGGCCCCAGGGACCCTCTGCCTGCCCTTCACCCTTCCCATCAGAACCCAAAGACCCTCTGTTTGCCCAGCACCCTGCCCACCGGGCCCCAGGCACCCTCTCCTGAAAATGAGTCTGCAGGTGAAGCTCAGGGCCCCGGGGCACCCAGGGGCGCCTCGGGGGAGCTGACACCCAACCCTGTCTGAAGCTCAGCTTCCAGAGGCAACGCCTGCCTCGGCTGGCCCCTGGGGGACGGCTGGAGATGCCCTGACAGGCCATATTGTCATGGCCTGTGTCACTGTGGATACTGGAGTAGCTCCACAGTGACCCAGCCTGTGCTCAGAACTCACCCGCCCGCT
Organism: Pipistrellus nathusii; assembly: GCA_963693515.1. Classification (NCBI taxonomy): domain Eukaryota; kingdom Metazoa; phylum Chordata; class Mammalia; order Chiroptera; family Vespertilionidae; genus Pipistrellus; species Pipistrellus nathusii. The sequence continues at coordinate 914,508 of OY882858.1, forward strand.
GGCACCCTGCCCTGCCCGGGGCGGCCGCCCTCCACCTGTCACTGGAGGCGGTGACCTCGCCCGAGCTCTGAGCAGATGCAGGAAGCTGCAGGGAGAGAGGCCACCTTCCTGATGTCCAGTGCTGGTGTCCTGGGCAGCGCTGACCGGGCCTCCAAGTGTCACCCCTCCTGCCCAGGTCCTGCCCGGGGGGCTCCTCAAAGCCCACACCCCGTCCAGAGGCCAGGGCACAGGATGGAGCTCCACCCCTCAGGGGGCCTTCCTCGCTGACCGATGCACAGGGAGCCCAACCCGAGTGCCCTCCAGGGCCCAGCCTCCTCGGCCACCGCCCACCCCTCCTCTCTGCACTGGACGCACCAGGACCCCTCAATGGGGAGGGGGTGACAAGGGTATGGAGCTGAGCTGGTCCTCCAAGAGTGCCGTGACCCCCCACTTTCCCACCAACCTCATGGCACCTTCTCGGCTCTCCAGACCCAGCTCCCTGGCAGTTCCTGGGAAGCTGTGCGGCTGAGTGTGGACCATGCCCGGGTGCAGGGCAGGGCCGGGCAGCTGCAGGGGTCAGGAGCTCAGCTGAGGATGCCCCGCCCCGCCCCGCCCCGCCCCGCCCGGCCAGAGGGGATTGTGCAGGGGACCCTCTCACGGTGCGAATACCCCCCCCCCCCAGTGGCTCAGGGCAGACCTCAAAGCTTCTCCTTGAGCCTCTGCTCCTTGGTGATCCCCTCTCCCCTCCACAGCGCCCCCAGTGACATCCCACACCAGACCGGGCTCAGGCTGCCCCCCTGATCCAGGGCATCTCTGTGCAGAGCCCACGGGCCACGGGGCTCCTTCCCACACGGCCCGGCTGGAACCCCTGCAGAGCCACAGGCACTGGGACCCGGGGCCCAGGAGATGCATCCAGAGAGCAAGCACTCTGCTCCCCTTCCAGACTGAAGAGCACGGGGGCGGGGGATGGGGGGTTCTGAGGCCGCACAGGCCAGGGGGTTTCTGGTCCTGCCTGTGTCACCGTGGTACAGTGGTAGCTGGTACCACAGTGACACTTGTCCAGCCTGAAACCTTCCCGGCCCCGAGGTGCAGCGCCGCCCTTCTGGCCAGGAGATGCCCTTACGCTGCCCCCTACTCCCCAGGGGACGGCCAGAGCCTGGGGGGCTCCTGGGCCAGGACATGGGTCACCGCATCCAGGCGGGGACCCTACACCGCCCTGGGACCCGGCAGAATTTGTGCGGGCCTCAGTCAATGTGGGTATAACTACGGCTTGGGCTCACAGTGCCACAGGCCACTCTTAAAACCTGCCCGTGGCCCCCCTGGGCCCACCTCGGCGGGACCAGCCCTGCCCACAGGAGGCCACGCCCCGAAGCCCACCCCCAGGGAAGAGGCCAGGCCGGGCTGGCCGGGGGATTCTGAGCGGCTCTGAGTCACAGTGGGTACGGGGGCTACCACGGTGAGACAGCCCGTGGCTGAAACTGTGTGCCCGTGCCTTCGGAGGACCAGCCGGGGTCAGAGGGCGAGCCCAGCTCCAGGCCAGGCAGTCCCCGGCTCCACGGGCAGCCCACACAGCCCGGGCACCCCTCGGTGTCCCGCTCCATGGCAAACATGGGGTCTGGGCAGGACAGTGGACGCTGCTCCAGGGACCCTGGCCATAGCTGACCTTTGAGGTGCCAGCAGACATGACCCCCACCTATGTCTTCCAGAACCAAGTGCAGGAGCACAGATATTCTAGCCCGGGGACCCACGCCCAGGAGCCCCGGAACCCGACTGGCCCCACATCCACCGGGACCACAGACCTCCCGCTATGAACGTTGGTGCCACTGGGAGGGACTGGAGACTCACCGGTCTCCGCTCTTTCAGAAAGCCTGGCAAGCAGCCAGCACAGAAGTTGACGGTCAGCAGTCAGCAGAGCCCACTGCCCTTCCCTCATGGGGACAGTCACGCAGGGGCGTCCTCCACGTAGCCCTCAGCACACAGCCCTTCCCGCGTCCTCACAGGGCCCTGTCCCGGCCCCGGAGCTTGGCCACACCGGGCAGCCGGTGCCCCAGCCCACAGCTGGGACGCAGAAGCCTTACCCACCGCTCCAGAGAGCAAGCACCCGCCCCCTTCCAGGTTGCAGATCACAGGGGGGGGAGGGGAGGAAGGGGGATGGAGGGTTCTGAGGCCGCACAGGCCAGGGGGGTTCTGGTCCTGCCTGTGTCACCGTGGTACAGTAGTGGCTGGTACCACAGTGACACTCGCCCGGCTTGAAACCCTTCCGGCCCCGAGGTGCAGCGCCGCCCTTCTGGCCAGGAGATCCACAGGCCAGTCTCCCATGAGCAGCCAGTCCCCAGAGGGTCCGGCCCAGGCAGGAGCTCAGGGCTGCACTCACCAGCTCCCTTCCCGGCCACAGGCGCCTCACACCCAGGTCCCAGCGGGCAGCACGGACAGCCCCAGACAGCTGCTCCCCAGCACTGAGGGGCCGCCAGCAGGCAGGAAGCAGATAAGCTCCCGGCGGGCTCAGTCTCCAAACCACCAACCCTGGAGCCCCTTCCTGCCCCCAGCGCTCCCCACTCAGCCTGGGAGGCTTCACACGCTTCTCCATGGAGCTGCCGTCATGGCTCTGGCTGGGTGTCTCTGCAGTTTGTTTGCTTCTTCTGGTCAATAACATGTTTCTTCATCCCCTCCTAATGCGGCAAAGCTCCGTTCACCCAGCACTCCTTCCTCAGAGGCCTGAGCCGGGCCCTGCGTGTGACCTCGTGAGGTCCTGAGGGAGCCCAGGGCAGGCATGGAGGGTGGGTCCCTAAGCTCAGCGCATTGCTCTTCAATGCCCAGTGTCACTGGGGAATTGCCTCTGGCTCAGATGCCTCAGACCATGCTGCTGCCACTGGTCCTGAAGTGCAGGGAAGGGATGGGGGCCCAGGGAATTCCTCGCACAGCACAGCCCAGCCTGATCTGGGCCTGGACAGTAATGCCCTCCCCACCAGGAGACTCCACTCAGCTCAGACAAGGCAGCATGGTGGGAGGAGGCTGCACGGACACCATTCCCACTCCCTGCCCCCTCCCCCTTCAGCCATCTGCCCACTTGTCCCTTTTGGCGACCCCATGGCCACCCCGAGGGCTTTGGTGGAGAGCAGTGATAGTGTTTGGACAGGTTCAAGCTTGGGGTTAATGAGAGAGCATGATCCTCTCATGGCAAAGCCACATGCAAGTCTCGGCTTGGAGGGCAAAGCCCTCCCAGCACAATAATAGCCAAAGGCTGTGGCTGTCAGCTTGACCTTATGGTCCAAACCTGTGTTCCCAGGTGGCTGAGTGATGTGGGCTCTGGGAGGTGCAGCAAGTGCTGCCAAAAAAATGCTTGGTCGAGTCCTCAGATGCATGTAAGTAAGTAGATTTGAGACCCAGGAGGACATGGTAAACATCTTGACCATGCCCTTGCTTTGCTTCCTGGGACCTGACTATAAAGTAAAGAGTTGGCTTGCAGGCTGTGGCACTGTCGCTCCATCCGAGAACAATGTCCCACCTGGCCCCAGCTGAATTCTCTTGTCTGCTTTAATCCTCCACCATCCCCCCACTCAGGTGCTGGTTCACTCTTCCCTCCCAACTGCCCTCAGAGCCTCGGCCTCAGAGTGACACAGGCACAGTCACACCTACTCACACTCCTCACACACTCACACTCCTCACATACATTCACACTCACACTCCTCACACCATAACACACTCACACTCACACTCCTCACACTCACCACACTCCTCACACTCACACTCTACACACTCACACACACACACTCACACACACCAAACAGCGAGCACTGCCTTCCTCCAAGTCCCTCCCCCACATCCCTGTCACCTGACAGACACCCTCAGGTCCTTGGGCCTCTTCCCAAAGACCCGTCTCCTCCCCCACCAGCCCCTCTCCCAGGCCAGCGTCTGGGCTCCTCAGCACTCACCGCTCGCCTCCAGAATCGCAGTTTGCAGCATCCGCCCACCCTCCTTTCTTCCCAGCTCATTCCCTGCAGCACCCGTGCCCCCGACCTGCACCTCTGTCCTCCAGCCGCCTCCCAGGCCCTCTCCTTTCTCCCTGCCATTTTGAATTGGCAGCCACACGCTGAAGTGGGTTGTGGACCCTCAAGGCCACTGTCACAGCTCCTGGTCCAACCCTCTCTGGCAGGCCATCCAAGTGCCCCAGCACCCATGGTCCCCACACCCTTCACACACAGCCAAGGGTGCCCCTGTAGCCCATGTCTGCCCAGGGAGATGTGAGTGGGGTCAGCAGGTAGGGCGTCCAGAGTGTGACTCGCCGTCTGCTGCCTGCCCATCCTGTGCCTTCATGTGAAGGACAGCAGACCACACACACAGGCGGGCCTTCACTGCGCATCGCTGGCCAGCTGCAGGGAAGGACAGCCAGGGACCCAGTGCCAATGTTCCCAGACCTGACTCAAAACAGCATCCCAGAAATTTCTTTAAATTCCCAGAAAAACACACCCCCGAGCAGTCAATAGCAAATATATTTTATTCGAGTCCTTGGACTTTGAAACAAGCAGATGACCAGCTGATTTATAAGACAATAATAAATACGGCCTGATTCCTAAAAACAAAAACAAAAACTTTATCAGCGTCCATAAAACATGGCTGGAGACAAAACGTGATCCAAGAACCTCATGCCCTGCACAGTAGCATTCAAATACCACTTACATGAACACGGACATTGGTGCCATGTGCTTCCTCATGGAGCCACTGTATAAACACTCACATACATTAATATCCTACATAATAAAGAGGTAATATGCAAATTCACCCTCATGCCCTCACACAAGATGGCAGCCCCCCTGTGGTCAAAGATGGCTGTCACAAGATGACCTGGAGGGGAGGGCCATTGGAAGCAACCAGTCTGGCAGGGAAGGCAGTTGGGGGCAATTGGGCTAGCAGGGGAGGACAGTTGGGGGCGATTGGGCCAAAAGGGGAGCAGTTAGGCATCAATCAGGCTGGCAGGGGAGTGGTTAGGAGGTGATCAGACTGGCAGTCAGGTGAGCAGTTGGAAGCCAGCAGTCCCAGAATGTGAAAGGGATGTCTGACTGCTGTTTAGGCATGGTCCCACATTGGGGATCATGCCTAAACCGGCAGTTGGACATCCCCCAAGGGATCCCAGATTGGAGAGGGTGCAGGCTGGGCTGAGGGACACCCCCTCTCCAGTGCACAAATTTTATGCATCGGGCCTCTAGTTTCTTTATAAGTTTACCTTTATTAGCCTATATTACATATTGAATATTGAACTTGGGTGTATACATGTACATGTGCATATATAAACATATTCAGTATTCAACATGTATAATATGGACTATTGGGGGGAAATTATTTATTTGAATAAAGATAAACTTTATCTAATCAAGAGAAATGGAAAGATTCCAACACAGCCCTTGCTAGTATGGTTCAGTGGACAGATTGTTGGCCTATGGACTGAAGGGTCCCGGGTTCTATTCCGGTCAAGAATCTGGGGATGGGGCTCAGGATGAGAGATGGGATTAAGGATGAGGGATGGGGCTAAGGATGAGGGATGGGGCTCAGGATGAGGGATGAGGGTTAAGGATGAGGGATGGGGGCTAAGGATGAGAGATGAGGCTAAAGATTGGGATGGGGCTGAGGATGAGGGATGAGGTTAAGGATGAAGGATGAGGGTTAAGGATGATGGATTGTGGCTAAGGATGAGGGATGGGGCTAAGGATGAAGGTATGGGGTTGAGGATGAGGGATGGGGCTGAGCTGGAGGAAAGGGGCCGGCAGGGCAGAGTGGGTCTCTCCCCTCTCCCATCAGGCACAGAAGCTGGGGAGCCTGACAGGTGCTTCCTGAAGGGCCTGGGGTGGCCCCACCCTATTCCTGAGTGGGAGGCAGGAGGCCCAGAGCAGAGGCCGCAGCAGGAAGAGCCTGCGGAGGACTGAGGGCTGAGGGGCCTCCTGTGGGCTGTGAGCTGCCCCCACATGTTCTTAGGGCAGGACTCCCGCCCGAGAACCTGGCAGGCCGCACCTCTCCCCTCACCCACCCAGAGCTCAGAGGCCAGAACCCGAACCTCAGCCACATCCCCCACCCTGACTGTGCCCCTCACTGCATCTGCGGCCCCACCCCAGGGCTCCCCATCTCTCCAGACCCGGGATTCTGGGAGCCTGCTCTGCTGAGTCCTGCTCTCCCTGCCCCCATGGGCACCCATGGTCCCGCTCACCATCCCTGGGCTCCCTAACCTCTCTCAGCACAGGCCTCCCACCCCACACGCCCAGCCCAACCCAAATCCGTCCACACGGGACCAGGCAGAACTTTCTGGAGGAGACTTTAAGCAAAGCCCCCAACATGTTCAGCCCCTCACGGGGCCTCAGGTCACCAGCTCATCCAACCACTGAGCTGTCCAGGCACCAGGCCAGCCTCTGCCTGGAGTTACACACGAGTACACTCACATACCCCACTCATGCACGTCGTGTGCACGTACACACATGTATTCATGTATACATGTACACACCAATGCACACATATACATTCATGTTCACACACATGCACACACACACACACACACACACACACGGACTTCTCAACACACTGGGCTCTCACCCTCCCCCAGCCAGCGGTCAGGGCACCATCGCGCCCTCAGGGCTGTGAGGCCATGGGGCCATGGGGCTGTGTCTGTGCTCCTGTCCTCCCAGCACAGCCTGCCCCTGGGCACACCTGCAGGCTGGCCCCTGCCCCCACCAGCCTGTGCCCTCCCTCCCCCTGGTACCAGCCCCTCTGACAGGAGCTGGTGCCATCCTCCTCCCCTATCTGTGGCTGGGAGTTGAAGGACGGCAGCCTGCCAGGTATGGGGGAGGAACCCTCCCTGCACTGCCCTCCTGAGACCCCTCCCCAAGGACCAGCCGCCCCAGGGGACTAGGCGGGAACCACCCTGTGGGACGCCATGGCTCAGCAGCCGCCCCCAGGACCCCGCACCTGTGGGGCAGCAAGCAGGTAGAATTGACGAGATGCGGCCAGAGAGAGAAAGCAGCCTCTCGGCTGAGCCCCTGACAGACCCCAGGGGGCCGTCCCACAGGTCAGCGATGGACTGGGGGTTCCATCAGCCCCCCAAACTCCCCAGCAAGAGGCCTTTCTCCACTGAGAACAACCCAAACGTGTGTGAGGGGGGAGGGGCGTGAGAGAGACTCAGCGCAGCCTTGAGTCTGCTCTTGTTTCTAAAGAAAAGGGGAAAGCAGGACCGGCTGTCGGGAGGGGGGGAGGGGGGAGAAAGGGTCTCCTTTGCTCTGTGTCCCCCTTCCCCCAGCCCCCCACTTGGCCTGGCCCCCAGTGCGAGATCCGCCTCCACCACCTGCCCCGCCCCAGCCTGGAGGTTTTGGCTAAGCCAGACACCACAGTGCTAACTGGGGCACAGTGATTGACAGCTCTACAAAAACCCAGCCAGCCTCAGGCCCTCCCACGGGCTCAGGGCCAGGGCCAGGCACTGGGGGCTGGGAGGGAGCACGAGATGGGGATGCCCTCCCACCAAGGGGCACAGCTGGGTGCAGGGGAGCAGCTGGGCAGGGTCGGCAGGGGTGAGCCAGGTGTCAGGAAGGAGGCCCAAGCCCAGCCCGGGGGGAGGGGGGGTGTCTGTGAGCAGAGTGCAGCCTGGCGTCGCCTGCGGCTCCCTCCCCGGGGACCCCGGCTGCTGCGGGGATTTCTGAGGCCACAGCCCGGGGCCCGCTCACTGTGCCTATGCTTACTTCGATCTCTGGGGCCAGGGCACCCAGGTCACCGTCTCCTCAGGTGAGTCTGGCGTCCACTGTCCTGTCCGACGGGAACATGGCAGGGCAGGCGGGTAGCGGGCTGGGGTGTGCGGAGCCTGGGGCCCCGTCTGGTCTCAGACGCGGGACAGGAGGGTGGGTGCCTTCTTGTGGGACAGGAGGCTGCACACTCGGCCTGTCGCCCTCCCAGCCGGGGGTCCCTGTGGCCCCGGGCAGGACAGCGCCTGGCCGCCGGGGCAGGGGGGCAGGTTTTTGTCTGGGGGGGACTGGGAACTGTGTCCCCGTGCGATGCTTTCGACGTGTGGGGCCAGGGGACCTCGATCACCGTCTCCTCAGGTAAGCCGGCTTCCTCTCTCCTCTGTCCCGGCGGGAAGGGACTTTCCAGGGATTTCACTTTTCCTCTGCGAGGGCCCCTCAGGGGCCGCCCCTGGGTGTCCGCTCGGCAGGCGGCCTCTCCTGGGGGCCGGCGAGGCAGAGGGGCTGCGTTCTGGGGGAGCGGAGTCCTGAGGAGAGGGGTTTGAGGTGGCTGGTGCCAGGGGGGACGGGTTTTTGTACGCGGCCTCGGGGAGCCCAGGGCAATGTGACTACTTCGAGTACTGGGGCCAGGGCACCATGGTCACCGTCTCCTCAGGTGAGCCGGCTTCCTCTCTCTCTCTGTCCGGGTGGGAAAAACTTTCCAGAGACTTTTTTTCTTTGCTCTATGAGGGGTTCTGCGGGGGCCCCAGCCAGGGGCCCCAGCCGGGGGCCACTGCAGACGGACGGCCTCTCGTGGGGGGCGGTGGAGGCAGAGGGGCTGCGTTCTCGAGGCGGAGTCCTGAGGAGAGGGGTTTGAGGTGGCTGGTGCCAGGGGGGACGGGTTTTTGTACGCGGCCTCGGGGAGCCCAGGGCAATGTGACTACTTCGACTACTGGGGCCAGGGCACCATGGTCACCGTCTCCTCAGGTGAGTCCTCCACCCCCTCTCTCCTCTCTCTCTCCTCTCTCTCTCCGAGGGTTTTTGATGCTTTTTGAGGGAAATGAGTGTGTCGGGTCTCGGGTCCAGGAGGACCGGGCCAGGCTGGGGACTCAGGAAGGGGCTGGGGCACCACGGCTCTGAACCCGCTCCTCTGGGCTCTGAGGCCGGGGGTCTCTCTGGGTCTTGGCCGCCCTTGGCCTCCGGGCCCTGTGGCCCCCTCTGCCCTCCTGGGCGTTCCCTGAGGGGACGGGAGGCCCGTGCCGGACACCGGTTCTGGCCCGGGACCCGGGTGCGGCTGTCACGATGTGACTCCTGGTTCGATGTCTGGGGCCAGGGCGCCCTGGTCACCGTCTCCTCCGGTGAGTCCTCCGGTCGGGGAGGTGGGGTCGGGTCAGGAGACGCAGAGGCATTTCGGAGGTCAGGAAAGGGAGCCAGGGAGAGGGTCCCCCAAGCGGGGCCGGAGACCATGAGACCGTCCGCCCCTCCCCGAAGGACAGTAAGCGAGGCCTCGGGGCCGTGGGACCGGCTGCCCGGCTCCACGGGCTCCGCCGTGGGCGGGTGGCCGGTGTTGTCACTTGGACCTCTGAGTCCCGGTCGGGGCTGTGGGCTCAGGGCTGGCGGCCGGGCAGTGGGACCCGGCTTCACGGGACCGGGCTAGGGGATCCGCGGGCTGAGGGGCTCAGGGCCCTCCCGGCCACAGAGACTTGGGTGGCCGCCTTCCATCGGCGCCCAGAGACCGTGCGGTTCCCCGGGCGGCCTCCGGCGGTGCGGGGCTGGCGCCCGGTTTTTGTGGGGCGAGGATGGAGATTGCAAGGCTGTGATTACTATGGTATGGACTACTGGGGCCAGGGGACCCAGGTCACCGTCTCCGCAGGTAAGACCGATGCCCTCCTCGGGCCTTTCCTTCTCGCTCCTCTCGCTGGGTCTTTCTGGGCATCAGTGGCCGGTCCTCGGACGTGACCCCAGCCGGGGCCGGGGCCGGGGCCAGGCAGGCTGGCCAGGGAGGACAGGGGCCGGGGCGCAGGGACTGCAGAGCCTCTTGGTGTTCGGGTGCCTTTCAGAGACTGAAATAAGGAGGCTTTTCTGGGGTCACGGAGCCCCTGGAAGAGGCTGCCAGCCTGAAGGGCCGCGCCGGGTGAGGGTGGACCGGCCGAGGGCAGCAGGGCCGCGGACCTTCTCGCGGTCAGAACCGGGGGTTTGCAGACCAGGAGCAGGCGGCTCGGGGCACCCCGTCCGCGGAGGGAGGCGGCACATTCTCATTCTTTTCCGTTGCTTTGCTAGAATCTAATTTCTTCCAAGTCCATGGCTTCTCTATGATTTAATTTTTTAAAATGCCAGATTGTATGTAGACTTCTTACCCGCCAGGACTGCCGGGTGGCCGCGATGGGCCACATTGAAGGACAGGATTAGGAAGAGCGTGACTTTATTTTATTTTATTATTTTATTTTATTATTTTTTTAAGTTACTTTTTATTGACTTCAGAGAGGAAGGGAGAGATAGAAACATCAGTGATGAGAGAGAACCATGGGTCGGCTGTCTCCTGCACAGGCCACATTGGGGATCGAGCCCCACAACCTGGGCCTGTGCCCTTTGATAGGAATTGAACCTGGGACCCTTCAGTCCACAGGCTGGCGCTCTATCCACTGAGCCACACCGGCCAGGGCAAGAAAAGGGTGACTTTAAAATGTGAGAGGTTTTCAAGGTCACTGGTTTCTTTTGGGTTTTTTTTTTTTTTAATCTCATTATTTAATTAATAATTGGAAGTCAGGTCTTTGTGGAGTGGAGAGTGGTGCCAGTTTGGCCAGATGCGGTGACAGGGAACCGTGGGCTGAGTTTTGACGAAGATAAATTACTTTTCACCGAGTTGAGGCTGTTGGATGGAGCGGAGCCGGTGGCGGCTGTGGGGATGAGGGGGGGACGCACCTGCAGCCGGGGGCCGGAAGCGGGCTGGCCAGCGTCTATTTTCGGAGGCCAGGAAGCACGGTTGACACATTTATAGCTTCTGGTTTCGAGACGCGGTTTCGGGGTTTTGCCCACAAATCTAAACCTGTCTCCGGAGCAAACAGCACCTGCGGCTGGGCCGTGAGATAAGCCGAGGCCGGGACGGGAGTTCCGCTTTTAGGTCCGGGTTTCGTTTTTCGTTTCTCGGACTCGGCTCGCCAGCGTCTTGTTTGCGTCCATGTCCAAAGCGAGGCGCGTGAGGCGTGAAACCGCCTCGGGCGGGGCCGTTGGCCCGTGGGCCGCGTGCACTCCGCGGCCCCTGTCCCCACGGCCGGGGTCACAGGGACCCTCCGGCTTTTTAAGTTAGTGTTTCCTCCCCGTGAGGAAGAGGCACTCTGCGACCTCTGATAAAGTCGCCTTTGTTTCAGACCGATTTCCAATACGCCCCTGAGGCCGGAGGCCGGTGGGATGTGTGGGAGGGTTAGGGTTAGCTCAGTGGACTAAGCGGAAGCCCATTGGGTCCCAGACTGAGTCCCGAGTGAGTGAGTGAGCGAGTGAGTGAGCGGTGGAGTTGGAGGAATGGCTGCAGGACGAAGGCCCCCCTTCTTCCCTCCTCCCCCCAGACGTGGAGTGAGCGGCAGGCTAGTGAGAGAGGTTTGACAGCTTTGCCTCCACCTGAAGGGGAGCTTGAGCCATTGGTGCTCAGTGGAGGCGGAGAGAGCTGGGTGGCTGGCCACGGGGCAGCACTGTCTGTCCCCGCTGCCGTCTGCCCCTAAGTTGTGAGCGCAGCTCCGGTCTGGGTCACGGCTGCGCGTTAGGAAGGGCCCACGCCGTGTGCCGCCGAGCGGGGCTCTGAGTGCGAGGTCAGGAAGATGCGTGTCCTGGCCGTTCCCGGGGTGATTTTTCTCTGGAGGGAACGTGGGTAAAGCCGGTGGCAGACAGGGGGGCGCGGGCGGGGGAGCACTCTGCCGACCCAGGGCTCCCCAAGCCCCACCAGATGTACACTGACTTGAAGTGAGCAGAGTGTTTGACCTGCTGCGGGGAGGGCAGTGACGGGTGCTGCTTGGGAGCCAGATGCCAGCGGGAGCGGGGCTGGGGCTGGGAGCGGGCGTATCAGGGGCAAGAGGCAGGAAGAGGCCCTGGGAAGGAGCCCACCTGGCCGAGCCCAGCTGCACAGAAGTCCGGGGAGAAGCGCTTCCGCTGAGGTGAGCATGTTGGGTGGCCTGAGCATTCTGACCAGAAATACCGGGCTGAGCAGGGCTGCGCTGGGGGAGCTGGGGGAGCTGGGGGAGCTGAGCTGGGTGAGCTGAGCTGAGCTGGGTGAACTGAGCTGGGTGAGCTGAGCTGAGCTGGGTGAGCTGGAGGAGCTGAGCTGGGTCAGCTGGGCTGAGCTGGGGGAGCTGAGGGAGCTAGGGGAGCTGAGCTGGGTGAGCTGACCTGAGCTGAGTGAGCTGTGTGAGCTGGGGAGCTGAGCTGAGCTGAGCTGAGCTGAACTGGGTGAGCTAAGCTGAGCTGAGCTGGGGGAGCTGTGCTGAGCTGAGCTGGGTGAGCTGAGCAGGGTGAGCTGGGTGAGCTGGGTGAGCTGTGCTGAGCTGAGCTGGGGGAGCTGTGCTGAGCTGAGCTGAGCTGAGCCAGGTGAGCTGAGCTGGGTGAGCTGAGCTGAGCTGAGCTGGGTGAGCTGGGTGAGCTTGGGAAGCTAGGGGAGCTGGGGGAACCGGGGGAGCTGAGCTGAGCTGAGTGAGCTGGGTGAGCTGGGCTGAGCTGGGTGAGCTGGGGGAGCTGGGGGAGCTAGAGGAGCTGGGGGAGCCGGGGGAGCCGGGGGAGCTGAGCTGAGCTGAGCTGAGCTGAGCTGAGGGAGCTGGGGGAGCTGGGAGAGCTGGGGCAGCTGGGGGTGCTGAGCTGAGCTGGGTGAGTTGAGCTGAGCTGGGTGAGCTGAGCTGGGTGAGCTGAGCTGGCTGGGCTGAGCTGGGTGAGCTGGGTGAGCTGAGCTGGGTGAGCTGAGCTGAGCTGAGCTGAGTGAGCTGGGTGAGCTGAGCTGAGCTGAGCTGAGTGAGCTGGGTGAGCTGAGCAGGGTGAGCTGGGTGAGCTGAGCTGAGCAGGGTGAGCTGGGTGAGCTGAGCTGAGCTGAGCTGAGTTGAGTAAGCTGGGTGAGCTGAGCTAAGCTGAGTGAGCTGGGTGAGCTGGGTGAGCTTGGGGAGCTAGAGGAGCTGGGGGAGCTGAGCTGAGCTGAGTTGGGTGAGCTGAGCTGAGCTGAGTTGGGTGAGCTAAGCTGAGCTGAGCTGAGTGAGCTGGGTGAGCTGAGCTGAGCTGAGCTGAGTGAGCTGGGTGAGCTGAGCTGAGCTGAGCTGGGTGGGCTGGGTGAGCTTGGGAAGCTAGGGGAGCTGGGGGAGCCGGGGGAGCTGAGCTGAGCTGAGCTGAGCTGAGTGAGCTGGGTGAGCTGGGCTGAGATGGGTGAGCTGGGTGAGCTTGGGGAGCTAGAGGAGCTGGGGGAGCCAGGGGAGCCGGGGTAGCTGAGCTGAGCTGAGCTGAGCTGAGGGAGCTGAAGGAGCTGGGGGAGCTGGGAGAGCTGGGGGAGCTGAGCTGAGCTGGGTGAGCTGGGTGAGCTGGGCTGAGCTGGGTGAGCTGGGTGAGCTGAGCTGGCTGAGCTGGGTGAGCTGGGTGAGCTTGGGGAGCTAGAGGAGCTGGGGGAGCCGGGGGAGCTGAGCTGAGCTCAGCTGGGGGAGCTGGGAGAGCTGGGACAGCTGGGGGAGCTGAGCTGAGCTGGGTGAGCTGAGCTGAGCTGGGTGAGCTGAGCTGGGTGAGCTGAGCTGGCTGGGCTGAGCTGGGTGAGCTGGGTGAGCTGAGCAGGGTGAGCTGCGCTGAGCTGAGCTGAGTGAGCTGGGTGAGCTGAGCTGAGCTGAGTGAGCTGGGTGAGCTGAGCTGAGCTAAGCTGAGTGAGCTGGGTGAGCTGAGCAGGGTGAGCTGGGTGAGCTGAGCTGAGCAGGGTGAGCTGGGTGAGCTGAGCTGAGCTGAGCTGAGTTGAGTAAGCTGGGTGAGCTGAGCTAAGCTGAGTGAGCTGGGTGAGCTGGGTGAGCTTGGGGAGCTAGAGGAGCTGGGGGAGCTGAGCTGAGCTGAGTTGGGTGAGCTGAGCTGAGCTGAGTTGGGTGAGCTAAGCTGAGCTGAGCTGAGTGAGCTGGGTGAGCTGAGCTGAGCTGAGCTGAGTGAGCTGGGTGAGCTGAGCTGAGCTGAGCTGAACTAGGTGAGCTGAGCGGAGCTGGGGGAGCTGAGCGGAGCTGGGGGAGCTGAGCCGGGGGAGCTGAGCTGGGGGAGCTGAGCTGAGCTGGGTGAGCTGAGCTGAGCTGGATGAGCTGAGCGGAGCTGGGGGAGCTGAGCCGAGGGAGCTGAGCTGGGTGAGCTGAGCTGAGCTGGGCGAGCTGAGCTGAGCTGAGCTGAGTGAGCTGGGTGAGCTGAGCTGAGCTGAGTGAACTGGGTGAGCTGAGCAGGGTGAGCTGAGCTGAGTGAGCTGGGTGAGCTGAGCTGAGCTGAGCTGAGCTGAGTGAGCTGGGTGAGCTGAGCAGGGTGAGCTGGGTGAGCTGAGCTGAGCAGGGTGAGCTGGGTGAGCTGAGCTGAGCTGAGCTGAGTTGAGTAAGCTGGGTGAGCTGAGCTAAGCTGAGTGAGCTGGGTGAGCTGGGTGAGCTTGGGGAGCTAGAGGAGCTGGGGGAGCTGAGCTGAGCTGAGTTGGGTGAGCTAAGCAGGGCTGAGCTGGGGGAGCTGAGTTGGGTGAGCTGAGCGGAGCTGGGTGAGCTGAGCTGGTTGAGCTGGGTGAACTGAGCTGGGTGAGCTAGGCTGGGTAAACAGGATGAGCTAGGCTGGATTATCTGGGTGAGCTGAGCTGGGTGAGCTGGGCTGGGTGAGCTGGGTGAGCTGGGTGAGCTGAGCTGGCTGGGCTGACCCCGTGACCTGGATGTGCTCGGGATGAGTTGAGTTGAGTCTATATTCGTCCCCCATCACATACCATCCTTTGGACCCCGGCACCCAGGGCAGGGCTCCCTGTGGCGGAGCCGCGGCAGTGAGGGCTGGGCTCGCAGGGGCCCCTCTCTCGCTGGCCGGCTGCTGCCTGGGGGTCCCGGGCGCTGGGGCTGAGCATGTGGCTGCAGGGGTCAGAGGGAAGGCCATGCTGGTCTGGGGCTGGATCGTGTGAGGCGGGAGCTGGGCGCACACGTCTGTAAGAGCCGCTCCCATCCCCCCAGGCTCAGAGCCGGCTCCTGCGGGGTGGGGGCTGTGGCAGCCTCCTCGGCCCGAGCCTTGGCCACACTGCCTGCCCCACACAGGTGGCGAGATCTGGGGGACCCCGTCGTCATGGGCTTGGCCCCGTGAGGCATCTGAGGGGCGAGGGGCCTGACCCCTGACCGGCCGAGTCGGGGAAGTCCTCTCACACCCCTTTCTCTTCTGTCCCACTCGCTCGGGTCCTCAGGGACTGCCGTTGCCCCCAACCTCTTCCCCCTCGTCTCCTGCGGGAACTCCCTGCCCGAGGAGAGCCTGGTGGCCATGGGCTGCCTGGCCAAGGACTTCCTGCCCGACACCGTCACCTTCTCCTGGAGCTATAAGAACACCAGCGCCATCAACGCCTTCCAGAACTTTCCCTTGGTCATGAGGGAGGGCAAGTACGAGGCCAGCTCGCACGTCCTCCTGCCCACGGCCGACATCGTCCAGGGCACGGATGAGTACGTGACATGCAAGGTCAAACACCCCAACGGCGAAAGAACAGTGCAAGTGCCCCTCCCAGGTGAGCGGGCCCCCCCCTGCGGGCGGGTGGCCGGGAGGGCGGGGGGGTGGGCGGCCGGGCTGACGCTGTCCCCTCCCTGCAGTCGGCGTAGAGCTGCCGCCCCACGTGAACGTCTTCATCCCGCCCCGCGACTCCTTCACGGGCCCCGGCTCCCGCACGTCCTCGCTCATCTGCCAGGCCTCGGGCTTCAGCCCCAAGAAGATCGCCGTGTCCTGGCTGAAGGAGGGGAAGCTGCTGACCTCCGGCTTCGTCACGGACAAACCAGAGGTCGAGCGCAGAGCCCGCCCCGTGACCTACAGGGTCACCAGCACGCTGACCGTCACCGAGAGCGACTGGCTGAGCCAGAGCGTGTTCACCTGCCAGGTGGAGCACCAGGCGCTCACCTTCCAGAAGAACGTGTCCTCCATGTGCGGCCCCAGTGAGTGGTCCCGCCCCGAGGCCCCGGCAGAGCCCCCGGCACCCAGGTGTCCGCTCGGCCCAGACCTGCCCCTGACGGGCCAGCAGCTCCCCGAGCCTTGGCTTCCTGGAGAGGCCAGGGGCGGGGAGGGGGGCCCCCAGGGAGGCTTGTCAGGCGGGACCCGGTGTCCCCTCCGGCAGGACCCCAGGGCCCAGGAGAGGCTCCGCCAAGTTGACGCCTTGGCCTGACCACCCCCGTCCTGTCCCAGGTACGTCCACCATCCGAGTCTTCACCATCCCCCCGACCTTCGCCAGCATCTTCCTCACCAAGGAGGCCACGCTGTCCTGCCTGGTCACGGACCTGGCCACCTATGACAGCCTGACCATCTCCTGGAGCCGCAAGAATGGCGTTGAGATGCAAACCCACACCAACATCTCCGTGAGCCACCCCAACGCCACCTTCAGTGCCATGGGAAAGGCCACGGTGTGCGTGGAGGACTGGGAGTCGGGCGAGGAGTTCACCTGCACGGTGACCCACACGGACCTGCCCTCGCCGCTGAAGCACACCATATTCAGGCCCAAGGGTAGGCTGCCCCCTTCCCGCACCCCAGGCCCTCCCACACATGGCATCCAGGGCTGGGCCCCATGGTAGGCCCGGAAGCAAGAGGCACACATGCATAGGCATTCAACAGGCACACACACAGACATGCACACAGATACCTGCACATTCGTGCACGAAGACACACAGACACACATGCCCTCTGCTTCCCTGTTGTCGGGGGCTGGACCCGCCGCCCCCGACCTGAGCTCACCCGCCCCTCTTCCCACAGACGCCGCCAAGCACGTGCCCTCGGTGTACGTGCAGCCACCCAGCCGGGAGCAGCTGAGCCTGCGGGAGTCAGCCTCGGTCACCTGCCTGGTGAAGGGCTTCTCGCCCCCGGACGTGTTTGTGCAGTGGCTGCAGAGAGGGCAGCCCGTGTCCTCCGACATGTATGTGACCAGCGCCCCAGTGCCCGAGCCCCAGGCCCCCGGCTTGTACTTCGTCCACAGCGTCCTGACGGTGAGCGAGGAGGACTGGAGCGCCGGGGAGACCTACACCTGCGTCGTGGCCCACGAGGCCCTGCCCTACTCGGTGACCGAGAGGACCGTGGACAAGTCCACCGGTAAACCCACCCTGTACAACGTGTCCCTGGTCATGTCTGACCTGGCCAGCACCTGCCACTGACCCCAGGCTGCCCCTCCAGGGCGGTCCGGAGCCTCTGGCTGACCTGTCGCTGTGTGTGCATGTATGCAAACTGACTGTGTCAATGGGTGGGGTGTTGCATTCTATAAAAACCAGAAATAAAAATGTCTGTTCAAAAGATGCTGGTCCGAGTGAGCAATGCTCTCGCCCGCTGGGGCCACGGCTGTGCTGTCCCCACCCCTGCTTCACCCACTGGCTTCCCACTCGCCTCTCAAAGCCCTGAGCCCTGCAGAGTGCTCACAGCAGACAGTGCAATGCTCACCGCCTCTCCACAGCTGCTATGGGCTCACAGGAACATGGGTGTACAACACACATGCACATATGCACACACAGAGACACATGCATGCATGCACACAGGCATAAACAGATATGCACACGCACTGACACAGGTACACGTGATGTGGACATTGGCACACAACACATGCACATGTGCACACATGCATGCATGAACACAGACACATGCCCAGGCATGGACATACACAAAGACACACAGGCACATGCACATAAATGAATGCGGACACAGACACATATAACATGAGCACACAAACACATGCACATGTGCAGGTGTGTGTAAATACATGGACACACATGTTTGGTGTGAGTGTATATGTGTAATATCACATGTGTGTATACACATTGACACATGCAAAGTATGGACACATGCACAAACAAGCACACAGGTACACAGGCATAGACATACACACATGAATATGAACAAAGAGACACGTGCAGTGGATGTGGGAACACAGAGACATCCAAAGACGTGGATACACACACAAATACCTACACATTCATACATGTGTACACAAACATGTGCACACTCATATATACATCCACACATGTGGACACATACACAGAGAAGCACGAATGCACATTGTTATAGAGATACACATGCGAGAGACATGAGCACACTGGCATATGTACACATGTACGCATGCAGAGATATACACGTGTACACAGATATCTGCACGTGTGTGCAAACATGCAAACATGCAGGCAGACACACAGTTAATGCACACTCGTATACACATGCATGCACAGTCACATACTCACCTGGGCACACAGATGAGTCATGGGTGCACAGGTGTACACGGGCACATGGACCCATTTGCACAGACACATGCACATACAGACACACGCATGCATGTGCACACAGCACAGACACACACACAGATGTCCACCCTGTGCGCCCAGGTCACTCGGTGCCTTTGACGCCTGCCTCTGTGCCATGCTTGCTGCACAGCTTCCTGTCCAGCCTGCTTGTCCTCTGTCTGCCCTTGGAGGTGCACCCAGGGGCCCTGACCAGGCACCCGCCCAGGCCTGGGCAGGGGCTCAGGGGCCACTGGGCGGGCGGCTGCAGCCTTGGGCCACCCCAGCCCAGCCCAGGCTGTTGATGAAGCAGCAGGCTCTGCATCCCAGGGAACAGAAGTAGTCGGGGTGTCCGGGAGGCAGGGAGGCTGATCTGCAGGCTCTGCCCCGCAAACACCAGGCCCTGGAACCTGGTGGGGAAAGAGGCCGCTTGCAGCAGGGAGTGAGGGGCACAGGGCCCAGAAGCCACCCCTAGACACCCTGTGCTCCTGGTCCTTTGGGGCCCTGGACTCCAGAAGCTGCCTCAAAGGCCCATCTGTGTTGGGGCTCCAGACCCCACTATATGTGTCCGTCTGTCCATCCAGCCTCACTCTGCCCCGAGCCTTGGGTGTCTGTCAGACCTCTGGGTCCCAGAGATATGATTCCTAGTGGGGCAGACATGCCAGCCAGAGCCCCCCACTCTGAGAAAGAGTGAGTGAGAGTCCCACTGAGGAAGCAAGGAGGTCCCTCGGGCCCAGACCTGTGCCTGCCCCCACTGCCACCCCCACCCACAGGGGACAGGAGGCCCCACTCCCAGCTTCATCACCCCAAGTGGCCCTGGCCATACCCCCTCGGGAAAGCCCAGGACCCTGAATGCACTCCACTGGGTCCCCTATCCCGGCCCTGTGTGGCACCCACCGCTGTGTCTGTGAGCTGCTGTCACCCTGCGCCCAGGGCCTCAGGACCAGGGCTCAGCCTGAGTGCTTCTGGGAGGTGCCTGCTGCCCTCGCTTCTGCCCTGCCCTGCCCCACCCAGCCCCCCCCCCTCAGGGTCAGCACCACCAGGGCCCTGGCCAGCGGGAGGATGGGTGGCTGGGAGGGGGTTTGGGGTGCAGCACTGAGCCCCACGTTGTGTCCCTGCAGCGGGGGAGGTGAGTGCCGAGGAGGAGGGCTTTGAGAACCTCAACACCATGGCTTCCACCTTCATCGTCCTGTTCCTGCTCAGCCTCTTCTACAGCACAACCGTCACCCTGTTCAAGGTGGGCGGCTGGG
This sequence comes from Pipistrellus nathusii, assembly GCA_963693515.1. Classification (NCBI taxonomy): domain Eukaryota; kingdom Metazoa; phylum Chordata; class Mammalia; order Chiroptera; family Vespertilionidae; genus Pipistrellus; species Pipistrellus nathusii. Next base: position 933,858 of record OY882858.1, read on the forward strand.
CAGGCGGGCGGGCTGGGGGTCCGGGCACCCAGACCCGCCCCGAGCAGTGCCTCACGCTGCCTCTGTCGTCCGCAGGTGAAGTGACCCACCGGGCAGGAACGTGGACACAAGGAGATGGAGCCGAGGGGGTGCCCGCCGCCTTGTGTGCTGGGCCTGCGTGCTGGGCCCCTTGTACATACCCTCCCCTCTCCCCCACTCCCCTTCCCTGAGCGCCTCCAGCTTCCAGCGCCAGGAAGCCGCTTCCCTGGACGCCCGCCGCCGAGCGTGGCCCGGGTGGCTCGCAGTGTGTGCCCGTGTCGCCTTGAAATAAATACATGTGCTATCTTGTGACGTGTGTGTGTGTGATTCTGACGGGCGCGTGGGAAAGGGAGGGCTGGGGGCAGAGGAGCCTGAAGGGCGAGGCTGAGCTGGGGGGACGCAGGCCGGGCTCCCCGGCACCATCTCCATGGAGCTGGGCTCGGCCTCCCCGTGGTCAGCAGGGCCTCGCCCGGGGCACCGGCAGGACGCGCCTCACTGCCTGCTGCCGTTCCTGGAAAGCCAGCCGCGCCGTCTGTCCACCCTCGCCGAGTGTCCGGGGGGTGCCCGGGGGACCCGTGTCCAGTCTAGAGCGTGCATGGCCGGGAGGCAGGACAGCAGGGGAGGCACGATACCCCCTGGGGCCAAAACGAGGCAGGTGGCAGCCGGGCCAGGGGCCACGTGGGCGTGAGGTGCGGGAGGCAGGAGCCATGCACAGGGGACATGGGCACGTGTCACGGGCTCACTGGGCCCGGGGAACACAGCCGGGCGGCCAGAAGCCATGCCGCATCCCCAGCCGCTGTGGTGGCCAGGCCTGGGCAGAGGCAGCCTGGGACTGGCAGGCAGGGCAGACCGGCAGGGCCAGGGTCCCCGGAGGGGCCAGGGCAGAGCCGCTGAGCCTGGCTCTGGGAGGAGGCACTTCCAAGAGCGGAGGCAGCGCCTGGGTGTTCGGGCCTGAGCGCCCGCCTGGCCCTGCGGGTCACTGTCCACGGCAGAACTGGGCAAGGTCGCGGGTCCGAGGGGAAGGCTCCGTTTTCATTAAGCTCTTCAGCCACTTGTGTGTGGCTCTTCCACAAAATACCTCGGCCTGGGCGAGTCTGTGTTGAAGAAGTGGCGTTAGAAGTTTAAGTTTAAACAATGTGGCTCTCCGAAGAAATGTCAGTCGTTGTCAAATGTTGATATTTGGCTCTGGGGACTAAGGAGCTTGCGGACCACTGTGTTAAGCGAATTCCGGCCGGGCACAGCCCATGGGCTGTGTGTGTGTGGAGGCGGGGGAGGTTCGGGGGAGGGGGGGGAGCAGGGCTCAGGCAGCGTGAGGCTCACCCAGCCCTGCTGGTGGCTCTCTGCGCAGGGGCTGGTCCTCAGGTAGCACCATGGGTGTCCAAAGGCCATCACGGAGCAGCTCAGGCCAGGGGCTTAGACCTCAGGAGTGTATCCTGCCGGCTCCCTCCGGATCAGATGGAGGCGGAGCAGGTGTCTGCGTGGGGTGGTGAGAGGGTGGGCTGATCGCCGCCACCCTACTTTCCCGCCTCTGTGCCTCCACCACACGTCCTGTGCGTGTGTCTGTCCCCCAAGCCCCTTCTCATAAACTCGGGGTCACACTGGCTGGGGGCCCAGCCCAGTCCAGGGAACCCTCCCATGAACTGGCTGATCACACTGCCATCATCCTAACGAATCGCCTTCTGTGGTGCCGGCGGGTAGGACATCAGGATATACCTTGGGGGGGGGGGGGGGGACACAGTCAGGCCATGGCAGCCCACCCTCTGGCTCTCCAAACACATCTTCCTCACATGCAGCATACCCCATCCCAACACCCCTGCAGGTCTGACTCACCCAGCATCCCCTCTCAGTCCCAAATCTCAGCTAAACCAGGCAGGGGAGTGGCGAGAGTGAGGGGTCCTGGGGCCAGGGGCCTCCCCACCCGAGAACTATGGTGGGCGCAGACTCGGGGGCTGCAGGCAGGAAGGCCCCATGGCCGGCATTCCCACCCCAGAAGGAGGAGAGGGAAGGAAGGGAGAGGGAGGCCACAGCCCCAAGCAAGTCCAAACCCCATTCGATGGTTGTCATGGGTTTGCAAATGACTTCGATGTGCTGTCCGGCTGACACGTATTCGTTGTTGAGGGGAGCCGTCCCTGCAGGTGTGAGGTGAGAGGTCGTTATCATTGCAATATGCATCTCTGACCATCAGTGGCTCTGAGCATTTTCTCATCTGTCTCTTGGCCATGGGCACGTCCTCTCCGAAGAAGTGTCTATGCGGGTCCTGCACTGTGTGGGAAGTTTGTTTGCCTCCCTTCTGTTGAGTTGAAAGAGTTCCTGACATATTTTGGAAATTAACCCCTTACCCGATGTATCCTTGGCAAGTATGTGCTCCCATGCAGTGGGCTCCCTTCCCATTTTGATGATGGTTTCTGGGTAGAAGCTTTTTAGTGTGATGTGGTGTGTTTAATTTTTTTCCCTTTGTTTCTCTTGCCCTCGGAGATGCATCGGTGAAATTCTGCTACACGAGATGGTTGAGACTGTACTGCCTCTGTTTTCTCCTAGAATTTTATGGTTTTGGGGCGTCCGTTTATGTCTTTTATCCATTTTGAGTTTATTCTTGTGTGTGGTGTAAGTTGGTAACCCAGTTCCAACTTTTTTTTTTTTTTTTTTTTTTGCGTGTATCTGTCCAAATTTCCCAACACCATTTATTGAAGAGACTGTCTTGACTCCATTGTATGATGTTGCCTCCTTTGTCAAATATTAGCTGACCATGATGGCTTGGGTCAATTTCTGGGTTCTCTGTTCTGTTGCATGGATCTATATGCCTGTTCTTGTGCCAGTGCCAGGCTGTTTTGATTACAATGGCCTTGTAGTATAGTTTGATATCTGGTTTTGTGATCCCTCCAACTTTGTTCTTCATTCTCAAGGTTGCTGTGGCTATTTGGGGTCTTGTTGTTGTTGTTGTTCTGTGTAAATTTTTTTGAATACTTTTTCTAGATGTGTGTGAACTATGTGATTCCAGCATTATCCTAATTCCAAAACCAGAGGAAGACATTACAGAGGAATAAAATTGCAGGCCAATATCCCTGATGAGTATAGATACTAAAATCTTCAACAAAATATTAGCAAATCAGACTCAGCAAGACATGAAAAAGATCATACACCATCACCAAGTGGGATTTATTCCAGGTATATAAGGTTGGTACAATATTTGCAAGTCAATAAATGTGATACATCACATAAACAAAATGAAGGATAAAAATCACATAATCGTGTCAACAGATGCAGAAAAAGCATTTGACAAAATTCAACACCCATTTTTAAAAAGTATATGTTTTTATTGATTTTAGAGACAGAAGAAGGGAGAGGAATAGAAAGACAGAAACATCGATGAGAGAGAAACATGGATTGGCTGCCTCCTACATGCCCCAATTGGAGATTGATCCCCCATCCTGGGCTTGTTCCTTGACCAGGTATTGATCTGGTGACCTTTTGGTTCATGGATCAGTGCTCAACCAATGAGCCACACCAGCTGGGCCAGCCCTCATTTTTTATAAAAACTCTCAATAACATGGGATTAGAGGGAACATGCCTAAACATAATAAAGGCCATATATGACAAACCTACAGCCAACACCATATTCAATGGGCAAATGCTAAGAACATTTCCCTTAAGATCAGGAGTAAGACAAGGATGTCCGTTTTCACCACTCTTATTCAACATGGTACTGGAAGTCCTAGCCATAGCAATCAGACAAGAAGAAAAAATAAAAGGCATCTAAATTAGAAAGCAGGAAGTAAAACTCTCATGATTCGCAGATGACATGATATTATATATAAAAAAAACCAAAGACTCCACCAAAAACCTACCAGATTTATTTAATACATTTAGTAAAGGAGCAAGATACAAAATTAACATCCAGTAATCAGTGGTATTTTTATACACCAATAATGAACTCTCAAAAAGAGAAACTAAAAAAAAAAAAAAAAAAAAAAATCCCATTTACTATTGCAACCAGAAAATATACCTAGAAATAAACATAACCAAGGAGGTATTATAAAAGACCCATACTCAGAAAACAATAAGAGCATTGAAAAAATAAATATAGAAAGACATAAACAAATGGAAGAACATACCATGTTCATGGATAGGAAGAATCAACATCATTAAAATGTCCATGCTACCCAAAACGATCAACAGAGTCAATACAACCCCTACTAAAATACTTTTTCTGCATCTGTTGATATGATCATGGGATTTTTTATCCTTCATTTTGTTTATATGATGTATCACATTAATTGACTTTCAAATGCCATTTGGTAATATTATACCAACCTTGCATCCCTGGAATAAATCCCACTTGGTGATAGTGTGATCTTTTTAATGTCTTGCTGTATCTGATTTGCTAATGTTTTGTTGAGGATTTGAGCATCTACATTCATCAGGGAGATTGGCCTGTGATTTTTCTTTCATTGTAATGTCTTTCTTTGGTTTTGGAATTAGGATAATGGTAACGCTGGCCTTTTTTCATATTAGCCTGGAAGCCGCCCCCACCCCTCCCATTTTTTTTAACTGTTTGAGAAAGATAGGTGATAGTACTTCTTTGAATGTTTGGTAAAGTTCTCCGGTAAATTCATCTGGCCCAGAATTTTTGACTATATTCTGTGCAGTGAGAAAACCTGAAGTCATTTTTAAGGTCCACCATTTCTTACTTCTTTTCAGTTGGGTCAAATTTCTAAGCTTTCTAAATCTCCATTTTCCAGCTAATGAAAAGAAAATAGGATTCCACTGAGTCTCTAAATACCTACTCCAGGACTTCTGTGAGGATCAAATGAGATGAGGTATGGAAAAGCGCTTCACAGACATTTGGTTAATGTGTAAAATCTTTGCACCTGGCTATAAAGCAAGTGGTGTTCCCTAGCTGAAGAAACTGCAAGGAGGCTAGTTGTTTCAATTTCACTAATTGTTATTGGTCTATTCAGATTTTTCTGATTCCTCCTGGTTGAATTGTAGAAGATCATATATTTCCAGGAATTTGTCTATTTATCCCCAGGTTGCTAGTTTGTTGGCATAGAGATGTTCATAGTATTTTCTTAAACATTTTATATTTCTGTGGTGTCAGCTATTATTTCACCTCTTTCATTTCTGATTTTATTGGGGTCCTCTTTAGTCTAGCAAAATGGTCAACAACCTTTTTATCTTTCTGAAGAAGCAGCTCTTGGTTTTATTGATCTTTTGTATTGATTTTATTATTCTCCATATTGTTTATTTCCATTCTGATCTTTATTTGCTTCCTTCTGCTTACTCTGGGCTATTCTTGTTGTTCTCTTCCAAATTCTTTTAGTTGTGGGGTTAGATTGTTTATTTGAGATTTTTCTTGTTTCTTCAGGTAGGCCTGCAATGCTATGAACTTCTCTCTCATAGCTGCTTTTGCTGTGTCCCATAGATTTGGGGTAGCTGTGTGTTCATTTTTATTTGTTTCCAGGAAGTTCTTTTATTTCCTCTTTAATATCATTGGTAAATCATTCATTGTTTAATACCATACTAATTAGCCTCCATGTGTTTGAATGTTTTAGGGTGTTTTTTTATTGCAGTTGATTTCTAGTTTCATGCTATTGTGATAAGAGAAGACGCTTTATGTAATTTCAATCTCCTTGAACTTGTAACGATTTGTTTTGTGTCCTAACATGTGGTCTACCTTTGACAGTGTTCCATGTGCACTTAAGAAGAAAGTTTATTCTGCTGCTTTGGGGTAAATTGTTCTGTAAATGTCAATTAAATCCATCTGATATAGTGTTCCATATAGAATCACTGTTTCCTTGTTGATTGTATTTTGTCTAGAAGATGTATCAAGTGAAGTCAGCGAGGTGTTAAAGTCCCCTATGATGACTCTATTGCCATTGATCTCTACCTTAAAGTCCTCCAGCTGGTGTTTAATATTTTTAGGTGCTCCTATACTGGGTTCATATACATCTACCAGGGTTATATCCTCTTGTTGAGTGATCTCTTTCTATTATGCAGTGACCTTCATTGTCTCTTGTGATGGCCTTCATTTTGAGGTCAATTTTGTAAGATGTCAGTATTGCTATCCCCACTTATTATTTTCATTTCCAGTTTGCTTTGGTAATTTTTGTCCATCCCTTCACTTTCAATCTGTATGAATCATTTGTTCAGAGGTGGGTCTCTTATAAATAGCATATATATGGGTGATGTTTTTTATTCATTAGATACCCAATGTCATTCATATATATATATATATTTAGAGAGAGAGAGAGAGAGAGAGAGAGAGAGAGAGAGCGCTAATATGCTAAGTGTCAGTGTGGGTAATGATATCTTGTAGCAACGGCCAGCTTTCTCTCCGTAGCAACGACTAGCCTCCTTGCAGTTTCTTCAGCCCAGGAACACCACTTGCTTTATAGCCAGGTGGAAACATTTCACACTTTAACCAAATGTCTGTGAAGCATTCTCCCATGCCTCATCTCATTTTATCCTCACATAAGTCCTGGAATGGGTAGCTAGGAGGCTCAGTAAAATCTTACTTTCTTTTCATTAGCCCTGAAAATGGAGATTTAGAAAGTGTAGAAACTTGACCCAACTGAAATGAAGTAAGAAATGATGGACCTTGAAAATGACTTCAGGTTTTCTCACTGCACAGAATATAGACATTGTTGCTGTTAAATATTTTACCCTTTGTTTTCCCTGCGTAATCTACAATAATAATCTGCTTCATGTTGATATCTCCTGCTGTGTTGCTAATAATTGCCTGAAAGAGAAGCGATGCTTCACTGGGCTAAAAAGTTTAGCTAAATCAGAAAGCAGGTCTAATTAAACAAGTTTAATATATATAGCTATGTTGACTTGTGCATGGGTGATAAATATACTGAGTGGCCAAATTATTATGATATCTGAACGCATAATAATCTGGCCACTCAGTGTATATCTTATATAATAAAAAGCTAATATGCAAATTGTCCCCTCTACTAGGAGTTCGACCAGCGGGCAGGCTGGCCAACTGCCCATGTCCCCTCCCCCTGGCCTGGTGCATGAATTTGTGCATGGGTGGGGGGTCCAGCCAGCCAGGCCAAGGGGAGGGGACATGGGCAGTTGGCCAGCCTGCCCGCTGGTCGAACTCCTAGTAGAGGGGACAATTTACATATTAGCCTTTTATAATATAGGCTATACACTGAGTGGCCAGATTATTATTGTTCAGAGATCATAATAATCTGGCCACTCAGTGTATAAAGCACTCACTGGCACCAATCACATGCATGTGTTTTGATATGTCATTGTCAATCATGAATTTGGTTGACACTTCTATTATAGAGAAAGGGTGAATAGCGATATTAAAATATTGTTTCTGATTAATTTACTTTCAATGTGCATGAATTCATTCACGAGGTCTCTAGTATATATATAATCTTCTTACAACAGTCCCGTCAGTATTCTTGCAGTGCTGGTTTGATGGTAATAAACTCCTTTAGTTTTTTTTTGTCTGGGAAGCTCTTTATTTCACCTTCAATTTTGAATGATAGCCTTGATGGATAGAGTAGTCATTGTTTCAGATCGTTGCTATTCATTACTTTGAATACTTTACCTACTTGCCTGTAGTTTTTATGCTGAGATATCAGCCGACAGGCTATGGGAGCTTCCTTATAAGTAATTGACTATCTCTTGCTTGATGCTCTTAAAATTCTCTCTTTGCCTTTAATATTTGCCATTTTAATTATGATGTGTATTGGTATAGGTCATTTTGTGTTCATCTTGATTGGGACTCTGCTTCCTGAACCTGTGTGGCTTTTTCCTATACTAGATTAAGGAAGTTTTCTGTCCTGGTTCCTTCAAATAGGTTCTTCATCACTTGCTCACTTTCCTCTCTCTCTAGTGCCCCTATTATGCAGATTTTTTTATTTCATGTTGACCTAAAGTCCCCTTAAACTCTCCTCATGTGTTTTAGGTTGTTTTGTTGTTGTTGTTGTTGTTTTCCATTTGCTGTCTAATTGAATGTTTTCTCCTACCTTGTCTTCCAAATCACTGATTTGATCCTCTGCTTCATCAAGCCTGCTTTTAATTCCTTCCAGTGCATTCTTTATGTCAGATATATTATTCTTTATTCTGGCTGGTTCCTATACATGGTTTCTATGTTCTTTGTCATGTTGATGTAGTTCCCACTATGTTCTTTGTAGTTCCTACTAAATTCCTGAGCATTCCTGTGATCTCTGTGTCTGATAAATTGCTTACCTCCATCTCATTTAGGTCTTTTTTCTGGAGATTCCTCATTTTCTTCCATTTGGTGGTTGTTTCTTTGTCTCCCCATTTTACTTCTCTCTTTGTGTTTATTTCTGTGTTAGATATACCTGCTATGACTCCCAGTCTTTGCAGTGTAGCCTTTGGTAGTAAATATCCTGTGGGACCCAGAGGTGCTGTCTCCTTGAACTCCTGAGGTGGGTGCTCTAGGAGTGACCCTATAGTGTATCATTTGAGCTCTTCTGTTATCATTGTATATTGATTATTGTTATCCCATTTGTGGTCGGGATCTCCTCTCAGGATGGCAAACCGTGAGGCTCAACCCCAAACACATCGTCTCAGCTGTTCTACAGGTGTACTCTTGAGGTGGTCTCTGCCTTTCCTTATGTCAAAGTCTCCTCTCCAGCCAGTATTCATCTGGTATTTCTGGGTGAAAATTCTCAATTTAGTTTCAATCTCAATTAGATTCTGGGAGGAGGTGGGAGAAAGATCCCCCTACGGCACTACCATCTTCCAATGCCCGCACTGTGGAGAATTTTTATAAGCATTTATTTGAACCCAAATGACAACAATGCTGGAAAGCAAGAACTCGAATGCTCCCAGGTTTGGGTTTTTCAATTTTCACCTCAGACCTTCCAGGCCTCCATCCACCACCCAACTCTAAATCATGCCCACACTCTTAGGTGCTGGCACCATCAGACCCCACTTCTGGTACTAAGGACCACACTTATTTCCTACATCAGCTGTACTGTAGTCCCCTAGGCCCATGGGCTTAAACAACAGAAATTTAATGTTGTGGAACTGGAGGCTGGGAGTCGAGGTCAAGGGTCACAGGACTGGTGCCCCCAGACTGTCAGGGGGTGGCCAGGCCCAGCCCACTGCTGCTCTGGGAGCTGCTGGTGTCCTCCTGTAGAGCTTTCTCCACTCATGGCCGCTTCCTGAGCATGTCTCTGTGTCCGCCTCCTTGAGGACGAACTCCTATGCGGTTTGCAGCCACCGGACTCCAGCAGAACCTCATTACCTTATGGGGAAGGGAGATGGCCCCGCTGAGAAAGCCCAGGAAAAGATGAGAGCAGGGTCACCAGGCGCTTGGGAGAACAGGACGGTGGGCTCTGCAACCGGGGCACCCTCAGAGAGAGCAAAGTGCACTGCCCAGCCCAACTGCCCGTATGCTAGCTGAATCACAGGGACCTGTGGCCCTGTCCCAGCACCGACAGGCAGTATGGGCGCAGGGACATGGGAGGAGGAGGTGGCTGGGAGAAAAGGCGCCATGAAACTAAGATAGAGCAGTGCCTTTGGGTAACCCACATGGGCCCATCCACCTTGGTCCCCACAGAAAGGAGTAGGAAGCTGTGAGCCAACCCACCAGGGAACTGCCAGTCCCAGAGCCCAGTGCTCATGAGGAGCAGCCCTGCCAGGCTCCAGGCCTGAAGCTTGTGCAGGGTGTCGCCTGCCTGCATATTGGCTGATGGAGCTGTGGGCCACCAGATTCCCCCAGGACAGGGCTGAGCACCCCGCCGAGACCAAAGCCATCGATAGGCTGGTCCCAAGCAGCAGAGCCCTTGGGAGCAGAGATGGGGACAGGAAGGGTGGACCTCACTGCTGCTCAGGTGATGACACTCAAATCCAGCTGGGCTCTGCCTCACCTGCTGGGCAACTGAGGCCCCCAGGCCCAACCCCCAGGGCACACCCTGACCCGGGGATCTCTCCACACCTCGCGGTGCCATGGGAGGGGTTAGACAGGAGATGCATAGAGCAAGGGGACCTGAGTTTGTCTGGGCCTCCCCTCCAGGGCTCTGCCAGGCCTCCCGGGACTGGGACCTCTCCCCTCACACTGCCCTGTGCCCCGAAAGTGCCCAGCCTCACAAGCACAACCCATCCGTCTGTCTTCCAGGTCGTACTCCTGAGGTGACTGTGCTCCCCATGGTCGCGGGGTGCAAGGCCCCAGAAGCAGGCAGAAACGTGACCCTGGCCTGCCTGGTGACGGAGACCCAGTCAGTCAACTGGCACATAGGGACAGAGAAGCTGCCCACAGAGCCTGTTTTGATTGTGAATCGCTCGAAAGGGGTCACCTACCTCTACTACCAAAACATCACCTGGAACCCTGTCCCCCTCGTCTGCAGCGCCCATGACACTTCCAAGACCTTCCAGTGGCCAGGTGGGTGGCCTCCAGCATGTCCCAGCATCTTCCAGGGCCTGACCTCAAAGACCAAAGCAGGGACTGGGCCCGATGGCCATGAATCCGCTCCCCAGAGCTGCTCGAACCCTACCCCGACTCTGCCCTCAGCCGCTCCAGCTCAGCATTCGAACCCAGTCCCTTCCACTCCTGTTCTGGAGGGCTGGAAGCATCAGCTTCTCCCCGGACCCTCCCTGGATCCCCTCCCTGCCCTACCCATGTCTTCCCGTCCACCCAGCAGCCTGTCCCCTGTGTCCATAATGCTCTCTGACCTTGGCTGCCCACTGCCTCTCTGATTTCAGCGTCTTGGAAAACCCTGAAGGACGAGGCTGAGCTGCTCCCCTTGGTGACCCACAAGCCACCGGTCTTGGAGGAACCCACCACAGCCCCCAGCCCTGCCAGAGCCCTGGGTGAGGAGCCCCTCTGCCAGCGTACCCCTACCCACCGCCTGTCCATGCCTTAGGCTGCCTCCTTCTCCTGGTCGGGAGAAGGGCAGGGCCCTGAACTCACTGCTCCTGAGCACCTACACGTGCCAGGTGCTATGCCGAGGGCCGCCCCGGCCCCTCAAGTACTGGGTGCCCGCCGGGTCACACCACAGGATGCACCGTGGACGAGGAGGGCCCCGGGCCAGCACCAGGATGCCCCCATTCCTGGGCCTGGCTGAGACATGGGCTTGTTCTGGGGGCTTTTGTGGGGAATCATTGCCAGAGCAGCCAGAGCAGCCAGGAGCGCAGAACCCGCCCCACTGCCCTCACAGAAACCGGGGCGCCCCTGAAGGCGGGGCTTATGGTCTGCCAGCCTGGTGAGCATCCCCGGCTGCCAGCGGCTCCCACGGTGTGCGTGAGCTCAGAAACACCCTGGGACTCTCCCTCAATTTCCTGAACGAAGACCCATTGACTGTGCCCTTTGCCTTTGGGTTTTTATTTTCTGTTCATCCCCACCCGAGGGCACTCTTCCCATTGATTTTTAGAAAGAGAGAAAGGGAGAGGGAGCGACAGAGGGAGAGAAACATTGATGTGAGAGACACATCGGTTGATTGCCTTCCCCACACCCACAACCCAGGGCTGGGGATTGAGCCCGCAACCAAGGCATATCCCTTTGACTGCAGTCGAACTCGGGACCCTTTCATCTGTGGGCTGACGCTCTATCCACTGAGCCACAAGGGCCAGGGTGTGTCCCTTTACAAGTGCACTGCTCCTGGCCTGCTGTCCATCTGTGGCCTGTTCACCTGCTGGCTGTCCATGCCCTAAACTGCAGAAGAGGTTGCCATGCGGGTGGTCCCTGAGCACCTGGCAGATGGTCAGGGTCATCAGGCCAGAACTGGAGCGAACTCCAGACACCGACGCAGGGACCATGTGGCCGGAGTGGGACTCAGAGCTGCCTTTCATAGCTGGGGCACGGAGCGGTCACAGCCCTGGCTAGGGCGGGCCAGGAGGCTACCCTCCTCCCCCACCCATTCCCCCTCAAGGCCCCCGACCCCGCGAACCCAGGGGTCATGAGGGATCGGTCACCATGCCCAGACCCGGCTTGGGTCCCAGCCAAAAGCTGGGGTGCTGGACCCCTCTCTCAGAGGCCAGTGCCTGGGGGCCAGACCAGGGGCAGCAGGGAAGGAACAGGCCAGGGACTCCCATGTCATCTCTCCACAGCCACTCCGGCCACCTCCGCCCACAAGGACACACATTCTCCAGAGACTGCCCGTGGCCGGGGCGCACCCAGGCTCCTCCCCGCAGCGGCCACGGCGCCCAGCAGCCTCGCTGTCCGGATCCTGGCCACACCGGGCACTCACGCCTCTGCCGGGGCGGCCTCCTGGCTCCTGTGCGAAGTGGCAGGCTTCTCGCCCGCAGATCTGGTCCTCACCTGGCAGGAGGGCCTGCGCCAGGTGGACACGGCTTGGTTTGCCACCGCGGAGCCCATGGCCAAGCCTGGAGATGGCGAGTTCCGCACCTGGAGCGTCCTGCGGGTCCCAGCCACCCCCCACCAGCCTCCGGCCACCTACACGTGCATGGTCAGGCACCCGGCCTCGGGGAGGCTGCTCAATGCCAGCTGGAGCCTGGACGCTGCAGGTGAGACCCCTGTCCCCCCACCCCCACCTGGGCTCAGGGCTGGGGACTTGCAACTGGGCAGTGGCAGGAGGTCTGTGTCGCCCCCCGGGATAGCCCCACCTGGCTGACTGGTATCTGGAGTTTGTACTTGCTCTCCCCACACTGGGGGATTTGGGACCTGACCCCGGTTCGTCCCACCCACTCCTGGTGTCCCCACACTGGGTGCTGGTCCAGGAGGATGGGAGGTGGGGTTCCCCCAACCCCCGCCACGTCCGGGGGAGCAGCCATTCCCTGTGAAGACACACCGGTCACAACCATGGAGCAGGGCCTTCCCCGGGAGGACCCAGGGTGGTCACTGGAGACGGCTGTCCGCCAGGGTGTTCGAGCTTCCCCAGGCCCCAGGGCCCTGGAACCCGTCCCAGGCTACGGCCAGCGCCTTGGGAGCCGGGTGCACCCAGGAGGGACGGCCGGACACTATGCTGACGGAGGAGGGGACAGGGACACATGGAGTGGGGCTCACAGTGCCCAGGGCTCACAGTGTCCCCTCTGAGCTTCCTGCCAGGCTGCCCCGTCAGGCAGGGAACCCAGACCCTGCCCCGTCCTCGCCCTCCCAGCCCCCGTGGGAAGGGGTGGGCACGCTGGGCCGGGCCACGGACAGGACACCACCCAGGCAGCCCGGTGCCCACCGCTGACCCGTGCTCGGTGTCCACAGCACCACAGGCTGTACGGGGCTGCCGAGATGGCCCTGCCTGCCGGAATGGTCACGAGGGATCCATTCAGCAGGCCCCGGGCCCTGGCCTGGCTCCCCGGTGGCTCTCAGTCTCCATGGCGACGGATCGCTGTTCTCTAAATGTCCATTATGTCAAGGACCCCTGAGTCTGGAGCACACGCTCGCTAGGAACCAATCACTAATTACTCAAAGAATAAAATGAGGAGAAGCAAGGCTGTGCCCGCTGTTTATTGTTAGAGCCCACAGACCGCAAAGCTGTGGCGCTCACCCGTGCCCGGCCCACCCCCGCACCCACGCCACGCACAGCAGGCCCTGCGGCTGCCCTGCGTGCTGGTTCCCAGGGCACGTCCTGTCTGGCCCGGCACCCGACCCATCTGGGCGAGTCCCCCTTCTCATCCAGACAATGCCATACTCCCATGGTCGGCAAACTGCAGCTCGCCAGCCACATGCGGCTCTTTGGCCCCTTGTGTGTGGCTCTTCCACCAAATACCACGGCCTGGGCAAGTCTATGTTGAAGAAGTGGCGTTAGGAGAAGTTAAAGTTTAAACAATGTGGCTCTCCAAAGAAATTTCAGTCGTTGTACTGTTCGTATTGGGCTCTGGGGATTGATAAGTTTGCCGACAGCAGCCATCCTCCAACCTGGGCGCGTGTCCTGGCTCAACCCTGGCACACGTCCAGCCACCGTCAGGGCCTTCACACCTCCTGGGCCTGGTCTCCTGCCCCCCACACACATCCCAGGCCTCCATGCCAGTCACAAGGGGCCCCTCCGTCCCAACACAGGGCATCCGTGCCTGCTGTCCTAGGCGTAGAATGTAGTTCCATCCTCTCTGTGTAGCTGGCAACATCTCGTCTTCCACAGCTCATCACAGCTGCCACTTCCAAATATAAACTTTAAATATTTTTACTGATTTCAGAGAGGAATTGAGGGGGAGATAGGGATAGGAACATCCATGAGGAGAGAGAATCATGGACCGGCTGCCTCCTGTACACGCCACACTGGGGATCAAGCCTGCAACCCAGGCCTGTGCCCTGACCGGGAATCACACCGTGACCTCCTGGTTCCTAGGTGGACGTTCAGCCCCTGAGCCACGCAGCCGAGCACAGCGGCCACCTCTGAGGGACCCTCCACGGCCAGGCTGCCGTGTGCTGGCGGCCAGCGCCTCCCTGGCTCTCTGGTCGCACGTGTGTTGACTGACGTGCTAGTGTTTCCTTCTCGTTCACCCGCCCCCTCGGTGCTGTGAGCACCTGGTTCTGCCGGGCCCGGCCCAGGCCTGGCCACGAGAAGGCGGGTTGCAGGTGCCTGTCCGGTGGGTGACAGGGCGGGCGCTGGGCTGCGCAAGTTGTGGCCCCGTGTGCCCCGGCCGCCTCGGGGGAGGCTGCAGGCCCGACCTCACCCAGCCATCTTCCCCCCAAGGTCCGGCACCGCCCCCCTGGGCGCCCCTGAGCGTGGACGAGGGCTGTGACGGCTCCACCGACCTGGACGCCGCCCTGGACGCCGCCGGCCGCCTGTGGCCCACCTTCGTGGCCCTCTTCCTGCTCACCCTGCTCTACAGCGGCTTCGTCACCTGCGTCAAGGTGAAGGGCCGGGACCTGGCCCCCCTGGGCTGTGCCAAGAAGGTGCCCCTCCGGGGGGCTCGCTGGAGCCGGCCTGGGACTGTGCGGCGCTGGGAGGACCCGGCGGGAGGGCAGTGGGCCGTGGGCACCGGCCTGGCCTGAGGGAGCCGTCTGGGCCCGCCCAGCGTGGGGGGGGCCTGCACCGGTCCCCTAGCCACAGGCCTCCGAGGCGGGACCACTGGCCCCGGCCGGCCCGCAGAGCCGGCCCGACCCTGGCACCCCCTCCTGCTGCCCACTGGTACCCCATAAACAGCTCTGGCTCCTTCCACCTGCCTCCGTGTCTGTCCAGCCACCAGGACGCACCTCGGTATCAAGACCAGGGTGCCGAGTGCCCGCTCACAGCAGGGCTGCACCGAGGACCCTGGGGGCCCTCCTCCACCCGAGTCTAGCGCGCAGGCTCACTCGGCAGGTGCACAGGTGTGTCGGCACACACAGCTCACACAGAAGCAGCATGCACAGTGCACAAAGGCAGCACGCCCCTGCACACAGCACACACACAAATGCACACACATGTGCATGCACACAGCACATGTGTGCCAGTCTGCAGATAGCACGCACACTTCATGAGCATGTTCCCAGAACCTGTACATCAGGACATTGACTGGGAGGGTTCATCTTGTTGCCAGGCAGCATCGTCACAGAGAGAAGCTGGCACTATCATTGTGCACCCAGCTGCCATGGGGACAGCCACGGGGACAGCCACAGGGACAGCCACGGGAACAGCCACGGGGACAGCTATGGGGACACAGATGGGGACAGCCAAGGGACAGCCACAGAAACAGCCACAGGGAGAGCCACAGGGGGAGCCATGGTGACAGCCAGGGGCCCAGGGGTGTGGGCACCACCAGAAGCTGGAAAAGGCCAACTGGGTTCTCCCGGGAGCCTGTGGAAGGGGAAGGGGGATCGAATCACACCTAAACGCTGCTCAGCGAGGAGGCACACAGCCGCTGAGGAAAACAAGCAAACTGCTGCCACTCCACTCAGTCCCATCCCCGCCGACGCCCCGCATACTCCCTCCTAAACCCCCCCTCCCAGCTGTCTCCATGGCAGCGGCCCAGGGTCACAACGGCAGGGTCCTCTCATCCCCCCCAGCCCCGCCAGGAGCCCAGTTCCAAGACCTCAGATGAGACCCCAGACCCCCAAAGCCCGAAAGGCCCTCACATTCTATCAGAAACCAGAAGGGTCCTTGTGGGGCTGCCTGCCCTGGCCTCCTGCACTCCATCCCCCTCTGGCCCCGCAGGCTCCCCCTTATCACCTTCCAGTTCACTTGACATCTGAATGCTCACGGAAGGCCAGCCCTCAGACCTCCAGCGGAGCCTACCTTCTGTGGCTCACTTATCACACTGCCGGCCATTCTTCGTTTCAGCCTAGAAAGTTGTCTCCAAGAGCACAGGGCTCTGCTGCTTCCCAATGACCCCCAGCAGGTGGACCTCATGCACGTGGGACCCTCAGGCAGGTAGGACCCTCAGGCAAGTAAGACCCTCAGGCAGGTGGAACCCTCAGGCATGTGGGACCTCATGCATGTGGGACCCTCCAGGCAGGTGGGACCCTCAGGCAGGCAGGACCCTCCAGGCAGGCAGGACCCTCAGGCAGGTGGGACCCTCCAGGAAGGTAGTACCTTAAAGCAGGTGGGACCCTCCAGGCAGGTGGGACCCTCAGGCAGGTACAAAGACCTCAGCAAACAGGCAGGAGTGGCAGTGTCAGAAGGCCTTTGGCTTGGCCACGGCCTGGTGTGCCATCCCTGCTCGCTCGTCACAGAGGCAGCCACTGTCCTGCTCTCAGGTGATTCCCTCTGAGCCGTTTGCTCACTCTGCCATCTGAGCAAATGGCCACCCGCAGCCTGGACCCACGGTGCTCTGTCCAATGCTGTGTGCACCGTCCTCCTGCTTCACCGAGACACCTCCCACCAGAGCTCCCAGCACCCTCCAGGCTGCTCCCTCCACCCTCGAACAGGGTGGTCTTTTACAACCTGAACTGTCCTGGACGCCATGGCTCAAACCTACCAGTGGGTTTCCATCCCGCCAGCGCCAAGTCAGAGCTCGCCCAGCCAGCCTGCTGCCCGCCTCCCCGTGGCCTCTGTACCAGCTCTCTCAATCTGTGTGTTCCCCAGCCTGCCTACGTGCCCATGCTAAGCTCCTTGGGAGGAGGGACAGGACACCCCAGCACCCACACCCCCTGAAGGAAGGAATGAACCAATGAATGAATGAATGAATGAACGAATGAACGAATGAACGAATGAATGGAGAGGGTCAGGGCGCTGGACTGGAGGCTAAAGATCTCAGAGCCTCAAAAGCATCATTGCTGGGCCTTCTGCCCCGAGCCCCGCGCTCAGGAGCCCCCTCTTGGGGTTACAGCTGCTCCTGGCTGTTC
Source organism: Pipistrellus nathusii (assembly GCA_963693515.1). Lineage (NCBI taxonomy): Eukaryota > Metazoa > Chordata > Mammalia > Chiroptera > Vespertilionidae > Pipistrellus > Pipistrellus nathusii. The sequence continues at coordinate 951,028 of OY882858.1, forward strand.
CCAAGGGAGCGGGTCCTGACTTCCCTCTGCCCTTGGAATTGCACCCGGGAGCCCCAGCCAAAGGCCCCTGTGCAGCCAGGAGAGAGGCCGGACCCCACAGTTGGTGGCACGCCACAGACACACCACAGACCCGGCCAGGACCCCGCCTGGGGCACAGCCCAGTGGGCATCGGTCTCCGGAAGCATGTGATGGTCTCATGGCCCCCACGCCCTGCAGCTCCCCCGTCACTGCGGCCTTCCCCCAGGATGCCCCACCCTCAGTGCAGAAACATCTGGTCCAGCAGTTGTGACAACAGGACTCACACACACCCACACCTCGACCAGGGCCTGACAAGACGGTCTATCAGAGACAGCAAGCACACTCGGACAGGGCCTGGGCACGGCTCCTTCTTCCAACTCTGAGGACTGCCACTTCCTTTCTGCTTCCCAAACGGGGTGACCTCCTGTCCTGACCTCCCTCCTTTGGGGCCCCTGGGAAGAGAGCCTAAGAAGTGCATGAGCACTTAACTAAGACAGCAGACCAAACGCACCACAGCCCCTCCTGTACACACGCACGGCTCCCGGACTCCTGTTCCCAAGAAACAAACAGGAACCATGGCCTTCCCTCCACGGAGTGAGGGGGCCTAACAGTCAGCCTGCAACGGCCAACCCTGCCCCCAGAGGAGCCCAAGCCCGTACCCCGCTCACTGTCCCTGGGGGCCGCCCTCTGTCCATGTTGGAAAATGGTCCAATCAGACAGCCTGCCACTTAACACTGAACCGTGGCACCTGCTGGTCTGGCTCCGTGGATAGGGCCTTGGCCTCAGACTAAAGAGTCCTGGGTTCATGACGAAACCGATTTGGCTCAGTGGTAGAGCATCAGTTTGTGGTCTGAAAGGTCCCAGGTTCGGTTCTGGTCAACAGCATGTACATTGCTTGTGGGCACATCCCCAGTGGGAGGTGTGCAGGAGGCAGCTGGTAGATGTTTCTCTCTCATCGATGTTTCTAGCTCTCTATCCCTCTCTCTCTTCCTCTCTGTAAAAAATGAATAAAATATATTAAAAAAAAAAAAAAAAAAAGAGTACTGGGTTCAAATCTGGTCAAGGGCAGGTATCTCTGTTACACGTTCCCCAGCTCTGGTTGGGCACGTGCAGGAAGCAACCAATCGATGTCTCTCTCTCTCTCACATCAATGTTTCTCTTCGCCCCCCTACCTCCATTTTACATTCTCTAAAAGTCAATGGGGAAATATCCTCGGGTGACAATTAACTCAAAAAAAGGGGGGGGGGGAGAAAAGAAAAACGAGGGGCCATCTGAGAATTCCACCCACCACACTGCATGCACCCCGTCTTCCTTCTCCGCAGGGCGCTCATGGGTGATGCACACATGATTCCTAGACTACACGTGGGTGTAGCCGGTGACCTTCAGGTGCATGAGGTCACGGCACAAAGGTCCCAGATGCTTTCTTCTGCTGCCAACTCCTGAGACAAGGGCTGTGAGGTGTCCACCCCCAAGGCCCCGGAGCTACTGTCCGTGGTGCTGCCCGGCCCGCTGCCTGGGCGAGCCTCTGTCCACGATGCTGCTCCTGTTTTTCTGAATGGCAGTGCTGAGGGGAGGTTAAATAAAGAGACTGTTTTTTGTTGTTTTGTTTTAACCATTTCAGGTTTACAAATGAGCTAAGCAGACAGTACAGAGTTCCCATCATACTCCAGTGCCCCTAAAACACCACATCTTTACTTAATGTTTTTTTTTAAAATATATATTTGTATTGATTTCAGAGAGGAAGTGAGAAGGAGAGAGAGAGAGAGAAACATCAATGATGAGAATCACTGATCAGCTGCCTCCTGCACGCCCCACACTGGGGATGGAGCCCACAATCTGGGCACGTGTCCTAACCATGATTCAAACCATGACCTCCTGGTTCATAGGTGGATGCTCGACAACTGACCCATGCAGCCGGGCACATCCCTACCTGTTGTGTCTTTGCATTGGTGTTTATGATCATTGGTTATTAAAAAAAAAAAAAAAAAAAAAAAAAAAAAAACCAAAATTACAACATTACGGCTGGTTTATCTCAGTGGTTTGAGCATCAGCCCTCGCACCAAATGGCCTCTGGTTCGATTCCCAGTCAAGGGCATATACCTCAGTTATTGGTTTGATTCTCAGCCCCAGTTGGGGCATGTGTAAGAGACAACGAATCGATGTCTCTCTCATGTCAATGTTTCCTTCTCTCTCTCCCTCTCTCTCTCTCTCTCTCTCTCTCTCTCTTTCTCTAAAGAAAGGGAGGGAGGATGAGCGTACCAGAAGAAGAGAGGCAGCATAAGACACTGAAAACCTATTTGAAGAAATAATGACAGAAAACTTCCCTACCTGGTGAAAGAAATAGACTTACAAGTCCAGGAAGCCCACAGAACCCCGAACAAAAGAAATCCAAAAAGGACCACACCAAGACACATCATAATTAAAATGCCAAGAGCAAAAGACAAAGAGAGAATATTAAAAGCAGCAAGAGAAAAAGTTAGTTACCTATGAGGGAGTACCCATATAATTGTCAGCTGATTTCTCAATAGAAACGATGCAGACCAGAAGGGAGTGAAAAGAAATATTCAAAGTGATGAATAGCAAGAACCTATAACCAAGCTTACTCTACTAGCAAAGCTATCATTCAGAATTGAAGGTCAGATAAAGAGCTTCACAGATAAGAAAAAGCTAAAGGAGTTCATCACTGCCAAATCAGTATTATATGAAATACTGAAAGGTATTCTTTAGGAAGAGAAAGAAGAGGAAGAAGAAAAAAATGGTATAAATAGAAATTATGAACAACACAGAACATCCAAAAGTAGGCCCAAAGTCCCCTAGCAGCTTGCATTGCTTCACAGCTGGGCCTCATATGGGCACCTCTAAAATACACATTTATCAACAAATGAATCTAAAAATCAAGTGAATAAAAAAAATGATAAACAGAATAAACTGGTGAATATAACAGAATCAGAGTCACAGAAAGAGAGTGGCCTGACAATTCTCTGGGGGGAAGGGATGTGAAGGATTCAGGAGAGACTGGACAAAAGTTATAGACCTATGGATGAGGACAGATGGGGGGGGGGGAGGGCAAAGAGTGAGGTGGGAACCAAGTAGAGGGGAACTATGGGGGGGGGGGGGGAGATGGGGAAGAGGAACAATTGTAATAATCTGAACAATGAAGACTTATTATAAAAATTAAAAATAAATGTAAATAGATTACATGACCCAAACAAAATATAATATCCTCTGATGGGGATTAACAAAAATAAATAAATAAAGAAGTCACAGAAACAAAGACAGCCATTAAGGATGATAAAAGAATTGATTCCCAAATGGGAACGAGGCCACGGGAAGGGGTTCCTGTGAATATCCTCAAAGCCTCTCTTTTCTCTGGTTCCTGAAAACCAGACCTAGATCCAACCGACAGCTCACAATTCAACTCTAGGTGAACTCACCTTCACGTGAGGAAGGGAGCAGCGAAGGATTAAAGAAAGACACAGAGAATACAGTTGGGGCTCAGTGGATCTCCTGTGCCTGGATGAGGCCCTAAAGGAGATGGATCCAGTCAGCAAGTTAAGGCTTTATTTTATAGTCAGAGGAAAGCAAGGTAGTGGTCACCATAGTTACAATGTTCTTATGAGTTTCACTTGTTTTGGCAACACCTGCTGCACCTCCCACAGCCCATTAGCTACCCAGATAGAATGTAGTGGGCTGTAGAGAGCACCTGAGAAGGCACACGGGCATTTCTTTAATGATTGTCAGCTGAATCCAGTGGTGTTGGCAAAGCCAGGTCCTGGAAACACACTTTGCCGGACGCAGGAGTGTTGTCAACTTGACCTTCAACCCAGGTGCCAGGGGGTGGGTTTTGTTATTTAGATCCATCCAACCACCAGAAATGAATACAACTTGGGCCCACCCAAGAATGCATAGAATCTCCTTTGTCTTGACTTTTAGTAAAACTTCCTGGGTTTTGCTATATAAAATAAAGACACTGTATTGGCTCAGGGTCCCTGTTCCTGTCCCTGTTAGAGGACAGTGGTCCCTCCTGGCCCCAGCTTTTCTCTTCTATATCTGTTTCTGTCTCTTTCTTTGATTTTCTCAACCCCCAGCAGCCCCTACTCAGGAACCAGACTGGTCTCTAGCCGTGCTGATGGGGAAAAGAGAAATATTTACAGGGAATGTCAAGGTCAAGCTTATCGATGCTAAGTGGGCTGTGCCCTCTAAGCTGGGACTTGTTTGTGGCTTTGCCAACAGGTCAATCTGAGGCTTAACCCTATAGCCACTCCCTACATCTCACCCTTCTTTTATTTTTAAGCTACTATAATGAAAGTAAAACTTAAACATCAACTATAAAGCTCTGGCTATTAAAACAATAACAAAACAATGCCAATGCAAAACCCAGCCATGGCTATTAACAAAACAATGCCAATGCAACACAGCAATAAGAGAGAAATCAAACTACAGTAACATTTTTCTACTAAATGAAAGTTTCTTTTGCTGATTTACTCAGAGTCCTTGGACGTGGCTGTGCAAGACTTTACTGAAGATGGGCAGCGAGCCAGTGCTAGCATGGCCAGAAACATGGTTGAGGGAATAACTTCCACTCCTGCTTTTCTACCATCTGCTGGGCCTCAGTTGTTAACTTCTTCAGCTGACCCCATGTTGATACCTCAACCCCTTAAATGGCCTTCATCAACTTCCTTTTTCGCTTTGATGTCATCAGGGTAACTCTCAGTCTTTTGAACGAAGGGACAAGGAGCTGCTCTGGATTCATTGTGGTGATGCATGTAACGCTCTGGCACCCAGATTGGCTGTGCTGCTCCTTCTGGAAAGGTACAAAACACAGCCTCTTCCCCACATCATTACTGTATCTGGTAAAACCCTTGTCTGGTTTGTGCATCCTTCCACCAGGCTAACCCGGTAGAGGCTATTGTACAGGAGGCCCAATGCCTTTCGGCTGCTGTACAACCCTCTGCATTGCAATTTAAAAATGTAATACCTAACATCCTTCTCCCCTTTTTTGTTTTCATAGTTGCTTTTTAAGAGTAGAATTGTCTCCTTCTGCTGTTGCCTGAATCCTGATCTATCACCCCAGGAAGAGCTTGCCAATCCTGTGCTTCCCAGGGTGACATGATGAAGATTTACTGAGCCGGCTAGAAAGTCTTCAGCGGGGTCAAGGATAAGGCCTTTACTGGCTGGTGGGGCCAGGGCTGGCCCTGATTGAAGTTTCCCTGTCAACAGGCGTTGGATTATCATCAACATCAGTCTTGGATCGCCATTCATGTCCCAATGCTTTCCTCTCCTGCATCCCAGACATAGTCCAGCTGCTTGTTCCCACTCCCTTGTAGTCCTTTGATTTCCGTTTCTGGCATTGAGATCTTCAGCAAAGTGTCCTAGTTCGCCACAGTTAAAGCAGCCCCTTGTCGTTTTCTGCTGACCAGAGGTAACTTTTCCTTCAATGAGGCAGCTCATACCACTCCCTGAGTGTAGGCTGCTCCAATGTCAGCACTACCGCAAATAAAATACTTCCATAATCAGTAGTTTCCAGGTGAGAGACAAGCCTTTGTGACAATATTAAGCCTCTGGTAACCTTCCACTACCCATAGGGTTCCCCTGCCACATTCATCCATTTCCTTTCTAGGGATCAGGGATGACACACTGAAAGTAGAGAGAGGAATTCTCCCTGGACCTTCAGCTATATAACAATCTCTAAGGTGCTTTCCTACCTTCTCCCATCTCTACATTTACCTTTCTGAGCCTTACCAGCACAGCCAAGGGTTCGGCAAGCCTGAGGGAGGACCAGCGAAGGATGAAGAAAAGACAGACGAAGAGAATAAGCTGGGTATAGGTGGATCTTCTGTGCCTTGCATAGTGCACAGAACAGATCCAGACTCCAAAGCTGATGGTTTATTTATAGGCAGGGGCAAACAAGGTAATTTACAATGTTCTAGTAAGTTTCACTTGTTTGGCAGCACTTCCTGCTCCTCCCATAGCCCATTAGCTACCCAGGAAAGATCTAGGGAGCAGTCAGATGATCAAACTTAATTGTGCTTAGAGGGCTGTGCCCTCCAAGCTGGGACTTGTTTAGGACTTTGCCAGAAGGTCAGTCCGAGGCTTAATCCTATTACTGCTCCCTACACTTTTTCTTCCTCAGGTAACCATGAGCAGGTTTTACTTACAAAATCCAACAAATCGAGAAGCTGTTGATACCTGACACAACAGCCCTGTGCTTGGAGCATAGCCTTAAGCATGACATGTATAAATTCTTTTCCTACGATCCTGGATGTTCCGTGTTTTACACCTATCTAGTACTAAACTATGCCCCTTACCTTCCTTTTTGCTCTCTGCACGTGCTTCACTGGAGTGTCCTTACACCTGACAACTGCAATTCCCCCAAACTCAGGCCTCACATGGGTGCCACCTGTGCTGTGCCAGCACAGCCAAGGGTTCGGTGAGCCTGGGCGGGGGGATGGGTAGAGAATAGCAAAGGATTAAAGAAAAGACAGACAAAGAGAATAAGCTGGGTCCAGGTGGATCTCCTGTTCCTGGCTGAGGCCACAGAGAGGGACCCAGACACCAAGCTGAGCCTTTATTTGATAGCCAGAGGTAAACAAGGGAGTGGTCACCATAGTTATAATGTTCTTGTGAGTTTCACCTGTTTTGGCAGCATTTGCTGCACCTTCCACAGCCCAGTAGCTACCCAGGAAGGATCTACCTGGCGTCATTAGGTCAAGCTTAATTATGCTAAGAGAGCTGTGCCCTCCAAGCTGGGACCTGTTTGTGGCTTTGCCAACAGGTCGGTCCAAGGCTTAACCCTATAGCCATTCCCTACACTTTCTCTTTTTTTAATATATTGTATTGATTTCAGAGAGGAAGGGAGAGGGAGAGAGAGATAGAAACATAAATAAGAGAGAGACATAGATCAGCTGCCTCTTCCATGTTCCCCTCACATGTGCCCTGACCTGTAATTGAACTGTGACCTCCTGGTTCAAAGGTCAACGCTCAACCACTGAGCCACAAGCTTTGCCGGCTTTCTTTTGTGAGAGGATCTTTCTGGAACACATGGGCCTCCTGCCGAGGGCCTGTGCCAGGGTCCTGAGACGCCCCGTGCGTGGACCCTGGTCACTTTGTCATGCCCTCGCCAGCCACCATGGCCACCCCTCCCCCCGGATCCAAATGGCGGCACCTGTGCCCAATGTCCTGTAATGACCCCAGGAGCCAGGTCTTCTTGCCGCCACCCCTTCGTGGGGACAGGCAGTCGGTTTCCACACCAGTGACCAGCACAGGTGTCATGATTTCCCAGAAATCTGGGCAAACCCGTGGGAGTCCACGGGCAAACACCCACCGTCCGAGACACTCTCCGAGTTTCGCCAAAGTCCCAGATGGGGTGAGCCACCCAGCGCCCACAACTCGCACAGCCGGGCCCGGCGAGCTGGGCACCGTGAGGAGGAAGCCGGGCGGAGGGAGTCGGGTTGACCATCAGCTTATTCTGGGGAGGGGCCAGGGGGCACGTCCTACCCCGAGGCTGCTGCCTGATATTTGTCATAATGGCCATGGCTGCTCCTGCCCTGTGACCTGCCCCAGGTGAGGTAGGGTCACTTCCTGCTTCGGAACCCAGAGCCCACAGGCTGCCTGGCCACTTCTGCGGGGAGGGCAGGACCTCCGGAGACACGGTCCAGGCACCGTGCAGCAAAGAGGCGGAGAGCCCGCCCAGCCCCGGGCCTGCACCCCAGGCGGAGCCTCCAGCCCCTTGCTGAGGCTCCCGTGCACCCCTGGACCAGGATCTGGGACTTGGATGTGAGAAACCCAAACCTCAAGAGGTGGTGTGAGGACCGGACACAGAACATACGGAGGGGCCCAGGGCACTGTTGGCCGGCACACAGCTGGACGGGTACTCGGACCCGGAGGACGGCTGATTCCTGGCAGCCGCTGGTGAGAGGATGGGAGCCTGGGCTGGGCTGCAGACTGTGACCAGTGTCTGTGCCCACACCCGCGCTGCCCGGGCAGGGCGAGGTGCCAATGAGGCTGGGGAAGCCGGGGCCCGCGGGGAGAGCCTGGCCCCAGGAGGGCAGAGTGCGTGACAGCCGGTTCTCACTCTGTCCCCTGGGCCCTGGATGCCCGCCTCACCCCAACCCACACACCCACAGGAGGGGCGCTCTGACGTGTCTGGACTCCCCCAGGCCCCTTGACAGAGAAACCACCCAGAGAAAAGGGAACTTCGGGAAGCGGCCCTGCCACCGGTTTCAATCCCGTTCTTAGTCTTCGCAGGGCGAGGGGGTGGGGGGTGGGGGGGCGAGGTCACGTCTCAGGGGCCCAACTACCAACTCCTAGGACGTGGGCACAGCCACAGCCACCAGGAGCCACATGCACGGGGGGCAAGAGCGGGCAGGCTGGGGGCACTGCCTCCACAGCTCAGCCCGGGGTGAGTGGGGTCCCTACAGAGCAGAGCTGAGGGAGGACAGTGGGCCTGGCCCCAGGAGCTGAGGGGAGACCAGGCCCTCGGGGACCCACAGAATGACAGGAGCAGTTGGGCCAGGGCCTACGAGAAACGCAGCGAGTCGGGGGAAGGGGGGGGGGCAGGAGGCCAGGGCTGCCCGGGCCAGAGGGCAGGGCTGGGGCAGTGGGGACAGAACCCCGCCCGGATGCACAGTGGTCTGAGCTGGGGGCACAGGGAGGTGGCTGGTGTGGGGCAGTGGAGGAAGAGGACCCCCGGGTGGCCCAAGGGCCTGTCCAGAGGCTGAGGCCATGGGGCCGGGGCTGAGGGCAGCCGGTGGTGGGGCCTGGAGGAGAGGTGGATGTGAGCTCCTATGCCCAGAGTGTGGCCAGCACAGGCTCGGTGGCAGCTCCATGGGGGTGGGCAGGTGACAGGGTCCAGGACCCAGGGCCAGCAGCTGCTGGGCACAGAGCAACTGAAAAGAGCAAAGGTCCAGAGGGACGTCTCCTCGGGGGAGAGCAGGGTAGCAAAGGCTGTAGGAAACAGAGCTGGCAGGGCAGGAGCTGCCCAGTAGCTAGGTGGAAGCTGGCAGAGCTATGGAGGTGAGCAGGGGTCGGTGGGAAGGCAGGAGCTGGGTGGGAGCTGGCAGAGCTATGCAGATGAACAGGGGGTAGGTGGGAGGGCAGGAGCTGGCCAGGAGCTGGATGGGAGCTGGCAGAGCTACAGAGGTGAGCAGGGGTCGGTGGAAGGGTAGGAGCTGGCCAGGAGCTGGGTGAGAGCTGGAAGAGCTATGGAGGTGAGCAGGGGGTCAGTGGAAGGGCAGGAGCTGGCCAGGAGCTGGGTGGGAGCTGGCAGAGCTATGGAGGTGAGCAGGGGGTCGGTGGAAGGGCAGGAGCTGGCCAGGAGCTGGGTGGGAACTGGCAGAGCTATGCAGGTGAGCAGGGGTCGGTGGGAGGGCAGGAGCTGGCCAGGAGCTGGGTGGGAGCTAGCAGAGCTATGCAGGGGAGCAGGGGGTCAGTGGAAGGGCAGGACTGGCCAGGAGCTGGGTGGGAGCTGGCAGAGCTATGCAGGTGAGCAGGGGTCGGTGGGAAGGCAGGAGCTTGGTGGGAGCTGGGTGGGAGCTGGCAGAGCTATGGAGGTGAGCAGGGGTCGGTGGAAGGGCGGGAGCTGGCCAGGAGCTGGGTGGGAGCTGGCAGAGCTATGGAGTTGAGCAGGGGCTGGTATGAGGGCACAGAGCTGGCCAGGAGCTGGGTGGGAGCTGGCAGAGCTATGCAGGTGAGCAGAGGGTCGGTGGAAGGGCAGGAGCTGGCCAGGAGCTGGGTGGGAGCTGGCAGAGCTATGCAGGTGAGCAGGGGGTCGGTGGGAGGGCAGGAGCTTGGTGGGAGCTGGGTGGGAGCTGGCAGAGCTATGGAGGTGAGCAGGGGCTGGTGGTAGGGCAGGAGCTGGGAGAGACCTGGGTGGGAGCTGGCAGAGCTACGGAGGTGAGCAGGGGTCAGTGGAAGGGCAGGAGCTGGGTGGGAGCTGGCAGAGCTATGCAGGTGAGCAGGGGTCGGTGGGAAGGCAGGAACTGGGAGAGACCTGGATGGGAGCTGGCAGAGCTACGGAGGTGAGTTGGGGTCGGTGGAAGGGCAGGAGCTGAGTGGGAGCTGGCAGAGCTATGGAGTGAGCAGAGGGTCGGTGCGAGGGCAGGAGCTGGCCAGGAGCAGGGTGGGAGCTGGCAGAGCTATGCAGGTGAGCAGGGGGTCGGTGGGAGGGCAGGAGCTGGCCAGGAGCTGGGTGAGAGCTGGAAGAGATATGTAGGTGAGCAGGGGGTCAGTGGAAGGGCAGGAGCTGGCCAGGAGCTGGGTGGGAGCTGGCAGAGCCAACGAGGTGAGCAGAAGGTCGGTGGGAGGGCAGGAGCTGCCCAGGAGCTGGGTGAGAGCTGGCAGAGCTATGGAGGTGAGCAGGGTTTGGTGAGAGGGCAGGAGCTGGGTTGGAGCTGGCAGAGCTATGGAGGTAAGCAGAGGGTCGGTGCGAGGGCAGGAGCTGGCCAGGAGCTGGGTGGGAGCTGGCAGAGCTATGCAGGTGAGCAGGGGTCAGTGGAAGGGCAGGAGCTGGGTGGGAGCTGGCAGAGCTATGCAGGTGAGCAGGGGGTCGGTGGGAGGGCAGGAGCTGGCCAGGAGCTGGGTGGGAGCTAGCAGAGCTATGCAGGTGAGCAGGGGTCAGTGGAAGGGCAGGAACTGGGTGGGAGCTGGCAGAGCTATGCAGGTGAGCAGGGGTCGGTGGGAGGGCAGGAGCTGGTGGGAGCTGGGTGGGAGCTGGCAGAGCTATGGAGGTGAGCAGGGGCTGGTATGAGGGCACAGAGCTGGCCAGGAGCTGGGTGGGAGCTGGCAGAGCTATGCAGGTGAGCAGAGGGTCGGTGGAAGGGCAGGAGCTGGCCAGGAGCTGGGTGGGAGCTGGCAGAGCTATGCAGGTGAGCAGGGGTCGGTGGGAAGGCAGGAGCTTGGTGGGAGCTGGGTGGGAGCTGGCAGAGCTATGGAGGTGAGCAGGGGCTGGTGGTAGGGCAGGAGCTGGGAGAGACCTGGGTGGGAGCTGGCAGAGCTACGGAGGTGAGCAGGGGTCAGTGGAAGGGCAGGAGCTGGGTGGGAGCTGGCAGAGCTATGCAGGTGAGCAGGGGTCAGTGGAAGGGCAGGAGCTGGGTGAGAGCTGGCAGAGCTATGCAGGTGAGCAGGGGTCGGTGGGAAGGCAGGAACTGGGAGAGACCTGGATGGGAGCTGGCAGAGCTACGGAGGTGAGTTGGGGTCGGTGGAAGGGCAGGAGCTGAGTGGGAGCTGGCAGAGCTATGGAGGTGAGCAGAGGGTCGGTGGGAGGGCAGGAGCTGGCCAGGAGCAGGGTGGGAGCTGGCAGAGCTATGCAGGTGAGCAGGGGGTCGGTGGGAGGGCAGGAGCTGGCCAGGAGCAGGGTGGGAGCTGGCAGAGCTATGCAGGTGAGCAGGGGGTCGGTGGGAGGGCAGGAGCTGGCCAGGAGCTGGGTGAGAGCTGGAAGAGATATGGAGGTGAGCAGGGGCGGGTAGGAGGGCAGGGAGCTGCCCAGGAGCTGGGTGGGAGCTGGCAGAGTTATGGAGGTGAGCAGGGGGTCAGTGGAAGGGCAGGAGCTGGCCAGGAGCTGGGTGGGAGCTGGCAGAGCCAACGAGGTGAGCAGAAGGTCGGTGGGAGGGCAGGAGCTGCCCAGGAGCTGGGTGAGAGCTGGCAGAGCTATGGAGGTGAGCAGGGTTTGGTGAGAGGGCAGGAGCTGGGTTGGAGCTGGCAGAGCTATGGAGGTAAGCAGAGGGTCGGTGCGAGGGCAGGAGCTGGCCAGGAGCTGGGTGGGAGCTGGCAGAGCTATGCAGGTGAACAGGGGTCGGTGGGAAGGCAGGAGCTTGGTGGGAGCTGGGTGGGAGCTGGCAGAGCTATGGAGGTGAGCAGGGGTTGGTGGAAGGGCGGGAGCTGGCCAGGAGCTGGGTGAGAGCTGGCAGAGCTATAGAGGTGAGCAGGGGTCGGTGGGAGGGCAGGAGCTGGGTGGGAGCTGGCAGAGCTATGCAGGTGAGCAGGGGTCGGTGGGAAGGCAGGAGCTTGGTCGGAGCTGGGTGGGAGCTGGCAGAGTTATGGAGGTGAGCAGGGGTCGGTGGAAGGGCGGGAGCTGGCCAGGAGCTGGGTGAGAGCTGGCAGAGCTATAGAGGTGAGCAGGGGTCGGTGGGAGGGCAGGAGCTGGGTGGGAGCTGGCAGAGCTATGGAGGTGAGCAGGGGCTGGTGGTAGGGCAGGAGCTGGGAGAGACCTGGGTGGGAGCTGGCAGAGCTACGGAGGTGAGCAGGGGTCAGTGGAAGGGCAGGAACTGGGTGGGAGCTGGCAGAGCTATGGAGGTGAGCAGGGGTCGGTGGGAGGGCAGGAGCTGGGTGGGAGCTGGCAGAGCTACGGAGGTGAGCAGGGGTCAGTGGAAGGGCAGGAACTGGGTGGGAGCTGGCAGAGCTATGCAGGTGAGCAGGGGTCGGTGGGAAGGCAGGAGCTTGGTCGGAGCTGGGTGGGAGCTGGCAGAGTTATGGAGGTGAGCAGGGGTCGGTGGAAGGGCGGGAGCTGGCCAGGAGCTGGGTGAGAGCTGGCAGAGCTATAGAGGTGAGCAGGGGTCGGTGGGAGGGTAGGAGCTGGCCAGGAGCTGGGTGAGAGCTGGAAGAGATATGTAGGTGAGCAGGGGCGGGTTGGAGGGCAGGGAGCTGCCCAGGAGCTGGTTGAGAGTTGGCAGAGCTATGCAAGTGAGCAGGGGGTCGGTGGGAGGGCAGGAGCTGGCTAGGAGCTGGGTGGGAGCTGGCAGAACTATGCAGGTGAGCAGAGGGTCCGTGGGAAGGCAGGAGCTGTCCAGGAGCTGGGTGGGAGCTGGCAGAGCTATGCAGGTGAGCAGGGGTCGGTGGGAAGGCAGGAGCTTAGTGGGAGCTGGGTGGGAGCTGGCAGAGCTATGGAGGTGAGCAGGGGGCAGGTGGGAAGGCACCAGCTGCCCAGGAGCCAGGGCAGCTGAGATGAGCAGGTGGGCAGAGAGGGATCACAAGCCAGTAGGCGAAGGGGGCACTGTTGGCCAGATGCTTCAGTGAAAAGGGGCAGGCGCAGGTCAGGGGTGGTCACAGCCCTGGGCTGAGCTTAAATGGCCTGAGTGCAGGAAGCCGAGCTCCTGGCCAGGGTCAGGGCTGTGGCCCAGGGCAGGAGTCTGAGGCCCAGGGCAGGGAGCTGAGGCTCAGGGCAGGAGTCTGAGGCCCAGGGCAGGGGGCTGGGACAGAGCAGGCAGAAATGAGACTCAGATGGGCAAATGCAGAGACTGGAGGACAGAGGCCCGAGCTCCTCTGAAGGCCCAGGAAGAGGCTGGGTGGGGAGTGGGGGGCAGGGAAGGCTTGTGGGGAACGCTGGAGGGGTGAGCTTGCAGGCCACTGAGAGGGGGCAGCTGCTGGGCTGGGAGCCCTGGGCAGTGGGCAGTTTGTCCAGCTGAGCTGGGACGGAGCTCGGGGCTAAGGCAGGGCCTGAGCTAAAGGAGCCCAGGGCGAGGTGGGGGCTGAGCAGGGAGAGGGGCAGCGGGGCAGAGCCCTGAGGGTGAGCTGATGGGGCCACACTGAGGTCAGTGGCACTGCCACCATGCAGAAGGCTGCCAAGGCCAGCACCAGGCTCCAAGCCATGCTGAGTGTGGACTGAGGAAGGAGGGCTCTGGACAGGCAGGAGCTGGGGCAGTGAGGGGGCAGCGCCGGGGTGAGAGACAAGCGTGCGAGACTGCTGGGCAGAGGCGCAGCCTGGGCGAGGGGGCTGCAGGGAGGGGGGCCTCCCATAGAGGGGCTCCAGGCGGGGGTGGGGACAGGCAGTGCCGTGGCTGCAGCGCTGACCCAGAGGGCAGGGGCTGTGGGCTGCGGGTGGGAGCAGAGCTCAGGGGGTGGGTGACAGAGGCCTAGCCGCCTGCGGAAGGGACTCCTCGCCAGGGCAGAGCCAGGCAGGGCAATAGGTCAGTGGGCTCGGGGACCGTGGGAGCCAGGCAGAGCAAGAGCCACCAGTTAGGGCTCCAAGGCTCAGCGAGGACCAGGGGCTGGGGCGGGGGCTCCATCCCAGGCAGCGCTGGCTGAGCTGCTGAGCCCGGCACCCATGGCTGAGAGGCGGGAGGCCCTGGGTGGCAGAGCCGAGCTGGGCAGCTTCTGGGAGCCCGTGGGCCACGGGCACGGGGCTCAGTGCCGTCCCAGGCCTGGGCCCCCGGGGCCCTGCCCAGGCTTCGGTAGGGTGAGACCTGGCAGTCACGTGGCCCCTCTCTTACAGCCTCCACCACGGCCCCGTCGGTCTTCCCGCTGTCCTCCAAATGTGACACCACGTCCAGCTCCACGGTGTCCCTGGGCTGCCTGGTCTCTGGCTACTTCCCGGAGCCCGTGACTGTGACCTGGAACTCGGGCGCCCTGACCAGCGGGGTGCACACCTTCCCATCCGTCCTCCGCGCGGGCCTCTACTCCCTGAGCAGCATGGTGACTGTGCCCTCCAGCTCGTCCAGCCAGACCTTCACCTGCAACGTAGCCCACCCGGCCAGCAAAACCAAGGTGGACCAGGCCGGTGAGCACCCAGCCCCGGAGACAAACCACAGAGCAGGGATGGCTGCCCCAGCCCAGGGCAGTGGGGGGAGTGCAGATGGGCTCCCCAAACTCGAGGAGGGGTCCTCTGGGTATCACCACCAGACCCAGGACGGGCACAGGCTCTGGAGCCACGGGGTCGGTGTGGTCTCAGACCTGCCAAACTCTGGCCCTGACCTAAGCCCACCCCCAGGGCTGTGCCCTCCGGGGCCCCGGTAACCTTCAGCCTGCTCTCTCTGCAGTGTCCATCAAACCTCTCACCACCGCCCGCCCCTGCACGTGCCCAGGTGAGTACACCACCCCAGGAGGCGGCCATGGGGAGTGCCTGCCCAGGGGAGGCCCGCCCGGGGCTGACCTCTGGCCACTGTGTCTCCCACAGCCTGTGACACCCTGGGAGGGCCCTCGGTCTTCATCTTCCCCCCAAAACCCAAGGACACCCTCATGATCTCCCGGACGCCCGAGGTCACGTGCCTGGTGGTGGACGTGGCCCCGGATGACCTGGACGTCGAATTCACCTGGTTCATGGACAACAAAGAGATTAAGAAGGAGAAGGTGACGGCGCAGCAGCAGCAGTTCAACAGCACCTACCGTGTGGTCCACTCCCTGCCCATCGCGCACCAGGACTGGCTGAGGGCCAAGGAGTTCAAGTGCAAGGTCAACAACAATGCCCTCCCGGCCCCCATCGAGAGGACCATCTCCAAGGCCAGAGGTGGGGAGCAGACAGGGGGGACCGGGGCCGGGGCTAGGGGGCCAGGCCTCCACCCGAGAGTGACCGTCTGTGCTGACCCCGTCCCACAGGGCAAGTCCGGGAGCCGCAGGTGTACGTCCTGAGCCCTCACGCGGACGAGATGGCCAAGGACAAGGTCAGCGTGACCTGCCTGGTCAAGGACTTCTTCCCGCCGGACATCAGCGTGGAGTGGCAGAGCAACGGGCGGCCGGAGCCCGAGAGCAAGTACTCCTCGACCCCGCCCCAGAAGGACCAGGAGGGCGCCTTCTTCCTGTACAGCAAGCTCTCCGTGGACAAGGCGCGGTGGCAGCGGGGGGACTCCTTCGCGTGCGAGGTTATGCACGAGGCCCTGCACAACCACTACACCCAGAAGACCATCTCCCGGAGCGTGGGTAAATGAGTGGCGCCCGGCGCCCCCGTCATACCCCCGGGCACCAGCATTCAATAAAGCACCCAGCACAGCCCTGGGACCCTGCGAGTGAGCGAGCGACACTGTCGTGTTCTTTCCGGGGCAGAGGGCAGGTCGGCACCGCTGGGCGGGACCCAGAGCCCGCGGGCCTGCAGGCACCAGGGCGGGACAGCCTCCCCACAGAGCCACTCCTCACCCACCCCCACCCCCAGCCAGCGAGGACTCAGTCAGGAGATGTGGATGGGGCAGGAGAAGCCCCTGAGGCACAGGAGGGCAGGGGTGCCCGCCTCTGAGCAAGCCCCGCTGTGGGCAGGGCCTGGCTCCAGGGTGCCCTGTGCACTGGCTCCCAGGGCTCCCGGACAGGAGCACACTGGGCCGTGGGGTGGGACAGGCCCTGCATGTCCTCAAGACCAAGCCCCCCACACTCCCTCTGGGCCAGGCTGTCCACTCATGAGGCACTCACCGGGTTGCCCCAAAGAGGCAGAGGGGGACATCCCTGGGGTCCCGGGCAGGGACTGTCCAGAGGCCACAGGGACACTGAGCCAGGCCCGTGGAAAGCAAGGCACTCCCACGGACCAGCACCAGCACACGCGGTCACCTTCACACACACACACACACACACACACACACACACACACGAAGACACAGTCGTGAATGTGTATGGGTGCATACACACACGTGTGTACACATGTATGCACACAGAGACAGGCCTTACACTGCAGGCCTCCCATGAGGGACCCTGCACAGGCCCAGACCAGAGGACAGAGCAGGTCCTAGGAACCCCCACCATGAAAACCAGCCTGCCCCTCCCCCCAATGCCTCAGGGTCACTCAGCAGCTCATCCCACACTGACACCCCTCCCCCTTCCCAGGCCTCCACACCCTCCCCACACTCAGAAGTCCTCCCCACACCCTCCCACCCACAGAAGTCTACCTCACACCCCTCCCACACTCACAGAAGTCCTCCCCACACCCTCCCCACACACAGAAGTCCTCCCCACACCCTCCCCTCACACAGAAGTCCTCCCCACACCCTCCCACTCACAGAATTCCTCCCCACACCCTCCCCACACACAGAAGTCCTCCCCACACCCTCACACACACACAGAAGTCCTCCCCACACACAGAAGTCCTCCCCACACCCTCCCCACCCACAGAAGTCCTCCCCACACCCTCACACACACACAGAAGTCCTCCCCACACACAGAAGTCCTCCCCACACCCTCCCCACTCACAGAAGTCCTCCCCACACCCTCACACACACACAGAATTCCTCCCCACACCCTCCCACACACAGAAGTCCTTCCCACACCCACCGGCCTCGGGCCCACCCACTTGTCCTGCACTCCCAGCGCAGACCTGGCCCTGGCCCATCCCCACACCGGGCACTTCTGCCCTCGGATCCCTGCTCCTCGGGGAGCAGGCAGAGGGGCTGGTGGACATGAGAGCAGGCTGGACGGAGGGGCAGCCTACCTTGTCTCCCAGGGCCCGTGTGGGTAGCAGAGAGGAGGGGGCAGCCCGGCCAGGCTGAGACCAGGGCCTGAGACAGAGGGCAGGGGAGCCGGGCACCCGGGCCCCTCCTGGCCATCCCCCGTTCACTGGGAGCCCCTGTGCCAGCCCCAGGCCGCCAGCCCTCGCGGCCCCGCACTGACCCCCCTCCCTACACAGAGCTGCTCCTGGACGAGAGCTGTGCCGAGGCCCAGGACGGGGAGCTGGATGGGCTGTGGACCACCATCTCCATCTTCATCACCCTCTTCCTGCTCAGCGTGTGCTACAGCGCCACTGTCACACTCTTCAAGGTGGGCTCCCACAGCCTCACACGCTGCATCCATGCCCACGTGCCCCTCGCTCCTCACTCACCCCATGTGCCCACGCACCCACACACACCCCACACCCCACATGCCCCACATGTTCCACATCATGCCCACGCACCCCATGACATGTCCACATGCCCCACACCCAGTGCACCCCACACGCCCCCTGCAGTGCCCTCACTGTCCCTCAATGTCCTCACTCTATCCCTCACCGCCCCAGGCCGTCCCCCGCCAGCCCAGCTGGCCCCGGCCGGCAGAGGCTGACTGGCCCTCTCCCCCTGCCCCCCGCCCCCAGGTGAAGTGGATCTTCTCCTCGGTGGCCGACCTGAAGAGGACCATCGCCCCGGACTACAGGAACATGATCGGACAAGGGGCGTAGCGGCCCTCCCAGCAGAGCCGGCTGCCGGTTCACCTGCTCCACCTGCTGCAACGCCTGCTCCTCCGCCCTCTGACCTCGCTGCCCTCTGACCTCTCCACCCTCGGACCCCAGGCCCCTATGGGCCTGCACCCTGCCCTCTGGCCTCATGGCCATCACAGGCTGCATCCCACCCGGGACCTGCTCCTTTGGAGAACCGAGTGGACAGCAGGTCCTGCTCCAAGCTGAGCTGACGGAGGCCCGCCTGCCCTCCATGCAGCCACTGACGCCGCCCCAGGTCGTGTGGCGTGTCCCGCCCCAGGACACAGCCTGGGCTGCGTGCGAGCCCGTCCTGCGGGGCGGAGGCCCGGCGCCCCGTGTGTGGGCAGGAGCAGGAGGCAGGGCTCCTGGGAGGTGCCGAGTCCCCCCAGGGAAGCTCCACCTGGGCCCTGATGGTCGCTCAGCCGCCTCCACCAGAGCACACCCTCGGAGCAGGGCCTGGCGGGGCTGCTACGGGGTCTGGGGGGCAGGATGGTACCACCCAGGGCAGGTGGGCATTGGCCCACAAGCCTCCAGGGCGGGGCCTGGTGACCAGGTGCCAGCAGGTGGGACCCAGCCTCCGTGGACAGACACGGGACGTGGATGTGGAGGTGCAGCGCGCCTGGAGGACTAAGGTGGGAGCCCAGGCCTGAGTCCCGCCCCCTCGCTCTCCCAGGGAGCCCCTGCACCAGGGAGGGGGCTGAGAGCCGAGAGCACTGGACAGCACGCTGCCTGCCTTGGGGACCGGCAGACGGACAGACGTCCCGATCCCCAGGGAGCGCCGTCGGCACGTCCCGCCGGGCAGGAGGGAGACACGGGCTCCGTGATGCAGGGGACGCGCAGAGAAATTATTCCCAGGAAACGCACCTTGTAGCTTGGGCCGCTTTTCGTTTTATGTTTAATTTCCTGGAGCCCGTCCATTGTCTCCACTGGTGTGTGGTGTGTGTGTGTAACGACAATAAAAGCTCCTCAGACATCCATGCCTCTCTGGATCTCCTTGTGCTGCCGCCTCGTGAGTCCACAGCCGGCGGAGGGGTGGGGGGTGGGGGCACCCTCTCCCAGCGCCACAACCTGTCCCCCCTCCGCATCCTCCCCCCTTTCAGCCGGCATCCAGCCCAGAGGGCGAGGAAGGAGGCCCAGAGACCAGGAGGTGCTGGGAGCCACACAGGCGTCGGGGCTGGGGCAGGACTGGCCGTGGCCAGAATCAAGACGCTGTGTGGGGGTCAGTCAGCACCCACAGAAAGCGGAGCAGCACCCAGAGACGCTCCCCGTCCTGGAGTCCGAGTCCCAGGGCAGGTGCTGAGGGCTGGCGCCCCGAGGCCTCTCTCCTGGGCGTGTGGACAGCCACCTTCCCAGGTCCTCAAGTGGCCGTCCCTTTGCGTGCCCATGTCCCATCTCTTTGTCTTTCTTTTTTCTTCTTCTTTTTAAAGCTTTTTATTATTATTATTGATCTCAGAGAGGGAGAGGGAATAGAAACATCAATAACAAGAGAAAATTGTTGATTGGCTGCATCCAGCAAGCACACACATGCCCACACACACAGGACCTCACACACATGAACACATGCACACACAGGTCGGCACACACATAGGTCCTCATGCACATGCACACACACAGGATCTCACATACACACAAACACGCACAGGACCTCACACACATACACACACATACACACACACATTCGGGCACCGCCCAGTGGGGCGCCTCAAGCCCCCTTCCCCAGTGCCTCCCCTTCCCCGGTGCCCCCCTTCCCCGGTGCTCCCCCTTCCCCGATGCCCCCCCTTCCCCGGTGCCCCCCTTTTCCGGTGCCCCCTTTTCTGGTGCCCCCCTTCCCCGGTGCCCCCTCCATGCACCCAGCAGCTCCTGAAGTCCTGCGGTGCCTGACCCCTGAGCATTCCAGAGAGCACAGCCCACGCCTCCCACACTTACGTGGCCTCCTGCTCAGGAGCTCTAAAGGCTATTTCCCAAGAGCCTATGCAGCTGTCTCCCAGGAGCCCTAGCGGCCCTCTCCCAGGAGCCCGTGTGACTCTTTCCCAGGAGCCCGTTGGATCATCTCCCAGGAGCCCTAGCGGCCCTCTCCCAGGAGCCCATGCGGCCATCTCCCAAGAGACTATACGGCCATCTCCCAGGAGTCTGTGGGGCCGTCTCCCAGGAAACTATACAGCCATCTCCCAGGAGCCCATGCGGCCCTCTCCCAGGAGCCTGTGCGGCCCTCTCCCAGGAGCCCATGCGGCCATCTCCCAAGAGACTATACGGCCATCTCCCAGGAGTCTGTAGGGCCGTCTTCCAGGAGACTATACAGTCCTCTCCCAGGAGCCCGTGTGGCCCTCTCCCAGGAGCCTGTGCGGCCCTCTCCCAGGAGCCCGTGTGGCCCTCTCCCAGGAGCCCGTTGGGTCATCTCCCAGGAGCCCTAGCGGCCCTCTCCCAGGAGCCCATGCGGCCATCTCCCAAGAGACTATACGGCCATCTCCCAGGAGACTATACGGCCATCTCCCAGGAGGCCGTGCAGTCATCTCCCAGGAGCCCATGGGGGTCCTCTCCCAGGAGTCTGTGGGGCCGTCTTCCAGGAGACTATACGGCCATCTCCCAGGAGACTATACAGCCATCTTTCAGGAGGCTGTGCGGTCATCTCCCAGGAGCCCATGGGGCCCTCTCCCAGGAGCCTGTGCGGCCCTCTCCCAGGAGCCCGTGTGGCCCTCTCCCAGGAGCCCGTGTGGCCCTCTCCCAGGAGCCCATTGGGTCATCTCCCAGGAGCCCTAGCGGCCCTCTCCCAGGAGCCCATGCGGCCATCTCCCAAGAGACTATACGGCCATCTCCCAGGAGACTATACAGCCATCTCCCAGAAGGCCGTGCGGTCATCTCCCAGGAGCCCATGGGGCCCTCTCCCAGGAGTCTGTGGGGCCGTCTTCCAGGAGACTATACGGCCATCTCCCAGGAGACTATACAGCCATCTCCCAGGAGGCTGTGCGGTCATCTCCCAGGAGCCCATGGGGCCCTTTCCCAGGAGTCTGTGGGGCCGTCTTCCAGGATACTATACAGCCATCTCCCAGGAGGCTGTGCGGTCATCTCCCAGGAGCCCATGGGGCCCTCTCCCAGGAGCCCACAGCAACTCAGTAAGGCCAGCCCCGCACACACGGAGGTCTGTGGACCCAGGAAAGGAGCAGGACCGGCCTGGGCAGTGTCGATGGGGCACAGGGCAGAGGGGAGGGAGTCAGGGCAGGGGAGGGGGGTGTCACAGCATCAGCAGGACTGGTGGCTGCGCTCCCACCTGCCCGGTTCGGTGAGTCTGTCTTGGAGACAAGGTCTAAGAACAAGGCAGGGATGCGAAGCTGTGGGAGACCCCCCCCGGGGGGGGCGGGAGGAGGCCCTGCCAGCCGGGCACCACCCCGGGGAGAGGGCTGGTTCCGTTCCCAGGGCACAAACCGGCTTCAGGGTCAGCCCGGGCAGGGCGACTGTGAGAGGCACCGTTGATGTTCCTCTCTCACATCGATGTTTCCCTCCCTCCCTCCCTGAAGTCAATGAAAACGCACCCTCGGTGAGGATTCAAAGTAAAAAGCATGTTCTTGTGCGCAGTCCACAGACCCACGCCCCCGCTAACGGGGCTTGGTGGGCAGCGCCTGTGGCTTATCAGGCGGTGGGAACGCGTGGGGAATTGTGGGAGAGCGTGGGAATGCGTGGGGAGTTTTGGGGGAGCGTGGGAACGCGTGGGGAGTTTTGGGGAAGCGTGGAAACGCATGGGGAATTGTGGGGGAGCGTGGGAAATTGTGGGATGCGGGAAGGAGGCCGTGACCGGATGCCCAGCTCTCGCCAGGTGACAGTGAACGGAGGACTCCTCACCTCCAGGTGATGCTGGAGGGAGGGGAGCGGGGAGCCCATGCCGGCAGGCAGCCATCTGCCTGGCTGACCCTTTTGGAATGGGATTTTTGCCGCTGAAATTCGAGGCAGGATCTTGAGGTCCCACTCAATTTGGGGTGAACCCTGGTCCCATGACCATGGCCTCCAAAGACAGCCCTGGCTGGCTTGGCTCCGCAGATAGGGCGCCAGCCCATGGAGAGAAGGATCCCAGGTTGGATTCTGGTCAAGGGCACGTACCTTGGTTGCAGGTTCAATCGCTGGTCCTGGTCAGGGCAAGTGTGGGAGGCAGCCATTCAATGTGTCTCTCTCACACTAATGTTTCTCTCTTTCTCTCCCCCTCCCTTTAACTCTTGCTAAAATTCAACGGGGAAAAAATATCCTCGGGTGAGGATTAACAGAAAATAAACAGGAGGATTTGGCACGGAGACAACAGGGAGGAGGCCAGAAGAGGTGGAAGCCGGAATGGTGTCCAGCCCCAGACTCCGGAGGCTCTGGCAGCGCCGTCCACGTGCTCACAGCCCGGCTGACTGGATCTTCCAGATGCGTGGAAGCTAGCTCCTGTGGCTTACGCACCACGTTGTGGGGGGAACCACACAGTACTCAGATGCCGGCAGCCCAGTTCTCCAGCCTCCGGAGGCACAAGCCTGGGGGGAAGTGCTGACAGACTCGGCTATGGGAACCAAGAATGTCTGTTAAATAGCTGAGATCTGGACACAGCTCCAGGGCCCATCCGCAGACGAGTGGACAAAAAACTGTGGTCCATCTGCATCACGGAACACTGTGCTGCAGTAAAAAAAAAAAAAAAAAAAGAAGAAGAAGAAGAATCTCTTACCCTTTAGGACAGCATGGAGGGACCTGGGAGTGTCAAGCTACGTGACATAAGCCAGTCAGAGAAAGACAAGTATCCCAGGAGCTCACTCATAGGTGGAACCTATTGAACAAAATAAACTGATGAAGAGAATGGATGCAGGGACCAGGAGCAGGGAGCAGAGTGTGGAATCTCGGAGGAAAGGCAGGGAGGGAGGATGGTGGGTGCGAGGTGATCAGCCAAAGACCATGTGTGCACACATGCACGGCCCATGGGCACAGACAGTAGAGTGGTGAGGGCAGGGGCAGGGGTGAGGGTGGGCTAGAAGGGGGTCAGTGGGGGAAAGGGAATATATGTAATACTTTCAACAATAAAGATTTTATAAATCTATAATAATAAAAATCTAATAATACGCTAATTAGACTGGATGTCCTTTTGGATAAAGCTGAGGGAAGCTGGTGCCGAAGCTGGGGGAAGGAAGGCCTACGCTTGCACAAATTTCGTGCATCGGGCCTCTAGTGAATAAATAAATGAATGAATGAATGAATTTCTGTTAAATGAAGGGCATGATAAGCAACGAGAAAGGACAAGGATTAACAGGGAGAAGGTCCCACGTTGATCAGTCACCAGGGATCAGCGTTTGGATCGACTGCCCCTCGGATTCCAAGACCCTGCCAATGAGCTCGCGTCTCTGTGTCAGACCTTCTTCAAAGACCACCGGTCATGGCACTCAGGACCCATCCCAAACCGAGTATGATCTCGAGATCTCAGACCGAATTTTATTGTCAAAGACCCTGTTTCCAAACGGTCAATGGGGCAGACGGCCATCATCTCCCCTGCCCCTCCTCCCCCAGCGCCATCATCTCCCCTGCCCCATCTCCCCCAGCACCATCAGCTCCCCTGCCCCTCCTCTCCTAGCACCATCAGCTCCCCTCCTCCTCCTTCCCCAGCGCCATCCGCTCCCCTCCTCCTCCTTAGTGATGGAGCTGCTAGTGGTAGGAGCTGGTTAGTGGTGGGAGCTGGTTAGTGATGGGAGCTGTTAGCGGTGGGAGCTGGTTAGCAGTGGGAGCTGGTTAGCAGTGGGAGCGAGTTAACAGTGAGAATTGTTAGCAGTGGGAGCTGGTTAGCAGTGGAAGCTGGTTAGCAGTGGGAGCTGTTAGGGGTGGAGCTGTTAGCAGTGAAAGTGCATTAGTGGTGGGAGCTGTTAGCGATTGAGCTGTTAGTGATGGGAGCTGGTTAGTGGTGGGAGCTGGTTAGCGGTGGGAGCTGGTTAGCGGTGGGAGCTGGTTAGCAGTGGAAGCTGGTTAGCAGTGGGAGCTGTTAGTGATGGGAGCTGGTTAGCGGTGGGAGCACGTTAGCAGTGGGAGCTGTTAGCAGTGGGTGCTGGTTAGCAGTGGGAGTGCGTTAGCGGTGTGAGCTGTTAGTGGTGGGAGCTGGTTAGCAGTGGAAGCTGGTTAGCAATGGGAGCTGGTTAACAGTGGGAGCGAGTTAACGGTGAGAACTGTTAGCAGTGGGAGCTGGTTAGCGGTGGGAGCATGTTAGCAGTGGGAGCTGGTTAGCAGTGGAGCTGTTAGCAGTGGGAGTGCATTAGCGGTGGGAGCTGTTAGCAGTGGGTGCTGGTTAGTGGTGGGAGCTTGTTAGCAATGGGAGCTGGTTAGCAATGGAAGCCGGTTAGCAGTGGGAGCTGTTAGCGGTGGAGCTGTTAGCAGTAGGAGTGCATTAGCGGTGGGAGCTGGTTAGCCATGGGAGCTGGTTAGTGGTGGGAGCTGTTAGTGGTGGGAGCGCTGATATCAGGACAGGAGGCACTGTGGCCTCCAGGTAATGCTTTCCGGAGATGGGGACACAGGACCCTCACAGCAAGGCAGGGCCCATGTGTAGGGGCCCCTGGGTGCAAAGGAGGACAGGAAGCCTGGGGTGGCTCTGTCAGTGCCAAGAAGGAGGTGGGCTTCGGGAGACACATGCACATGTGCATGTCACACAGGTGCAGGCACCCACACACATATGTATACACGTATGAACACAGAAACATCACAGAGACACGTGCACTGGTGTGTATGTTCATGTCACACATGTGCGCGCACATGCATGCCTGTGTGTGCATACCAGTGCACATGCATGTCATACAGATGCTTACACATGTGCACACTGGGAGACACATGCATGCATGCCTCATAGACACACCCCAACGTGGTTATGTACACACCCGCACACTGAAAGACACATGCATCGCACACATGCACAGGTGTGTACATTGGAGAAATGTGCTTTGTGTGTGTCACACAGATTCACACACTCACATACATGTGCACAGCTGAGAGCTCATTTAGAAGCAAGCTCTGTCCTGAGTCCTAAAGTACAGGAGCCACGGGGCAGGGCCACAGCAGGGCAGCCAAGGGGGCTGGAGCACGTGCCTGCTGGGTAGGGGGCATCTAGGCCCAGCCCTAAAGAGAAGGGGCGGCTCCTCGGGGCTGGGGCAGGGGAAAAACAGGATAAAGGAGCAGCAGACCCGTGCGCTCAGAGCCGAATGGGAAACAATCTCCTCCAAGCCCAGGGGGCCGTCAGGGCAGCCCAGGCTGGAGATAAGGCCACCTCCACAGCCTCCCCCCCCCCCGGTGCCAGCAGCCCCAGTGCCATCTGGGAGGTAAGGATAAAGCCAGGAGGCTGGCTTGGCGCTGAGCCCCAGGCCCCATGCGCTCACAGCCCAGAATGGACAGGGGTGCCGGGGACCAGGACAGCTGAACAGAGCCCTAGCCCCACACACCCCCACGTGTGAAGGCTGCAGGGTCGGGCACCACCAGCCACGCCCACCAAGCCGCCCAGCTGGGCTCTGCCTGCTCCAGGCCTGTGGTCTCTCTCAGAATCACGGGCTCTTCCAAGGAATTCCATGTTCCCCATGCCTCCCCCTCAGCACCCATTCCCGGAGCCACGTGTGGGGTGTGACAGGCCAGGACAGTTCTGCCCGGGAGCCAAGGCTCCTGCTGTGTCCTGAGCTGTGCACCCTTCACCCAGCTTCCATGCAGCAGCCCTTTTAAGGTCTCCCCAGGCCACGGGCCAGACAGAGCCACCTGCACACGCCTCTTGCATGGGGATGATGGCCCAGGGGACAGGAGCTTGATGTGTCCCTCTATAAGCCTCTGCACCCTACACTGACCAGCCGAACTGCCAGGTTCCCTTGGGTGGGGGCCGTCGGGGGATTCTGAGAGCACACGGGTCTGGGGGTCACGTTCATGGCGGGAAGGCACACACAGAGCGTCGACAAGGGCCTGCCTCTCCAGCAATCAGAGTCAATGCCGTGGGCACCTCCAGGCCATCCTTCCGCCCCACACTCTAGGTGGCCATGCATGGCAGGGAATGCGGCACGGTGCCCCAGGCTCCAGCGGCTGGAGGGGTTTTGTAGCCAACCTCACAGTCACCACCAGCCTCCCCCAGGCCCCTCCAGCCCCCGCGGGCCAGGCCACCAGTCACAGCCCTGACAGGGACTCCAGCTCCAGGACATGGCATGGGAGCAGCTCATGGGTGATGGTCACCACCAGCATTGCCAGGGCCCAGGGAGAGCCAGGTTTTCCTGTCCCGGAGCCCGCTCTGCCAGGGGCGAGACCCACAACGGCCGGCAGCTTGCCTGCAGGAGGCCATGTCCGCATGTGGGCGCAGGGCCCAACAGGCCTCCTCTCTCAGCAGAAACACTCACAGCCCTTCCCTCCCGGGGAGCGGCGGTGAGCAGCCTGGTGCCGCCCCCTCCTCAGGGCAGCCCAGTGACCCCGCATGTGCTGACAGCGTTCAGGGAGCGGGCAGTGGAGGGGCCCCAGCAGGCAGGAGAGCACCTGCATGGGGGCCTCGCCAGCGGTGCCTCCATCGACTTCCCAAGAACAGAGGCGGGAACTGCCAGGGCTGCAGGCAGGGGGTTCCCATTCCATTTTTAGCCGAGAGCGATGAGGCAGAATTCCCCTCCCCCCATAGCCTGGATGTAAAAATACCAGCAATGGTTTCTACAGGTTCAGCTCTCCGCTGGGGAGCCTTTCCAGGGAGCCACAGGCTGAGGGGATTGACCACGCCGTCGCCACACCGGGGGGTTCTGAGGACACACAGCGTCCAGGCCAACCCGGCGCCTGACCAAGGCCCCGCACGCCAGGTACCTCCTCTCCGGGCTGGTCCGGGGCGCAGAGAGGGGCAGGCCGCCCAGGCCACAGCCCAGGCCTCCTGGTCGCTGCTTACTACTCAGCTGCCCCTCCCTGAATGGGGACACAGGGAAGCAAGACAGAGACCAGAGCCAATCTGGAGGAGACAGGCAGCCGAGAGCCTCCGGGAACAGGCTGAGCATGACCCCGGGCGGAGGACAGAGAGCACGCACAGGGTACGGACAATGGGCAGAGGGAAGATCAGCCAGGAGGGCTGCCCCAGCCCAGGGCCCAGGAGAGAGTAGGCAACCTGAGGCACAGCCTCTGCCCTGGGCAGGACTGATAAGGGGTCTGAGTTGGGCTAGGCTGGGCCAAGGTGGCAGAAGTGGACAGTTGTTTAAAAGGAGATGGGTATCCTCAGCTCAGTTGGGCCAGGTTGGTCAATCTGGGCTATGCTCAGCCATGCTGGGCTGAACTGGGCTGAGCTGAGCTGAACTGGGCTGAACTGGGCTGAGCTGGGCTGTGCTGGACTGGGCTGGGCTGAGTTGGGCTGGGCTGAGCTGGGCTGGGCTAGGCTGAACTGGGCTGAACTGGGCTGGGCTGAGCTGGGCTGAACAGAGCTGGGCTGAGCTGGGCTGAGTGAGCTCAGCTGGGTTGAGCTGGGCTGGGCTGGGCTGGGCTGAGTGCGCTCAGCTTGGTTGAGCTGGGCTGGACTGCGCTGGGCTGTGCTGAACTGGGCTAAACTGGGCTGAGCTGAGCTGAGCTGAATGGGTTGAGCTGAGCTGAGTTGGGCTGAGCTGGGCTGGGCTGAGCTAAACTGGGCTGAACTGAGCTGAGCTGGGCTGAGCTGGGCTGAGTGAGCTCAGCTGGGTTGAGCTGGGCTGGGCTGGGCTGCGCTGAACTGGGCTGAACTGGGCTGGGCTGAGCTGAGCTGAGCTGAATGGGTTGAGCTGAGCTAAGTTGGGCTGAGCTGGGCTGGTTTGGTTAGATTGGGTTGGGTTGGGTTGGGCTGAGCTGGGTTGGGTTGAGTTGGGTTGGGTTGAGTTGGGTTGGGTTGGGTTGGGTTGCGCTGGGTTGGGTTGGGTTGGGCTGGGTTGGGTTGGGCTGAACTGGGCTGAGCTGAACTGGGCTGAACTGAGCTGAGCTGGGCTGAACAGAGCTGGGCTGAGCTGGGCTGAGTGAGCTCAGCTGGGTTGAGCTGGGCTGGGCTGAGTGAGCTCAGCTTGGTTGAGATGGGGTGGACTGGGCTGGGCTGCGCTGAACTGGCCTGAAGTGGGCTGAGCTGTGCTGGGCTGGGTGAACTCAGCTGGGTTGAGCTGGGCTGGGCTGGGCTGAGCTGGGCTGAGCTGGGCTGGGCTGAGTTGGGCTGGGCTGGGCTGGGCTGGGCTGGTCTAAACTGGGCTGGGCTGGGCTGGGCTGGGCTGAACTGGGCTGAGCTGGGCTGAGCTGGGCTGGGCTGGGCTGAACTGGGCTGAGCTGGGCTGAGCTCAGCTGGGTTAAGCTGGGCTGGGTTGGGCTGAACTGAGCTAAACTGAGCTGAGCTGTGCTGGGTTGGGTGAGCTCAGCTGGGTTGAGCTGGGCTGCGCTGGGCTGGGCTGGGCTGAGCTGGGCTGAGCTGGGCTGAGCTGGGCTGAGCTGGGCTGAACTGGGCTGGGCTGAGCTGGGCTGGGCTGAGCTAGGCTGGGCTAAACTGGGCTCGGCTGGGCTGAGCTCTGCTGGGTTTGGTTAGATTGGGTTGGGTTGGGTTGGGTTGGGTTGGGTTGGGCTGAGCTGGGTTGGGTTGAGTTGGGTTGGATTGAGTTGGGTTGGGTTGAGTTGGGTTGGGTTGGGCTGGGTTGGGTTGGGCTGGGTTGGGTTGGGCTGGGCTGAGCGGGGCTAAGCTGGGTTGGGCTGAGCTGGGCTGAACTGGGCTGAGCTGAGCTGTGCTGGACTGGGCTGGGCTAAGCTGGGCTGGGCTGAGCTGGGCTGGGCTGGGCTGAACTGGGCTGGGCTAGGCTGGGCTAGGCTGGGCTCAGCTGGGCTGGGTTATGCTGGGCTGGGTTTGATTGGATTTGGTTGGGCTGAGCTGGGTTGGGTTGAGTTGGGTTGGGCTGGGTTGGGCTGGGCTGGGCTGGGTTGAGTTGGGTTGAGTTGGGCTGGGTTGGATTGGGTTGAGTTGAGTTGGGTTAGGTTGAGTTGGGTTAAGTTGGGTTGAGTTGGGTTGGGTTGGGTTGAGTTGGGTTGAGTTGGATTGGGTTGGGTTGAGTTGGGTTGGGTTGGGCTGGGCTGGGTTGGGCTGGGTTGGGCTGGGTTAGGCTGGGTTAGGCTGGGTTAAGTTGGGCTGGGTTGGGTAGGGTTGAGTTGGGTTGGGTTGGGTTGGGTTGGGCTGAGCTGGGTTGGGTTGGGCTGGGTTGAGTTGGGTTGAGTTAGGCTGGACTGGGTTGGGTTGGGTTCGGTTCGGTTGGACTGGGTTGGGTTGGGCTGGGTTGCATTTGGTTGAGTTGGGTTGGGTTGGGTGGGTTGAGTTGGGTTGGGTTGGGTTGGGTTGGGTTGGGCTGAGCTGAGTTGGGTTGGGCTGAGTTGGGCTGGGCTGGGCTGGCCTGGCCTGGCTGGGCTCTACCTGGTCCAATAAGATAGGCCTATTTCTTGAGATCCACTTGTCTTGGCTTAGTTGTGCTAATGGAGTCCCACCCCAAGGAAGGTTGTCCTTGGCTGGCGGGCTAAGCTGGGCTGAGACAGAGGCATTTGGTGTAACTTGTAGACTCGGATAAGGTGAGTGTCATGGCTTGAAGTGTTCTATTCTGGGCTGACCTGGCCAAGATGGACCCGGGTGGGCTCCCTGGAGCTGAGCTGGGCTGGCTGCACAGAGCTGGGCCCGGCCCGATGGGCTGAGGTCTGGGGTTCCCAGGCCAGGGCGGGGCAGGCAGAGTCACCTGCTGGGGGCGGGCCTGAAGCAGACTCCCTGGGGCGGCCAGCAGGGAAGCCTGGCTGGTCAGTGAGGGGTGGGGTGAAGGGGCACCCTCAACTGCAGAGACCCCACCCCAATGAACAGGAGGTGGGGGTGGGATGGACCACACTCATGATTTCTAGGGGTTGGGGCCTCTGGACCCCAGGCCTTGATGGGGGGCTGAGGGGGGGGGCAGAGGAGACATCTTGCTGATCCTGGGAGTCTCAGGGACTCTGCTTCGCAGTGTGGGGAGGGGCGGGGGGGCGATGGCTCTGAGCCTCTGCTGCCTGAGGAGCAGAGAGCTTCCCCGGGGGTGGGTGGCATTTGCTGCCACTCAGGACTCAGGGGTCTGACCAGGGGTTTGACCAGGGGTACCACCGGCTCGTTTGTGGCTCATTCCAGTTCCTCCCAGACGCCTGTGCCACTCGGGACCGAGGGGTCCGATCAGGGGCGGGGCAGCAGCATCTGGAGGCACAGGCTTCGCCATAGGCATCTGGGAGGAACCAGGATGAGCCCCAAACGAGCCTGCGGCTCCGTGCCCCGGGCTGGAATGGGGGCCCATGCTCCCTCTCAGACTCCCGGGGCCCTAGAGTGGCTGCCCAAGTCCAAGGCTGCCAGCACTGATGGGCTGGTTCCATCCACAGAGACCATGAAGAACCCAGATGTCTTCCCCTTGGCCCCCTGCTCCAAAGACCCCGCCGAGGGCGCCGCCTCCGTGACGCTGGGCTGCCTGGTCAGGGACTACTTCCCAGGGCCGGTCACCGTGACCTGGGACACAGGGTCCCTGACAACAAGTGTCACGACCCTCCCCGTCGCCTTCAGCCTGAACTCCAGCCTCTACACCACCAGCAGCCACGTGACAGTCTCTGGCGAATGGGATGAACAGCGGTTAACCTGCCGTGTGGAGCACCCTGGATCCGCACCAATCAACGTGACCATATCCCCAGGTAGGCCCAGGCCCGCGGGCGGCGCGGGTCAGGACGGGAGGAGGGTGGCGGAGGGGCTGTCTGAGCGCCGGGGACTCTGGGCCCGGAGGGGGCTCAGAGGCTCAGAGACGCCTCCATAGGGCCGTCGCCTCTGTCCTCAGCATGCAACGCGAACGTCACCCTGCCCAAGGTGGGGATCTTCCACTCGTCCTGCGACCCCAGCGGCAACCCCCACACCCCCATGCAGCTGCTGTGCCTCATCCCCGGCTTCGCCCCGGGCGACCTCAAGGTCACCTGGCTGGTGGACGGACAGCCCGCGAACCTGTACCAGAACACTGGCTCCGCCAGCTGGGAGGGCGCGCCAGCCTCCACCTTCAGTGAGCTCTACGTCAGCCAGGGCGAGTGGCTGTCCCGGAAAACCTACACCTGCCAGGTCAGCCTGCATGGCTGCAAGGTTAAGGCTGAAGCCAGCGCCTGCCTAGGTACAGCCCTCCCCGCGCCCACACCCGCCTCACAGGGTCGGTGGGGCTGGGCGCGGCCTCACACAGCCCCTCCGCACCCACCAGAGCCCGAGCCCCGCGGCGTGAGCGTCTACGTGATCCCGCCCAGCCCCCTGGACCTGTACGTGCACAAGTCGCCCAAGGTCACCTGCCTGGTGGTGGACTTGGCCAGCCTGGAGGACATGAGGCTGCAGTGGTCCCGGGAGGGTGGGGGCCTCCTGACCCAGGCCACCCAGAGCATCAAGCACCACTTCAACATGACCTACTCCGTCACCTCCACCCTGCCCGTGGACGCGGGCGACTGGGTCGAGGGCGAGACCTACCAGTGCAACCTAAGCCACCCGGACCTGCCCCGGCCCATCGTGCGCACCATCGCCAAGGCCCCAGGTGAGCGGGCGGGCCAGGGGAGGCGGGCGGGCCCCGCCGGAGCCGGAGCCAGAGCCGGCTGACCCCATGCCCACCCACAGGCAAGCGTGCTGCCCCCGAGGTCTTCGTGTTCCCGCCGCCCGACGAGCAGGGGGCCCAGGACACGCTCACCCTCACCTGCTTGATCCAGGGCTTCTTCCCTGCCGACATCTCGGTGCAATGGCTGCAGGGCAACGCCCTGATCACCAGTGACCGACACGCCACCACGCAGCCCCTCAGGAACCGGGGGGGCAGCCCCACCTTCTTCGTCTTCAGCCGCCTGGAGGTCAGCCGGGCCGAGTGGGAGAAGAAGAGCAAATTCACCTGCCGAGTGACTCACGAGGCTCTGGGCGGCTCTCGGACCCGCGAGCATTCGGTGTTCAAAGGCTCTGGTAACTAAGGCCTGCCTCCCGCCCGCCCCTCCAGGGCGCCCTGCTGTCAATAAACTCAGTGCCAGCTCAGAGCCAGTGCGCTCGTTCTTGAGGGGGTGGGCGGAGGGACGGGGTGTCTGGCACAGAGAAAAGGACTCCGAGAGGCGACGGGAGGGTTGGGCGAGGTTCTGTCCACCATCCTCCCGCAACCCCCACGCATCCTGCCCACTCCAAGGGGCCTGGGAACCAGAGGGTGGCCGGAGAGGGCCATGGGACTCAGCTCCGCCCACAGCCCCTACCTCTCCAGAGGCCCTGGGGGCCCTGGTCTCCACCCCGACTCCTGCTGGCCCCCCTGGACAGACAAGCTCCCCAGGCCCAGCTGCACACACAGGCCCTCTGGGTGGAGGGACAGGCTGATTATGATGCCCAATCAGGTGCCCACATGCAGGGAACCAGGCTGCCCCAGTCCCCCGTCAGCCCTACTGCCATCCCGAGCACCATGGGCAGGGGCAGGCCCAACCTGCGTGGCCCAGGGCTGAGCCCGGCACCCTGTCCCTCACCTCACTCCACCCTGTCCCTCACCTCACTCCACCCTGTCCCTCACCTCATCTGCTCTGACTGTCCCTGGGAGAGGCCGGCCCTCACAAGCACACACCGTGGGCCTCACACGCAGTCACACCTGCCGTGCCGGCCCAACAGCGCCACCCACCGCCAGCCCCCCTGCTCCATGCAGGCAAATGCTTCACATGTGCGCTCCTGGTGGCCTCCCCTGGCCTATCCCTAACCAGGCCACCCCGAACCTTTGCTCCCCATCATGCCTGGGCCACGGAACCCAACATGGACATGGAGAGGACCCCCTTGGCTGGGAGCCCAGCAGATCTCCCCCAAACCCTCCCTGCCAGCATCCACAAACAGACACATACATGGACACAAGCACACACACTGATGCACAGGACACAGGCACAGACACACACATGGACACACACACAGACACCTACATACAGAGATACACATAGATGCAATGCACAGACACGAACTGACATGCTAACACAGAGAGACACACGTGAACACATATGGATGCATACACTGACGCGTATAGACACACTGACACACATGGGGCACACATGCACTCGGGAAGTGGGCTCTGTCCCACAGCCCAGAGCAGCCTGCTTGCCCCATCCCAGGGCCTGAAGACTGTAGGGATCAGAGTCAGGGACCAAGCACACCCCTACCCCAAGCTCTAGTGCACGTCTAACAGCCCAGACCCCCCCCCACTCCATCCTGTGCGCACGCACACACACACACACACACACACTCACATATGCACCCACGCATGTGCGCCCTAGCTAGCAGCACCCATGAGCATTGAAAGCAGAACACCCAAGGAGGGCACGTGGGCACGCCTCACTCCCCAAGGCCGGAGGCCGAGGGACAGCACTGGCCCATGAGCCGGGGCAGCTCGGCCAGCGTGGCCAGGCCAGCCCCACGGAGCGACAGCCCAGGCTGCGGGCTCAGACCGCCAGCGGGCTCAGGGCGGCGGGCTGAGTGCAGTTTAGAGAGTCTCTGGGCCACAAGCAAGGAGCTGAGCGAGCACGGGGCTGCGTGGACCCCATCCTCCCGGGGGGGGCAGAACAGGAGCTGAGGTGAGGGCCACGGTCTGGGGAGGGAGGCCAGGGGTCTGGACGCAGCCTGAGGGTGGAGGGAGAGAAAAGGCGCTACTGAGGCGGGGCAGTGGGCAGCGGGCAGTGGGCAGTGGGCAGCGGGCAGCAGGCAGCGGCCACCCTGGGCCGGGCCAGGCAAGGCCTCAGACCCCCAGGTGGGCCAGCTGCTCTGGGAAGAGGCCATGAGGCTGAACAGGGACTGCCTGAACCCCAGGCTGCAGGGCCCTGTGCTGCCCACACCCAGGCCGGGGGCTGACTGACCCCACACCCAGGCGGGGGGCTCACTGACCCCACACCCAGGCCGGGGGCTCACTGACCCCACACCCAGGCGGGCTGACTGACCCCACGCCCAGGCTGGGCTGACTGACCCCCACGCCCAGGCTGGGCTGACTGACCCCCACGCCCAGGCTGGGCTGACTGACCCCACACCCAGGCGGGGCTGACTGACCCCACGCCCAGGCTGGGCTGACTGACCCCACACTCAGGCCGGGGGCTGACTGACCCCACGCCCAGGCGGGGGGCTGACTGACCCCACACCCAGGCGGGGCTGACTGACCCCACGCCCAGGCCGGGCTGACCCACCTGCGCCCGCAGAGCTGGACCCGCAGGACGTGTGCGTGGGGGCGGCCGAGGCGGAGGAGCTGGATGGGCTGTGGCACAGCCTCTTCGTCTTCATCGCCCTCTTCCTGCTCAGCGTGACCTATGGCGCCTCCGTCACCCTCTTCAAGGTGGGCCCGCCCCCAGGGCCGGGAGGCAGGAGACAGGAGGTGACAGACGGGCAGGGCCCTCATTCCTGCACGCCCACCTCGCAGGTGCAGTGGGTCTTGGGCGCCGTCCTGCAGGGGCCGCCCCGGGCCTCCCCCGACTACGAGAACATCGAGGACACCGCGTGGCCTGCAGTCCGGGCCCGAAGCTGCTGAGCGGCCTCGCTGCCCTCCTCCCCACCCTGAGCGTCCTGAGGCCGCGCCCTGCCTGAGGCAGACGCACCTCCAAGGGGCCCAGGTCCGGGATCCATCCACAGCTCACCGGCATCCGGAAGGTTCCAGCTCAGGCCCAAGGCCCAGGCACCCAGGGCACCTGCCAATCACGGCCCCACTCCCACCCCATCTGCCCTCCCCGCATGGCCCGGGCTGCACCCATGGGGGCAGACACTCTGGGCCCCCCGAGGTCGGGCCGCTCCCATCCTTCCTGGACAGCTCCTGCACCACAGTAAGGCCTAGAGCCACGGCCTGCCTTCCGCCCCGAGTCCAGAGCCCAACCAGCCCGGTCCAGGGTCCAAGCGCAACACCCCAGGTCCAAAGAGCCAAGCCCAGGACTCAGAGTCCAGCCCAGCCCGAGGTCTCCCTCCCCGACCTCCCTCCCAGGTCTGGAGGCCCTGCCCCTGGGGCCTGGGCCCTCTGCTCGCCCTTCCTGCGTCCACCTCACCCTCCCTGCAGCATGTGGAGGCACGGAAGCCCTTCTGGGGAGAGGCCTGAGACGGCGTGGGCTGTGGGCAGGGCCCCAGGCGGAGAAGGGGTCCCCCAGGCGGAGAAGGGCTCTCACGGGGTCCACACAGTAGCCACTCAGTCCAGCGGCCCCACCCACCACCTCCCACTCCGGCTTGACAGTTCGGCTGGCTTCCCTTTGGGTTTCTTGGTAAAGTTCTCTTTTTCCAATTCCATGTCCTTGTGTGTACTTTGGGGGCAGTGCCTGTGGTCCCGTGGGTGGTCAGACGAGGGCACAGGGCACTGCTGGGGCTGAAGGGCCCTTTGACACCCAAGAAACACCCCGCCTGGCCCGTCACCCCCTCGCTGGTCTGCAGCCCAGGCTCGCTGCGCCTTCCCACACTGATACTGAAGCCAGCACCCCGCACCGACCCCGTGATCAGTGCAGGCCACGGAGACGCAGCTCCCATCATCAGGTGGGGCCAAAGTCAGCCTCCCGTCCACTGAGCACACACACAGCCCTGTCCTGGACCACGCCCAGGCCTCAGGCCCTGCCACCGCCTCCCAGCCCTCCCAGCAGCAGGAGGCTGCCTCCCGGCCCCTCCCACCCCTTCCTCCCCCTGTGACTCCCACAGTGACCTGAAGGGTAACTCCAAAGCTGGGTCCACATCCCCCCGGAACCTGTGCTGGAACCGTATTTAGAAAAAGCATCCTTGTAGACGTGACTGAAGTTGAAGGTCTTCAGATAAGAGCATCCAGCAGCCCAGAGTCCGCTGGCGAGCGTCATTCGGAGAGGAGAGGAGAGGCCAACACAGCGGAGACAGCGCTGAATCCCCCGGCCGAGGGACGCGGAGCCCGGAGGCGGGGCGTGGGCCTCCGGAGAGCGTGCTGCCCTGTCCACTCGGGGGTGGGCATCTGGCCTCCAGGCTGAGAATGAATCTCTGTTTAAAGACACATAGCCTGTGTCCTTGGCCACGGGCGCCCCACAACTTAGCCACGCAGTGCCCCCCCCCTTCCAAAGAAGCCCCTGGAGGACCCGTCCCCAGCTCGCCCCTCCCGGAGGGACCTGGAGCAGCCCAACAGCCGGGACGTGCAGGGCCCAGGTCAGCTCAGGCCTCTGCCAGCCGCTGCTGCCCTCACAACCCGAGGTCCAATCCACGGCCCCCAAGTCACACGCCGTCTGCACCCACAGTGGGCCACGCCTTCCTGTGTGAGCCTGGCCGAGTCCCCCCACCGGCCCACGGCCTCCCTTGGTTTTGTCCATGCCAGGCACTGTGCCAGCCATGAGGCCCCGTCACGCATTCCTTGCTGGCATCCCCTGACCCCTGGGGCCAGGCTTTGGACCTCCTGAAGGGGCATGGTCTTGGGGTTTCCAGGCAGGCAAGAAGGCTGAGCCGGCCCTACCTGGTTTGGCTCAGTGGATAGAGCATCAGCCTTGGACCAAAGGATCCCAGGTTCAATTCTGGTCAAGGGCACGTACCTGTGTGGCAGGCTCCTCCCCAGCCCAGGCCCAGTGATGTGTTTCTCTCACATCAATATTGCTCTCTGTCTCTCTTCCACTCTCCCTAAAACTCAATGGAAAAATATCCTGGGGTGATGACGGGTAACAACAACAAAAGAAAGATGGCAGAGCTGCCCAGACTGGTTTGGCTCAGTGGATAGGGCATCGGCCTGCAGACTGAAGGGTCCCAGGTTCGATTCCAGTCAAGGGCATGTACCTTGGTTGTGGACACATCCCAGATAGGAGGTGTGCAGGAGGCAGCTGAACCGATGTTTCTCTCTCATCGATGTTTCTAGCTCTCTACCCCTCTCCCTTCCTCTCTGTAAAAAATCAATAAAATATATTTAAAATAAAATAAAAAGAAGGCGGAACTGCCAGACCCTCATCCCCAGGCAGACAGCGCTGGTACCGGAGGCTGTGCAGGCGGCATCAGGTCAAAACCCAGGCAGGCCGAAACGGCTTGGCTCAGTGGATAGAGCGTCGGCTTGGGGACTGAAGGGTCCCAGGTTCGATTCCAGTTAAGGACATGTGCCTTGGTTGCAGGCACATCCCCAGTAGAAGGTTTGTAAGAGGCCGCTGATCGATGATTCTCTGTCATCGATGTTTCTAACTCTCTATCCCTCTCTCTTCTTCCTCTCTGTAAAAAATCAATAAAAATATATTTTAAAAAAAATAAACAGGTGGCCTGGGGCCATGGGGCCCTGGGGTCCTAGAATCACCCAACGGTTCTGAGGCGCCCCAGGCTCCCCGCCTCTGTCCACCCTCTGCCTCCAGCTCCGGCTGCCCTGGGCTCTGACCCCTGTGAGGAGCTGACCTCCTGGGGCAGCGTCACTGACCCACAGGTGCGCTTTCTGGAAGGGACAGTCAGCACCTTCTGGATGTGAAGAAATGACTAACGGATAAACACAGGTACAAGCCAGGCCCAGCTGCCACTGTGTGTCCAGGCCGGGCTGCGTCCTGGGAGGGGGGGTTACCAGGGGACCCCCTGGGGCCTGTGGGGAGCCCTGGATGGGAAGACGGGCAGAGGTGGGGCGAGGCAGCATGTGGCTGCCCCAACCTTCAGGGGGGCCTCGCTCACACCCTGGCTTCAGTCTGGGCCCCAGATGCTCACAGGCATGCCAGGCCAGAGTGTCTGCTCACTTGCCCACCCTGTGGCCTGCTTGCCCAGCCCTGTGCCCGGGACCCCCGCCCCTCGGCCCTCACAATCTCCCCCCGGGGCCACCTCAGCCAGTCCCTTGGCTCCCACTGCACTGCCCCGGCCTCTGTGTCCCTGCAGCTCGGCCCCCGGCCCAGCCCCATGAGCAGCCACCCGGAGCCGGGACCCACCACCACAGGCCCAGGCTCCTGGGGTCACAGCCCAGGCCACACACACCTGGCCTCGCCACAGCCAGACCACAGACCAGACATGACGTGCAGACGGGCAGCAGAGACTGTGGGACAGGAAGTGGTGAGTGACCCCATCTAGGGTCATGACACGGTCTGAAGCCCCTCTCCAGCCTGGCCCTCAGCATCAGCCTTCCGCAGAGCCGAGCGAGGGCCAGCAGAGGCAGGGATCTCTGAGCCACACAGCCTCGGGCA
Source organism: Pipistrellus nathusii (assembly GCA_963693515.1). Classification (NCBI taxonomy): domain Eukaryota; kingdom Metazoa; phylum Chordata; class Mammalia; order Chiroptera; family Vespertilionidae; genus Pipistrellus; species Pipistrellus nathusii. The sequence goes on from OY882858.1 coordinate 988,967, forward strand.
GGGCCAGCTGTCCAGGAGGCCTGGGGCTCTTGGCCTCAGACCCTCCAGCAGCCTCGAGCAGGTGGGTCCTGGATGCTGCCCCATCCCCTCCTCCATCAGGGGCTCTGATCCTTCCTGGGACCAGGGATGTGGAAAACAGGCACTGAGACAGAGGAGAGAGCAACAGCAGGCAGGACCAAGAGCCAGAAGACTACAGGGCAGGACGCTCTACCCTGACAGGGGCTGAGCTGAGATATTATGGCCTAGGCTGAGCTGGGTGAGCTGTGCTGAGTGAACTGGGCTGAGCTGGGTGAGCTGGGCTGAGTGAACTGGGCTGAGCTGGGTGAGCTGGGCTGAGTGAGCTGGGCTGAGCTGGATGAGCTGGGCTGAGTGAACTGGGCTGAACTGAGCTCAGCTGAGCTGGGCTGGGCTAGGCAGGACTGAACTGGACTGAGCTGAGTTGAGCTAAACTGGCATGAGCTGGTCTGAGCCAGGCTGAGCTGAGTAAACTGGGCTGAGATAGGATGAACTGGGCTGAGCTGGGCTGAGTGAACTGGGCTGAATTAAGCTAAGCTGAGCTGAGCTGGGCTGAACTGGGCTGAGCTGGGCTGGGTTGAGCTGGGTGAACTGGCTGAACTGGGCTTGAGCTGAGCTGAGCTGAGTGAACTGGGCTGATCTGGGCTGATCTGGGCTGAGTGAGCTGAGCTGAGCTGTGCTGAGATGAGTGAACTGGGCTGAGCTAGGCTGAACTGAGGTGGATGAACTGGGCTGAGCTAGGATGAACTAGGCTCTACTGGGCTGGGCTGAGCTGGGCTGGGTGAACTGGGCTGAACTGGGCTGAGTTGGGCTGAGCTGATCTGGGTTGAGCTGGGCTGGGCTGAACTGGGCTGGGTGAACTAGGCTGAACTGGGCTGAGCTGGGCTGAGCTGGGCTGAGCTGGGCTGAGCTGGGCTGAACTGGGCTGAGCTGGGCTGAGCTGGGCTGAGCTGGGTGAACTGGGCTGGGCTAAGCTGAGCTGGGCTGAGCTGGGCTGGGCTGGGCTGGACTGAGTTGGGCTGAACTGGGCTGAGCTGAGCTGGACTGGGCTGATCTGGGCTGAACTGGGCTGAGCTGGGCTGAGCTGGGCTGATCTGAGCTGAGCTGGGCTGAGCTGGGTGAACTGGGCTGGGCTGAGCTGAGCTGGGCTGACCTGAGCTGGGCTGGGCTGATCTAGGCTGAGTTGGGCTGAGGTGAGTGAACTGGACTGGGCTGGGCTGGGCTGAGGTGGGTGAACTGGGCTGAACTGGGCTGAGCTGAGCTGAGCTGGGCTGGGCTGAGCTGAGCTGAGCTGAGCTGGGCTGAGCTGGGCTGAGCTGGGCTGAGCTGGGCTGAGCTGAGCTGGACTGAGCTGAGCTGGGCTGGGCTGGGCTGGGCTGAGTTGGGCTGGGTGAACTGAGCTGGACTGGGCTGAGCTGGGCAGGGCTGAGCTGGGCTCAGCTGAGCTGAGCTGAGTTGAGCTGGGCTGAGCTGGGCTGAGCTGGGCTGAGCTGAGCTGAGCTGGGCTGGGCTGAGCTGAGCTGAGCTGGGCTGACCTGGGCCGAGCTGGACTGGACTGGGCTGAGCTGGGCTGGGCTGAGCTGGGCTGAGCTGAGCTGAGCTGAGCTGGGCTGAGCTGGGCTGGGCTGAGCTGGGCTGGGCTGGGCTGAGCTGGGCTGAGCTGAACTGGGCTGAACTGGGCTGAGCTGAGCTGAGCTGGGCTGACCTGGGCCGAGCTGGGCTGGGCTGGGCTGAGTTGAGCTGAACTGGGCTGAGCTGAGGTGGGCTGGGTTGAGCTGGGCTGAACTGGGCTGAGCTAGGCTGAGCTGGGCTGATCTGAGATGAGCTGGGCTGAGCTGAATGAACTGGGCTGGGCTGAGCTGAGCTGGGCTGACCTGAGCTGAGCTGGGTGACCTGAGCTGGGCTGGGCTGATCTAGGCTGAGTTGGGCTGAGGTGAGTGAACTGGACTGGGCTGGACTGGGCTGAGCTGGGCTGAGCTGGGCTGAGCTGAGCTGAGCTGGGCTGAACTGGGCTGAGCTGGGCTGAGCTGAGCTGGACTGAGCTGAGCTGGGCTGGGCTGGGCTGAGTTGGGCTGGGTGAACTGAGCTGGACTCGGCTGAGCTGAGCTGGGCTGGGCTGAGCTGAGCTGAGCTGGGCTGACCTGGGCCGAGCTGGGCTGGACTGGGCTGAGCTGAGCTGGGCTGACCTGGGCCGAGCTGGGCTGAGCTGGGCTGGGCTGAGCTGGGCTGAGCTGAGCTGAGCTGAGCTGAGCTGAGCTGGGCTGAGCTGGGCTGAGCTGGGCTGAGCTGAGCTGGGCTGAGCTGGGTGAATTGGGCTGGGCTAAGCTGAGCTGGGCTGGGCTGGGCTGGGCTGAGCTGGGTTGAGCTGAGCTGGGCTGGTTTGAACTGGGCTGAGTTGGGCTGCACTGGGCTGAGCTGAGCTGGGCTGGGTGAACTGGGCTGAGTGAACTGGGCTGGCTGGGCTGGGCTGAACTGGGCTGAGCTGGGCTGAGCTGTGCTGAGCTGGGCTGAGTTGGGCTGAGATGAGTGAACTGGGATGGGCTGAGCTGAGCTGGACTGAGTTGGGCTGAGCTGGGCTGAGCTGGCTACCAGCTGGCGAATGGGAGGAGATGGGTTCAGTATAGATCACCTGCAGAGACAGTTCCCCACTCAGATGCCTCTGTGTTTCCTGGGCACATGAGGGCCGTGCACTCTCAGATGTGCCTGTGCCCTCTCTGCTCCCACCAATGTCCCTGAGGGAATCGGGAACAGACAAGGGTGGCCTGTGTGCCCAGCCTGTCTGGGTGGGACACCTCACAAGGCTGGTTAGGTTGAGTCTCTGAGTTTCGTAGGCCCTGGGGTGGACCTCTGCTTGCCAGGGCCTGCGGTGGTTTGCAGAGGGAATGGCTAGACTGGACTCTGACCAGGGAACTCTGAGCCGCCAACATAAGCCCAGGCCCCTCTCCTCTGCGTGTCCCCCAGCACAGCAGGCTGGCCCTCAGGGCAGGCCAGTTACAGGGCCAGACCCCTCAGTGCTCCCCTGTGTCTCCCTCTGGGCCCACCTTTCATGACCCCCAAACTCTGAGAGACATGGCCATGCCCACTGCACAAAGGGAGAGGAGGCCCCCAAGGGGCCCATAGACCCAGCTGGTCCATGGTCCATGTGGGTAACGTGGCTCCATCCTCACGTGGCCTGTGTAAGGAGCATGTCCCGGTCCACGTGCTGCAACTCTGAGCAGCGTGCCCAGAAACAGTGCGGCTGGACTCGATGGCCAGTCCCTGCCAGGTGCCCGTCCTTCAGGCTGAGTGACCCGGGGGTCGTCACTCGCCCTCCCGGGGGCTGTTCACCTAGGGCAGAGGCAGTGGGCTTCGTCCTCTCCGTGTGGGGCTGTCAGGGGTCTCACGGCGTGTCCTGTGTTGCAGCGAACAACCCCACCCGCCCCACCCTCTTCCCAATGACCTTCCGGAGCACCACACCGACCGACCCGGTGGTCATCGGCTGCCTGGTCCAGGACTTCTTCCCATCAAAGCCCATGGACGTGACCTGGGACAGCAGCGGGCCAGGCTCCTCCATCAGCACCGTCCTCCCCATATTCACCTCCCGGGGCCTCTACACCATGGTCAGCCAGCTGACCCTGCCGGCCAGCCAGTGCCCGGCGAGAGGATTCTTGAAGTGCCACGTGAGGCACAACTCCAGCCCCAGCCAGACGGTGGATGTGCCCTGCTCAGGTCAGAGGTCGGGCTAGGGCGGGGTGGGGGCCATCAGGTTCCTATGGTGGAACCACCACGCCCACCAGGGCTCCTCTCACACAGGAGGGGGCTCAGGCGGGCCCCCCGCAGAGGCTGGGAGAGAGTGAGGGTGGGAATGTGGCCCAGGGGCACTGAGGGCTCTACCTCCCTCTCAATTATACCAGACCCACCAACACCGCAGCCGAATGTATGCCCCCACTGCCAGCCCCGCCTGACCCTGCACCCGCCGGCCCTTGAGGACCTGCTGCTGAATTCCAATGCCAGCCTCACGTGCACACTGAGTGGCCTGAGCAACCCCAACAATGCCAGCTTCACCTGGCAGCCCACCGGTGGGAAGGAGGCCATCCAGCAGGCCCCGCAGCAAGACACCTGCGGCTGCTACAGCGTGTCCAGCATCCTGCCAGGCTGCGCCGAGCCGTGGAACCGCGGGCAGAGCTTCTCCTGCACCGCCAGCCACCCTGAGGCCACCAGCCTGCTCACCGCCACCATCGCCAGAGACTCAGGTGGGCCGGGCCCTGCCCTAGGGTCACCCCACACCCCACGGTGGGCCAGGCGTCCCCCTAAGCCTGCCTGCCCCCCCCCGGCACCCACTCACATTCTAGAGAGAAAAACTGGGCACAGGTACCCCACGGGCTGAGGGGCTCTGTCCTCCCTGACCGGCCCCTGACCGGCTCCTCTGCCCCCAGGGAGCACCTTCCCACCCCAGGTCCACCTGCTGCCGCCGCCCACGGAGGAGCTGGCCCTCAACGAGCTGGTGACGCTGACGTGCGTGGTGCGGGGCTTCTACCCCGGAGACGTGCTGGTGAAGTGGCATCATGAGAACCAGGAGCTGCCCCGAGAGAAGTTCCAGACGTGGAGCCCGCTGCCCGAGGACAGCCAGGACGGCGCCAAGTTCATCACGACCAGCGTGCTGCGCGTGGAAACGGAGGCGTGGAAGAACGGGGACAACTTCTCCTGCACGGTGGGCCACGAGGCCCTGCCCCTGGGCTTCACACAGAAGACCATCAACCGCCTGGCGGGTAAACCCACCCACGTCAACGTGTCCGTGGTCATGTCCGAGGTGGAAGGCATCTGCTACTGAGCCGCCCGCCCCCGCCCCGCCCTTGAATAAACTCCGTGCTCACCCAAAGCAGCCACCATCCCTCCAGTGCCTGTCTTGACCCTCTTAGCCGGGCACCTCGGGGGTGGGGGGAGCCCTCGCGCGCACGTGTGTATGTGTGTGCGAGCGCGCGCGCGCGTGAATGTATGTGCCTGAGTGTGAGCGTGAGTGTGAGCATGTGAGCATGAGTGTGAGCGTGCGTGTGAGCATGTGAGCGTGAGTGTGAGCGTGAGTGTGAGCACCTGAGTGTGAGCGCCTGAGTGTGAGCGTGTAAGTGTGAGTGTGCGTGTGAGTGCTTGGTGCACAGTGCTTGAGGCCAAGATGGAGTGAAGCCTGAGGCTGGCAGAGCCCTGGAGGAATACACGGCATGGTGGGCCCTGAGGCACGGACACCATGGAAGGTCCTACTTGTCTCAGAAGCCGCCTCGAGGCGTAGCGGGAGGGAGAGAGGCAGAAGAGAGCAGGACAGCCAGGGCAGGGTCTGTGCCAACCTGCCAGGCCAGGGCGTGAGGGGAAGGCATGGAAGAAGGGCTGGGTTCCAGGGCCCCTCACCCCCAGCACCACACAGAGATGCAGGCCAGCCCACTGATTCACAAGGAAAGGGACTGCACACCGGGGGTGCACATGGATGTGCACACATGTTCTCCACATACTCACACATTGATACAGACACACACACACACACACACACACACACACACACACACACTGAGCCTTGCAGGTGCAGGAAGTTCATGGCCCAGGCCCAGCTTCGGGAAGGCAAGGGGAGTCCCCATCCAAGCCCTCAGCGGGTTTTCCCCAGGCCCAGCACTCTGTCCCAGGTCACTCCTGGCCAAACCACAGGGCATGGGCAGGTGTGAGGAGGGGCAGAGAAACAGCTCCCACCAGGACCCCTCTCATCTTCTGTGTGGGGCCTCTGGCAAGGGGAATGCAGGGGGACCATAATGGAAAGGGCAGTCCCATGACCACCTGTGACACGGGGCCCCAGGGCCCCACAAGGGGGCAGCGAGGGCCCTGCTCTTGTCTTAGAGACCTTCTGGGCCTCCCCAGGGGACCTGGCCTTCGGGCTACCTCCCTCTGTTCCCAGGGCCAAGGTCAGGGGAGAACTCCTAACGACCCTGCCCACTGGTCCCCTCTCGAAGGTCCAGTCTCCCAAGGGCAGTGGGGAGAGCAAGGTGTTGGTGCAGGAATGCTGCCATAGTGAAGGTGCCCCAGTCACCAGGGACCCTTAGGAGCTTCCTGAGGAGATGGGGGAAGGAGGAGAAATCAATTGATGAGGGGCTGAACCAGCAGATGGACAGAGGGCAGATAGGTGGATGGACTGTAGGATATACAACGGACGAAAGGATGGACAGATGGATGGGGGATGGATGGATGGATGGATAATGAATGGAGGATGGATAGTGAATGAATAATGGATAGGTGGTTGAGTGGGTAGACGGATGGATGGCCGAATGAATGGATAATTGGATGTATCAGCATGTGACAAGGGCTGTGACAGCATAGGACAGCCTAGGACCCAATTCTATGCCCTAGGATGGCAGTCTGCCCTAGGATCCTGAAGCCAGCACGGCTGCCTGGCCTTCACTGGGCCCTCCTTCATGCTCCTTCTAGCCTGTCAGCTACATTCCCTGGGAGGGGGACAGAAGGCCCTGGTCACGCCCACCCAGCCCTCAGCATATGAACCTCAGCCCCAGATCCACGCCTCAAAGTGGGGCAGCTGGAAGGTGGGCTCGTCCATCCGCTCCGGCCCCTTCAGGGCCCAGGCTGGCTCAGCCGAGAGCAGGGGTGTGGCAAGGACACAGATAGGCCTTGGGCTCGAGCTCTCCTTGGAGCAGCAAAGGCAGTGCCCACCCTCCCGCCCTGCCAGCTCCAGCTCCCTAAGGTGGGCCAAGACCCTTCCAGACAGCCCCTGTGGACATCTCGAGCCGCCATGGCCCCAGCCCCTTCCCCGGGCACCTGCCACCTCCTCTCCAAGGCCGCCTCGCCTGTGAATTAGGAACCACACTGCTGTGCCCCGACCCTGGGGTGCGGGGAGAGGAGGGGAGGGCGATGGCTCGGCCCACACCCACGCAGGCACACGCCTCGCGGGCCCAGGCCTGGCAGACTCTCGGTGTCTTGCAGGCTTCCAGGAGTGGCTTCCTTGTGTGCTGATAGACCGGTCCCAGGAGGACCGGGAGGAGGACGCCCCAGGAGCCAGCCTGTGGCCCACCACGGTCACCCTGCTCACCCTCTTCCTGCTCAGCCTCTTCTACAGCACAGCGCTGACCGTGACGAGTGTCCGGGGCCCACCCAGCAGCAGGGAGGGCCCCCCGTTCTGAGCTGGAGCCAGCCAAGCACAGGTGGGGGCAAGGAGACAGCGTGGTGGGCTACCGTGCCATGGGGCCCCTGGCTAGCAGGGAAGCAGATGCCACGGGGGGTCTGGACTCTGAGGGAGGCCGTCCCTCACGGACATCAAGGACATGGGCAGGCCGGGCCCAGAGCTCAGATGTCCCCCCTACGGGGTCAGGGAATCTGCTTCTCACCAGGTGCATTCGCTGCAGGTTCCATCCAGTCTGCCTGAGCCAGCCCGGGGCAGGGGGGGCATTGGCCAGGACCCTGCCCCCTCAGGAGCGGCCCCAGGCCTGACCCTCCTGTGTTTTCAAGAAGGAGCATGGAAGAGCCTCCCAGAGCCCCAGCGGACCCCAGAGCCAAGCCCAGCTGGAAGCACCCGCCCATCCCACACGGCCTTCCTGGCACAATAAACTGTGACAAGCACAGAGGCTCTCTGACTCTGAATGAGGGGAGGGTGCGGGGGCCGGGGGAGGCTCGGGGAGAAGCGTACCAACCTCATGACCCAAGGCAGGTTCACAGTGAACATGGAGACGGGGCCCCCTGCCAAAGCCTCCAGACCAGTTCCCGCATAAGGCACAGGTGTGAGCAAAAGCAGGTCTCACCAAGGGGAGTGCAAACAAGATCCTCACGGGAAGGGGCCCAGCTCCCTGGTCCTTGTCATGGGCACTGGGGCTGATCACTGGGCCCCGGTCCTTGTCACTGGGGCCGAGTCCTTGTCACTGGACCCTGATCTAGATCACTGGGCCCTGGTCCTGATCCCTGAGCCCTGGTCCAGGTCACTGGGCCCTGGTCCGGGTCACTGGGCCCTGGTCACTGAGCCCTGATCACTGGGCCCTGGTCACTGGGATTGGTCACTGGGCCCTGGTCACTGGACCCTGGTCCTGGTCACTGAGCCCTGGTCCTGGTCACTGGGCCCTGGTCCTGGTCACTGAGTCCTGGTCCTGATCACTGAACCCTGGTCACTGGGCCCTGGTCACTGGGCCTGGTCCGGGTCACTGAATCCTGGTCCTGATCACTGGGCCCTGGTCCTGATCACTGGGCCCTGGTCTGGGTCACTAGGTCCTGGTCCTGGTCACTCAGCCCTGGTCCTGATCACTGAGTCCTGGTCCTGATCACTGAACCCTGGTCACTGGGCCCTGGTCACTGGGCCTGGTCCGGGTCACTGAATCCTGGTCCTGATCACTGGGCCCTGGTCCTGATCACTGGGCCCTGGTCTGGGTCACTAGGTCCTGGTCCTGGTCACTCAGCCCTGGTCCTGATCACTGAGTCCTGGTCCTGATCACTGAACCCTGGTCACTGGGCCCTGATCACTGGGCCTGGTCCGGGTCACTGAATCCTGGTCCTGATCACTGGGCCCTGGTCCTGATCACTGGGCCCTGGTCTGGGTCACTAGGTCCTGGTCCTGGTCACTCAGCCCTGGTCCTGATCACTGAGTCCTGGTCCTGATCACTGAACCCTGGTCACTGGGCCCTGGTCACTGGGCCTGGTCCGGGTCACTGAATCCTGGTCCTGATCACTGGGCCCTGGTCCTGATCACTGGGCCCTGGTCTGGGTCACTAGGTCCTGGTCCTGGTCACTCAGCCCTGGTCCTGGTCACTGATCCCTGGTCCTGGTCACTCGGCCGGTTACGGGTCTTATTTTCTTATTTCCACCTGCTCTGCCTCACTGTCCGTGAGGGTCCCGGGCACAGAGGCCTCCGTGGGAGAGGGCTTGGGGAACGGGGTGGAGGGTGTGCAGGTGGGGGAGGCACGGGTGTTTGTGTTCTCTTGTTTTTCTTGTTCTTCTCAAGCCTCCGGTGCCGTATCACCTGCTGAAATTTCCAAAATTACCCCGCGGGCCGCTGAGTCATTGTGAGCCGCCAGCAGGTGTCCCAGCCAGAGCCTGCAGTGCTGAGGTCTCGCCCCGAACCGAGAGCCGGCCAGGTGGCAGGCCTGGGCCATGGGCCGAGCCCAGAGGAACCTTCTGGAGCAGGAGGCCCCAGGGCCTGCAGACTGCCTACCCACAGCAGCTCCCACAGAGCAGGGTCAGCCAAGCTCCCCGAGACCAACCAAGGTCAGCAGGTCAATCAAGGTCAGGCCTCAGAGAGACCAAGTTCAGCCAAGATTACACATAGGTCAGCCCAGCATCCTCCATGGTCAGCCAGGGTCAAGTAGGTCAGCTCAGGGTCAACCAGGGTCAGCCTGAACGGTACCCGGATGTGGGTGGACCAGCTAGCCAGGGAGACTCCAGGGTGTCCCAACGCCAGACCCACTGGCCTTGGTTGTCATGTCATGAGGGTCAAAATGACCCCATTCCCTTCATTCCTTCCTCACATGTCACTGGGAACCTTCTGGAAGGAGCAGCCTCCTCGTCACCATCTGGTGACTGTGGAGCCATGACCAGGCTTATGGAGGCCAAGGTCAGCCAGGCCCGGCTGGTGTGGCTCCGTGGTTGAGTGAACCAGGAACCAGGAGGTCGCCACTCTGTCCCCGGTCAGGGCCCAGGCCAGGCTGCGGGCTTGATCCCCGATGGGGTCGTGCCGGAAGCAGCCTATCCATGAGGTTCCCCTCTCATCATTGGTGTTTCTCTCCCCCCCTCTCCCTTCCTCTCTCTCTGAAAATCAATAAAAACATTTGAGTGGGGAAAAGGTGAAGGTCAGCCAGGGCCTGTGAGCTCAGCCACAGAGCCCCCACACCTGCTGTTCTGACGTTATCACTCGGCCAGGTTCTCGGGCGGCTGACTGGCCACTGGACTCTGCAGCCCGCAGCCCTCCCAAGCCTGTAGCCACGACACCGCAGGCCCGGGCAGCACTGCCCACTCCCGAGGCCTACACCCCACACATCCCTCCCTCCCGCTTCCCCTGTGTGGAGCCCACAGCCGGGGGCAGAGCATGGCACAGCCCTGGGACCCCAGCAGACATCCTGTGGGCCCCAGAACCAGACAGGACGACCCACAGGCTCATGGCAGGGCCCACAGCCCACACCCAGGGACACTGCACCAAAGTCAGAGACAGAGAGAGACAGAGGCAGACAAGGACAGGGACAGTGAGAGACAGGAACAGGGACGGGGAGAGAGAAAGAGACAGAGGCAGACAGGGACAGGGAGAGAGACAGAGACACAGAGACAGAGACAGGGACACAGACAGAGACAGAGATACAGACAGAGGCACAGACACAGAGACAGAGACACAGACACACAGACACAGAGACAAGGACAGAGACAGGGACACAGACACAGAGACAAGGACACAGACAGACACAGACACAGACACAGACAGACACAGAGACATAGACACAGACACACAGACATAGACACAGACACACAGACACAGACAGAAACACAGATACACAGACACAGACACAGAGACAGGGACACAGACACAGACACAGAGACAGGGACACAGACAGAGAGAGAGACACTGACACACAGACACAGAGACACAGACACAGTCACACAGACACAGACACAGTCACACAGACACACAGACATAGACACACAGACACAGACACACAGACACAGACATAGACACATACACAGACACACAGACACAGACACAGACACAGTCACACAGACACACAGACAGTCACACAGACACAGACACACAGACACAGACACAGTCACACAGTCACACAGACACAGACACAGTCACACAGACACACAGACATAGACACACAGACACAGACATAGACACACAGACACACAGACACAGACACACAGACACAGTCACACAGACACAGTCACAGTCACACAGACACACATACAGACACACAGACACAGTCACACAGACACACACAGACACACAGACACACAGACACAGACACAGTCACACAGACACAGACACAGTCACACAGACACAGACACAGACACAGTCACACAGACACAGACACAGACACAGACACAGTCACACAGACACAGACACAGACACAGTCACACAGACACAGTCACAGTCACACAGACACAGTCACAGTCACACAGACACACACACAGACACACAGACACACAGACACAGACACAGACACAGACACACAGACACACAGGCACAGTCACACAGACACAGTCACACAGACACAGTCACAGACACAGACACAGACACAGACACAGACACAGACACACAGTCACACAGACACAGACACACAGACACAGTCACACAGACACAGACACAGTCACACAGACACAGTCACACAGACACAGACACAGTCACACAGACACAGTCACACAGACACAGAGACACAAACACAGACACAGACACAGACACACAGACACAGACACAGACACAGTCACACAGACACAGACACAGACACAGTCACACAGATACAGTCACACAGACACAGTCACACAGACACAGACACAGACACACAGACACAGACTCAGTCACACACACACAGACACAGTCACACAGACACAGACTCAGTCACACAGACACAGTCACACAGACACAGACACAGACACAGAGACACAGACACAGACACACAGACACAGTCACACAGACACAGTCACATAGACAGAGACACAGACACAGGGACACAGACACAGACACAGACACAGAAACACAGACACAGACTCAGTCACACAGACACACAGACACACAGACACACAGACACACAGACACAGACACACAGACACAGTCACACAGACACAGTCACACAGACACAGACACAGACACAGACACAAACACAGACACACAGACACAGACACACAGACACACAGACACAGACACACAGACAGAGACACAGTCACAGTCACAGAGACACGGTCACACAGACACAGACACAGACACACAGACAGAGACACAGACACAGACACAGTCACAGTCACACAGACAGAGACACAGTCACAGTCACACAGACAGAGACACAGTCACACAGACACAGACACAGACACACAGACAGAGACACAGACACAGACACAGACACAGACACAAACACACAGACAGAGACAGAGGCAGAATGGGAGACACAGAGCCAGGCCCGGAGACGAGGACCCAGGGGATAAACACCCCGAGAGGAAGGGGCAGCAAAGGGAGCAGCAGGCCCAGGAGCCAGGTGCGGGCCCCTCACACACACACACACGCACACACACACACACACACACCACTTGCACAATCAGTCACAATTCGCCCTGCACCCACAGAGCATTTACATGGTTCCCAGCCACTGCCGGCCTCTTCACTCAAGTCACACGTTTCCCTCACATCCAGAGATGACAGACACACACTCACACCCACACATTTACTTATGGGCACACACTCATCTATCACACCTCTCACACACTCAGCTCATCACACTCTCACTCACTCTTACAGCCACAGGCTCTCACAGTCACATGCCTGGCTCACACTCTCTCACACTCACAAAGTCACACTCACACAATCACATGCTCCATCGCACACACACTCTCTCACAATCACAGACTCTCACAGTCACACATTCTTTCACACACACACTCTTGCACACCCACATGCTCACTCACACTCCCTCTCATGCACAGCCCCCCTTTGGGCTAAGGGAGACCCACGGAGGCTCACTCCGGCCTGGCTGCTCCCCGTGGGGTGAACATGCTGAGTGTGGGGTCCACCAGCCCACGGCTCACCCCTCGTGCCCGGCCTGCCTGGGGTCTCTCTGGGAGGGATGTGAGCTCTGTGCTGGGGGAGGCCCAGCACCAGCGGAGTGGGGCCGTGGGGAGGTCAGAGAGCTGGAGCGGGTGAGGCAGAGCCGGGCTGTGTGGGGTGGGGACAGAGCAGGTCGGGCCCCCCTGCAGCTCCGGGTCTGGCCCCCGAGGTTGCTGGGACGCCCTTCAGCCCTCTGCCCTGTGCAGTCGCCGTGCACAGGCCTCGGGGAAACCCAGGTGCCTGGGCCTGACTTGGGGCTGGGAGGGGGCCTGGGGCCACAGCACCAGGGGAGGCAAGAGGCCTGGGACTAGGGCCCTGGGACCCCAGTCTGAGGGCCTGGGGCTGAGGCAGGACCCCATGAGGGACTGGCAGCTGAGGTCTGGGGCCTGAGGCTGGGGCAGAACCCCAATGAGGTGCTGGCAGCTGAGGGCTCAGGCCTGGTGCTGGGGCAGAACCCCAATGAGGTGCTGGCAGCTGAGGGCCTGGGCCGGCTGTCCCTGGGGATGGTGCCCGGGGCAGGCACAGAACAGGCACCCAGCACTGAGTGACGGTGATGGGTACAGCCAGGTTCCCAGAGGCGGGGAGAGCCTGGAGGGGGGGGAGGGCCTGGCAGGGCCGATGTGGGGCTGGGGGTCTTGGGGGGTGGAGGCAGCCAGGCTTATCCCAGGGCCAGTGAGCAGCGGCAGCAGGCAGGCTGGGGACAGAGAGGAGGAAGGCCAGGGGGTGACCAGGCCTGAGGGTGGCTGAGTCAGGCCCAGGCATGGCCCTGCACTGACGCCCCCTGGCTGCATGAGGACAGGAGGCAGAGGGAGGTGGGAGCCTGGGGGAGGCCACGGGCCCGAGGCCAGGTTTTCTCCGAGGCCCGGAGGCTGCCTCGCCAGCACAGCAGCCTGCACAGGGCAGAGGGCTGGAGGGCGTCCCAGCAACCTCGGGGGCCAGACCCGGAGCTGCAGGGGGGCCCGACCTGCTCTGTCCCCACCCCACACAGCCTGGCTCTGCCTCACCCGCTCCAGCTCTGCTGACCTCCCCACGGCCCCACTCCGCTGGTGCTGGGCCTCCCCCAGCACAGAGCTCACATCCCTCCCAGAGAGACCCCAGGCAGGCCGGGCACGAGGGGTGAGCCATGGGCTGGTGGACCCCACACTCAGCATGTTCACCCCACGGGGAGCAGCCAGGCCCGAGTGAGCCTCCATGGGTCTCCCTTAGCCCAAAGGGGGGCTGTGCATGAGAGGGAGTGTGAGTGAGCACGTGGGTGTGCAAGAGTGTGTGAGAGTGAGTGTGATGGATGAGTTGGGCCCTGTTTCTGCCCGTGTCAGCGGGAAGCTGTGGGGAGAGAGGCCTCGTCAGGGTCAGTGCTTATGCACGTGGATCATTCTGGAAAGAGCAGGGCGCCTGGCCCCCCCAAGTCTCCAGTTTTCCGAATTACAAGCTCATCTCCCGCCTCCGGTGCTCAGTGAGGCTCCCTGGACACACCCACCACCAGCCCCCAAGGTGCCCCCCAGCCTGACACCCCACGGGCAGCCCTCTGGGTCTGACACCTCACGGGCAGTCCCCCAGACATGACACCCTACGGGCAGTCCCCCAGACATGACACCCACAGGCAGCCCCCCAGCCTGACACCCCACAGGCAGCCCCCCAGCCTGACACCCCACAGGCAGCCCCCTAGCCTGACACCCCACCGGCAGCCCCCCAGCCTGACACCCCACCGGCAGCCCCCCAGCCTCCTTCAGAGCCGTCCTCCAGGCACCTCCCAATGTTGGCAGTGACACCATCTGCCAGGGCACCAGCTGGTTGGCACCACAGACACCAGTGCTGTGCCACCCCCACCCACACTCAGTGCCTACCCTCACTGGTCACTCGTGTGGCCCCCACAGCACCCAGAGCCTGGAAGAGGGAGCTTCACTGGCACTCCCCCACTGCCCAGCCCGGGGCCTGGCACATCCTGGCTGCCACGGCCCAGCCCCAGCCCAGCCACATGGTTCCTGTTCTCCTCCGGTCCTATGGGGACGCTCTGTGCTGAGCCGCCACATGGGGCTGGGGGCTGCACTGTCAGGGTCTCTGGGTCCCATGCCAAGCTCTGGGCCCTCAGGGCCCACTGCCCCTCCCCGCCCCCCATCCACACACACACACACACATACACACACACACAGGTGCAGGGTCTCCTCTCAGTTTCTCCCTAGTGACTCATCTGGCAAACACGGCCCAGAGGGTACATGCAAATGGCTGTTTGTTTTGCACGAAAACCTTCCCTATCACCCCAGAGGCTGTTCCAGAAATAGCTTGCCAGTTCCCCACCTGCAGCCCTGCAGCCGCAGGCCTCCCCGCCCCCTCCGCCCTCTCCGCCCCCGCCCCCCACCCCATCCTCTCCCATGACTGGGCCACAGGGCTCAGCGACCCTTCCCCGAAGCAGAGCCCCCAGCCCACCAGGCCGGTCAGTGGCCAGGCTACCACCTGACACGGTGAATTCTGTGAATGAACTGCTCTGAGCTGGTTTCCGTCCCTGAGACCCAGGCCCCACTGCTGGCTGGCGTCCAGGGGCAGAGGACAAGCTGCTGGGACCCTGCCTGTCTCATCCACAGGCCGGGCTCAGCAGGGGGCTATCCCAAGGTCTCCCGCGATGGGCACAGGGGGGCTCAGGCGGTGGTCAGAGCCTGAGCCCTCGTCCCTGTCGCCTCCCGAGCCCGCCAGCTCTGGCCTGTCCTCCTCACTCGGCCCCGGCCGGGCCAAACACACCCGTCCACCTGAGCCTCTGGTTCCATCTCCCCTGGACCCTCTCCTCGCCCCTGGTCCTCGCCTCCTCGTCTCCTCGTCTCTCTGTCTCTGTCTCTCGGCTTCCCTCGGTTTCCCTGGATCTCCAGCTCCGTGTCTCTCTCTCTCTCTCTCTAGCCCTGTGTCCGTCTGACTCCCTCTCTGTCTCTCTCCATGTATCTGTCTCTGTCGCTCTGTGTCTGTCTATCTCCATCTCTGTCTTTTCCTCCATCCATCTCTCCTCCTTCCTCTCTGTCTATCTCTCCCTTCTCCATCCATCTGTCCCTGTCTCGGCCTGAACAATCAGGGTGGGCCAGGCTCCCTGCTCTTTCCAGGACGATCCGGGCTCCACTCTCACCAGACAGTGAGGAAGGAGGGAGAGGAGTGGGCCCAGCCCGACCCCCATGACAGAGACACGTGGGCCTGGCCTGGACCCTGGAGTCCCCGGGCCGGCGGGTGCACCCCCTGTGGGCTCAGTTGGGGGTCACGGCCAGGCAGCATGGCCAGCGGTGGCCATACCCAATCAGTTCTGAGGAGGGGGCTGCCCCAGTGCCCACCACCCCGTCCACAGCACAAGGACAATGGCTGTGCCTGGACTCCTGCCTCAGATGCCGGCCACAGGCTGCAAGTGGGCACGCTGGGCACCTCCCATAGGCCTTGCCCATGTGGCCTCCTCAGCAAGTGTTTTCACATGGGCTTCACCGTGCCCACCAACACGGATGAGGGCTCCACTGGACACGAACATGCGTGACATTGACATGCCAGGCGTGGGAGGTGGACACACACACCCACCTCCACCTGGACCCCAGGCTCCTGGGCTCAGTCAAGGCAAAGCCCAAGGCATCCCCCCAAGGTGCCCACTGGCCCTGTGGTCCTCCTCACGGCCTCTGCCCCCCTCCCAGCCTGCCGCTCCAGCTGCCCCCAAGCCCCAGGATAAGCCTGCCCCCTCCCCAACCCCCCCGCCCTACAGGTGGCCCCACCAGGCCCTCCCTCTGCCCTGGGAATCCTGGCAGCCTCCATCACTGCCAGGCAGTGCTGGGTGCCCTGCTCTGAGCCCTTCCTGGGCCAGCTCTGTCCCCAAGACAGCCGCCCGAGCCCCTGGCTGCCAGCACCTCATGGGATCCTGTCCCAGCCCCAGGCCTGAACCCCAGCTGCCAGCACCTCATGGGATTCTATCCCAGTCCCAGACCCAGGCCCTCAGCTGCCAGCACCTCATGGGGTCCTGCCCCAGCCCCAGGCCCTCAGACTGGGGTCCGGGAGCCTTGTCCCAGGTCTGCGTCCCCTGGTGCCGTGGCCCCAGGCCCCCTCCCAGTCCCGTGTCCGGGCCCAGGCAGCTGGGTTTTCTCTGAGGCCCAGGGGCTGCCTCGCCAGCACAGCGGCCTGCACAGGGCAGAGGGCTGGAGGGCGACCCAGCAACCTCGGGGGCCAGACCCGGAGCTGCAGGGGGGCCCGACCTGCTCTGTCCCCACCCCACACAGCCCGGCTCTGCCTCGCCCACCGCTCCAGCTCTCTGACCTCCCCACGGCCCCACTCCGCTGGTGCTGGGCCTCCCCCAGCACAGAGCTCACATCCCTCCCAGAGAGACCCCAGGCAGGCCGGGCACGAGGGGAGAGCCGTGGGCTGGTGGACCCCACACTCAGCATGCTCACCCCACAGGGAGCAGCCAGGCTGAGTGAGCCTCCGTGGGTCTCCCTTAGCCCAAAGGGGGGCTGTGCATGAGAGGGAGTGTGAGTGAGCACGTGGGTGTGCAAGGGTGTGTGAGTGTGAGAGTGAGGACGAAAGGGCCTATGTGACAAAAAGGACCCAAAAGGACAAAAGGGATGTGAGCTCTGTGCTGGGGGGGCCCAGCACCAGCGGAGTGGGGCCGTGGGGAGGTCAGAGAGCTGGAGCGGGTGAGGCAGAGCCGGGCTGTGTGGGGTGGGGACAGAGCAGGTCGGACCCCCTGCAGCTCCGGGTCTGGCCCCCGAGATTGCTGGGTCGCCCTCCAGCCCTCTGCCCTGTGCAGGTCGCTGTGCTGGCGAGGCAGCCCCCAGGCCTCAGAGAAAACCCAGCTGCCTGGGCCCGGACACGGGACTGGGAGGGGGCCTGGGGCCATCCTGACCTGACAAGCTCAGGGGAGGCCTGCATGGTGGTTGTACAAACTCAGAGACCTCACATAACCACAAAAGATGGTCTGGCCGAAACCAATGTGGCTCAGTGGATAGAGCGTTAGCCTGTGGACTGAGGGGTTCTGGGTTCAATTCTGGTCAAAGGCACATACCTTGCCTTTGGTTGTGGGCACATCCCCAGTAAGGGGTGTGCAGGAGGCAGCTGACCGATGATTCTCTCTCATCGATGTTTCTCTCTATCCCTCTCTCTTTCTCTTTAAAAAAAATCAATATATATATATATGGTCTGAAAATGAAATATGTAACTACAAATAGGTTACGGTGGGTAGTCAAGTCCTAGATTGATATTTTCTCTGACAAAAATCAACTTAGCTCTTTCCTGAGCCCATTTGCCTTCCTGCCTCTAAGATAACACATCTGTGAGAGGTCTGGGTAACATGTAACTTCCCTTTCTCTGGAGCCCCTGGGGCACCACCAAATGTGCTGGGCGCCAGGACAGATGCCTCAGATTCCTGCGTTATCATGTTCATTGTTCCTGCACCCACCTAAGTATGTGTCCATCATTTTACTTTTTATCCAATCCCAGGGATTTTCCCCCGCTTTGCTTTGTCCCGCCTCCTTACTCCATCACCAATGGATTTCATGTAACCCCCCTATGTCCCTCCTTTGATTGCAATGGATAAACACAGGTGTAACCCGCCATTCTCCGGAGCATCATCTCAATCCATTGAGGTTCTGCTTCCCGGCATGTGTCCACAGTTTGGCTCAAATAAACTCACAAAATTCTTCCCAGGTGTAAATGATTTTTTTTTTTTACATTAACAAGTGTGTGAAAGAGTGTGAGTGTGAGAGTGTCTGGCTGTGACACAGGGTGAGTTTGTGAGAGTGGGCGTGTGTGTGTGTGTGAGTGTGAGAGTGACTGAGCGAGTGTGTGGGTGTGAGACAGTGTTACTCTGAGTGTGAGGGTGTGAGAGTGGGGTTATGTGAGGGTGTGTGTGATTATGAGTGTGTGACTGTGAGAGCGAGTGTGTGCCTGTGAAATATGGGAAAGGATGTGTGGGTCTCTATGTTCATCTGTGTGTGTGTGTCTGTGTGTGTTATGAGTGTGTGGAGGCGTGAGGGGAGTCTGGGTGACTGTGTGGCTGTGCGTGTTGTGTGTAGGAGGGTGTGGTGGTGTGTTTCTCTCATGTCTGTGCATGTGGCTGTGCTGGGCAGAGGGTGGGTCTGTGTGTCTGGCCTGTCTCTGTCCAGATGGAGACACCTGTGCTGAGGCCCAGCTGCCCCGAGTGAGTCCCGGCCCTCCCAGCCGCTGCCCACAGGCCAGCCCCCTCTCCCGGCCCTGCAGCCCGTGCCCCTCCTGGGTGAGCTGGGGGAGGGGCTCTGCCCACCCAGGGGTGCTGGGAAGCCTAGTCCCTGAGTGCAGGTGCGCCCGACATGACTGTATGCAGACACACATGATTCCCGCTCAGGCATGTGCATGTGCCTATACACAGACGCCCAGAAGCACACACTCGGACACGTGTGTGTCCACGTGCACGTGAGGCACATACACACGCACACACAGGCCTGAGAGTGGGCGCACACCTCCCGGTGCTGGGTCACCCTCCCGCCGCGGTGCCACGTCATGAGCAAGTGCTGGTGCCCTGTGCTGGGGGCAGGGCTGCCCTCCGGCCCGTCACTGCCCGGGGCTGGGTCACTGCTGCGGAGCCAGAGGCCGGGCCGGGAGGGCTTGTCCTGGAGTGAGGACAGCCAGCTGGGGGCGGGGCTGAGCCCACCGTCCACCTTACACACTCCCACACACTATCCACACCGCACTGCCTGTGCACCATCTGCACACACACCTCTGTACCACAGCCACACACTCCACCGCCTGTGCACACAGCACACACCTATACACAACACGCATCACACACCACACACCATACACCACACAAACACACCACACACACACACCTCTATACATCACATACTACATATGCACCTACACATCACACACAACACACTACACACCACACCGCCTGTGCACACAGCACACACCTATACACAACACACATCACACACACCACACACCACACACCACACACACACACCACACACCACACATCACACACACACCCACACACTATCCACACCGCACTGCCTGTGCACCATCTGCACACACACCTCTGTACCACAGCCACACACTCCACCGCCTGTGCACACAGCACACACCTATACACAACACGCATCACACACCACACACCATACACCACACAAACACACCACACAAACACACCACACACCACACATCACACACACACCCACACACTATCCACACCACACTGCCTGTGCACCATCTGTACACACACCTCTGTACCACAGCCACACACTCCACCGCCTGTGCACACAGCACACACCTATACACAACACGCATCCCACACACCACACACCACACACACACCTCTATACATCACATACTACATATGCACCTACACATCACACACAACACACTACACACCACACTGCCTGTGCACACAGCACACACCTATACACAACACACATCACACACCACACACCATACACCACACAAACACACCACACACCACACTGCCTATGCACACAGCACACAGCAACACCTATACACAGCACACATCACACACCACACCATACACCACACAAACACACCACACACCACACCGCCTGTGCACACAGCACACACCTATACACAACACACATCACACACACCACACACCACACAAACACACCACACACCACACACACACCCACACACTCCACCGCCTGTGCACACAGCACACAGCACACACCTATACACAACACACATCACACACACCACACACCACACACACACCTCTATACATCACATACTACATATGCACCTACACATCACACACAACACACTACACACCACACATCACACACACACACACCTCTATACATCACATACTACATATGCACCTACACATCACACACAACACACTACACACCACACATCACACACACACACACCTCTATACATCACATACTACATATGCACACAGCACACACCTATACACAACACACATCACACACACCACACACCACACATCACACACACACCCACACACTCCACACCGCCTGTGCACACAGCACACACCTATACACAACACGCATCACACACACCACACACCACACATCACACACACACCCACACACTCCACACCGCCTGTGCACACAGCACACACCTATACACAACACACATCACACACACCACACACCACACATCACACACACACCCACACACTCCACACTGCCTGTGCACACAGCACACACCTATACACAACACGCATCACACACACCACACACCACAAAAACACACACACACACACCTCTATACATCACATACTACATATGCACCTACACATCACACACAACACACTACACACCACACTGCCTGTGCACACAGCACACACCTATACACAACACACATCACACACCACACACCATACACCACACAAACACACCACACACCACACTGCCTATGCACACAGCACACAGCACACACCTATACACAACACACATCACACACACCACACACCACAAAAACACACCACACACCACACATCACACACACACCCACACACTCCACACCGCCTGTGCACACAGCACACACCTATACACAACACACATCACACACACCACACACCACAAAAACACACCACACACCACACATCACACACACACACCTATACATCACATACTACATATACACCTACACATCACACACAACACACTACACACCACACTGCCTGTGCACACAGCACACACACCTACACACCACACACTATACACACACCTACATACCACAAACTAAACACACACCTACACACCATACACACACCTATACACCATACACTACACACTACACACCACACACACCCACACCACACACCACACACTACACTGCCTGTGCACACAGAACACACCACACACACCACACCACACACACACACACCACACCACACACTACACACTATACACTATACACTATATACCACATACCAGACACCTACACTCACTATACACATCTGACCACACACCACACACCACATACACACCTACACACTACACACATCTACACACCTACACACCACACACCACACACTACACTGCCTGTGCACACAGCTCATACCACATACCACACACACACCACACGCTACACACACCACACGCTACACACTATATACCACACACCAGATACCTACACTCACTACACGCATCTGAACACACAATACATACATACCTACACACCACACACTACACACACCTACACACCACACACCACACACTACACCTCACATCACACACCTCACACCTACACTCACTACACACATCTGAACACACACCACACACCACACACACTTACACACCACACACTACACTATCTGTAATCACATCTGTATACACACCTATACGCCACATGCACTTACACACCATACAGTACACAACACACACACCTACACACCACATACCACGCACCACACTGCCTGTGCACACATCTACATACCACACACTACATGCTCTGCACATACAACTAAACTCACCACATACATCTGAACACACCTACACACACACCACACACCACACACTACACATGCACTACACACACCACACACTAAACACTACACACCACACACTACACATATATGCACACTCCACACATTCCTACACACTGCATACCTACTAGTACATACATCTACACAACACACACCTCACACATCTGCACACACACCTATACACCTACATTCACTAACACTACACACCACACACAACTACACACATCTCTGCACATCTGTGTAACACACCTACGTGCCACACATGTTACACATACATGTACTCGCACCTATATACATGTGTGCATAAACCTACATGCTATGCGTGCACATGTGTGCACATGTCTGTATAAACTCCTACACACCATGGACCATGCTCCCTTGCTGACCCCTGCACTCTTGCATGCTCACACGCATGTTCAATCCCAGGTGCACGGTGGGCCATGTGGGTCCGAGATCCTGACCTGGACCAGGGAAGGCTCCCGGGGGCATGTCTGAACCCAGAGCAGAGGCAGCGCCCTGAGGCCACAGCGCCAGGGCTATGGCCTCAGCACATTGGGGGGGGGGGGGTCTGTGTGTGTCTGTGGTGTGTGTGTCTGTGTGTGTGAATGTGGAGTGTGGGGTGTGTGTGTGTCTGTGTGTGTGTGTGTGTGTGTGAATGTGGAGTGTGGGGTGTGTGGGGGGTGTGGGGTGTGTGTGTGTGTCTGTGTGTGTCTGTGTGTGTCTGTGGTGTGTGTGTGTGAGTGTGTGTGTGTCTGTGTGTGTCTGTGTGTGTCTGTGGTGTGTGTGTGTGAATGTGGAGTGTGGGGTGTGTGGGGGGTGTGGGGTGTGTGTGTGTGTGAATGTGGAGTGTGGGGTGTGTGGGGTGTGTGTGTGTGTGTGTGTGTGTGTGAATGTGGAGTGTGGGGTGTGTGGGGGGTGTGGGGTGTGTGTGTGTGTGTGTGTGTGTGAATGTGGAGTGTGGGGTGTGTGGGGTGTGTGTGTGTGTGTGTGTGTGTGTGTGTGTGTGTGAATGTGGAGTGTGGGGTGTGTGGGGGGTGTGGGGTGTGTGTGTGTGTGTGTGTGTGTGTGTGTGTGTGGTGTGTGAATGTGGAGTGTGGGGTGTGTAGGGTGTGGGGTGGGGTGTGTGTGTGTGTGTGTGTGTGTGTGTGTGTGTGTGTGGTGTGTGAATGTGGAGTGTGGTGGGGTGTGTAGGGTGTGGGGTGGGGTGTGTGAGTGTGTGTGGGTGTGTGTTGTGTGTGCATATGAGTGTGTGACTGTGGAGTGGGTCCCCCATTCCATCTTCCCCTCAGCCAGCAACTGCTTCTGGAAGATTCTGAGGAGCAGGGCAGGGGCCACACTCAGGGCCACCCACAAGGACAGGGCTGGGCAGGGACCCTCACGCTGCCCGGGGCCCCAGGACCCCTGCCCTCACAGGAGGCTGGACCCGCTCCCCTCCCCCACGTCCATCTGAAAAACAAACCATGGGCCGGCTCGTTTCACCTCCCCCACCCCCAACCAGCACAAACACCACGCAAATGTTTCTAAAAACACTGACGGGAACCACAGAGCAGGTGGCCGGTGGAAAGCCCCGGCATTGCCCCTGGGACCACAGCAGCTGAGCGAGACCGGCATTTGCATGGGGGGCCGGGGGAGCGGGCAGCTGTTTGGGCGGATTCCTGACTATCCTCCCCATGCCGTCCTCTCCCCCCTCCCCCCGCTGCCCAGGCCTGTGTGGTGGCTAGGCGAGTGGCCAGGCCTGGAGGCCTGCCTGGAGGAGGGGGCCTCTGCAGGGAGATGAGGCGCAGCGCCCATGAGGTCTCCATCCCCCTGGGAAGTGGACTTCACAGGCTGCAGGAATGACCTCAGTCCAGTCTCACCCCTTACCAGCTGCACTCTCACAGCCATCCTGCCCGGCACAGCCGCCAGCCCTCCATCCTGCTGGCCCAGGACAGGGTCCGCCCGCTCCACACCAGCCCGCCCCACCCCAGGCCCCATAGGGCAGACCTGTCCCTTGTCCCTGAGCCCCCACTCTGCACATTGAGACCCTGGAGGGCCAGCAGGGTGTGGGGCCCACAGCACAGGCAGCCCTGAGGGTGACCTCATCTGGGTATGGGGGCAGAGGGTCCTCACCACCCCACCCTGCAGCCGGCCCGGCCTCCAGGGAAGGCCCTGAAGCTTGGGAAGGGGTTTCTGAGGACCCCAGATGTGGCCTGGGTGACAGGGGTCAGTGGGCAGCCCCTCCTTACACACAGTGTCCCACACACCGTCATGCAGTCTCACCATCACACAGAGAATGACAATCACACCGGACACAAATGCACATGGACACAGACATAGAGAGATACACACAGAGACACAGGAAGACAGACACACACAGAGAGAGACACAGGTGGACACACAGAGACACAGAGACACAGGGAGACACACCACAGAGAGACACAGAGACACAGGGAGGCACACACAGACACAGGGAGACAGACTAACACACACAGAGAGACACACAGAGACACAGGGAGACACAGACACAAGCAGAGATGCCCAGAGACATGGAGACACAGAGAAGCAGAGACACATGGAGGCTTCCTAGACACACACTCCTAGACACACACACAGACACCCATGGGCTCCAGCACACGTGGCCTCTCAGGTAAACAGTGTTTGCCCTGGCAGACAGATACACAGATACACCCAGACAGGCACCCAGCCACCTCCAGTCACACACACTCTTAGAGGCTCATACTCAGCCTGTGGACACTGTGCACTCACACACACAGGCACGTGCCACTCCAGAGACCCACTGGAGCTGGAAGAACAAGCTCACCTCATGCATGAGTGAATGTGTGTGTGTGAATGTGTGAGTGAGTGTGTGTGTGAGTGTGTGAGTGAGTGAGTGTGTGTGTGTGTGTATGAGTGTGTAGGGATATGAGTGTGTGTGACAGTGTGGGTGTGGGGGGTTGTGAGTGTGAATGTGTGTGAATGTGGGGGGGGGGGGATGAGTGTGGGGGTGAGTGTGTGTAGCATGGGTGTGGTGTTGTGAGTGTGGGTGTGTGGGGGTTGTGAGTGTGTGGGATTCTGTGTGTGAATGTGTAGGAGGGGGTAAGTGATTGTGAGTGTATGGGGTTGTATGTATGAATGTGTGTGTGAGTGAGTGTGTGGGGTTGTGTGTGTGTGAATGTATGAGTGAGTGTGTGGAGGTGAGTGATTGTGAGTGTATGGGGTTGTGAATGTGTTTGAGTGACTGTAAGGGGTGAGTGATTGTGAATTTGTGTGTGGTGTCGTGAGTGTGAGTGTGTTGGGGTGAGTGATTGTGAGTGTGTGTTGTGAGTGAGTGTGAGTGGGCCACGTGCTGCCTCCTGCCCCACCGTGTCCCCTGAGGGGCAAGTGCACAGAGACTAGGGATCCCTGGGGGGCTGGTGCGCTATGTGTCTGACCCAGCAGATTGTTCTGGGGTGTGTGCTGTGCCAAGTCCTGAGTGTCCGCAAAGAAGATCAAAGGATGGCATGGGGCCTGAGCTGGCAGAGAATCCCTGACCCCCAGAGATCCCCACTGGCCCACACAGCCTCCCACTCCACCCTATGATCCTCTGGGAGTGACTGCATCTTGGAGAGCATGTGAAAGCCCCTGTGGGCCATGTGTGCCTGTGTGAGCCTATGTGAGCCTGTGTGAGCCTATGTGAGCCTGTGTAGGCCATGTGAGCCAGTGTGAGCCTATGTGGGCCTATGTGAGCCTGTGTGAGCCTGTGTGGGCCTCTGTGGGCCAGGGGAGCCTATGTGAGCCTGTGTGAGCCTGTGTGGGCCATGTGAGCCTGTGTGAGCCTGTGTGGGCCTGTGTGAGCCTGTGTAGGCCATGTGAGCCAGTGTGAGCCTATGTGGGCCTATGTGAGCCTGTGTGAGCCTGTGTGGGCCTCTGTGGGCCAGGTGAGCCTATGTGAGCCTGTGTGAGCCTGTGTGGGCCTGTGTGAGCCTGTGTAGGCCATGTGAGCCAGTGTGAGCCTATGTGGGCCTATGTGAGCCTGTGTGAGCCTGTGTGGGCCTCTGTGGGCCAGGTGAGCCTATGTGAGCCTGTGTGAGCCATGTGAGCCTGTGTGAGCCTGTGTGGGCCATGTGAGCCTGTGTGAGCCTGTGTGGGCCTGTGCGAGCTTGTGTGGGCCATGTGACCTGGTGTGGGCCATGATAGCTTTTGTAAGCCTATGTGAGCCTGTGTGAGCCATATGAGCCTGTGTGAGCCTATGTGGGCCATGTGAGCCTGTGTGGGCCATATGCGCCTGTGTGGGCCATGTGCACCTGTGTGGGCCATGTGAGCCTGTGTAAGCCTGTATGACCTGTATGGGCCTGTGTGGGCCTGTGTGGGCCAAGTGAGCCTGTGTGAGCCTGTGTGGGCCTGTGTGGGCCATGTAAGCCTGCGTGAGCCTGTGTGGGTCTGTGTGGGCCAAGTGAGCCTGCGTGAGCCTGTGTGAGCCTGTGTGGGCCTTTGTGGGCCATGTAAGCCTGTGTGGGCCATGTTAGCCTGTGTGGGCCTGTGTGGGCTTGTGTGGGCCATGTAAGCCTGTGTGAGCCTGTGTGAGCCTGTGTGGGCCTGTGTGGGCCAAGTGAGCCTGTGTGAGCCTGTGTGAGCCTGTGTGGGCCTGTGTGGGCCAAGTGAGCCTGTGTGGGCCAAGTGAGCTTGTGTGAGCCTGTGTGGGCCATGTAAGCTTGTGTGGGCCATGTAAGCCTGTGTGAGCCTGTGTGAGCCTATGTGAGCCTGTGTGAGTTTATGTGGGCCTATGTAGGCCATATGAGCCTGTGTGGGCCAAGTGAGCCTGTGTGGGCCAAGTGAGCCTGTGTGGGCCATGTGAGCCTGTGTGAGCCTGTGTGAGCCTGTGTGGGCCTGTGTGGGTCATGTAAGCCTGTGTGAGCCTGTGTGGGCCTGTGTGGGCAAGTGAGCCTGTGTGAGCCTGTGTGAGCCTATGTGGGCCTGTGTGGGCCATGTAAGCCTGTGTGAGCCTGTGTGAGCCTGTGTGGGCCATATGAGCCTGTGTGAGCCTGTGTGGGCCATGTAAGCCTGTGTGGGCCTGTGTGGGCCTGTGTGGGTCATGTAAGCCTGTGTGAGCCTGTGTGAGCCTGTGTGGGCCTGTGTGGGCCAAGTGAGCCTGTGTGAGCCTGTGTGAGTCTGTGTGGGCCTGTGTGGGCCTGTGTGGGCCAAGTGAGCCTGTGTGGGCCAAGTGAGCCTGTGTGAGCCTGTGTGGGCCATGTAAGCTTGTGTGGGCCATGTAAGCCTGTGTAAGTCTGTGTGGTCCTATGTAGGCCATATGGGCCTGTGTGGGCCAAGTGAGCTTGTGTGGGCCATGTGAGCCTGTGTCAGCCTGTGTGGGCCATGTAAGCCTGTGTGAGCTTGTGTGGGCCATGTAAGCTTGTGTGGGCCAGGTGAGCCTATATAGGCCATGTGAGCTTGTAGGCCATGTGTTCTGTGTGAGCCTGTTGTAGCCTGTATGAGCCTGGGTGAGTCTGTGTGAACCTGTGTGGGCCTGTGTGGCCCAGGTGAGCCTTTGTTGGCCATTTGAGCCTGTTTAAGCCTATGTGGGCCATGTGAGCTGAGCCTGTGTGGGTCATGTGAGCCTGTGTGAGCCTGTGTGGGTCATATAAGCCTGTGTGAGCCTGTGTGAGCCTGTGTGGGCCTGTGTGGGCCAAGTGAGCCTCTGTGGGCCATGTTAGCCTATGTGAGCTTGTGTGGGCATGTAAGCCTATGTGAGCCTGTGTGAGCCTGTGTGAGTCTGTGTGGGCCTGTGTGAGTCTGTGTGGGCCTGTGTGGGCCAAGTGAGCCTGTGTGGGCCATGATAGCCTGTGTGAGCCTGTGTGAGCCATGTAAGCCTGTGTGAGCTTGTGTGGGCCATGATAGCCTGTGTGGGCCATGTAAGCCTGTTTTAGCCTGTGTGGGCCAGGTGAGCCTATGTAGGCCACGTGAGCTTGTAGGCCATGTATTCTGTGTGAGCCTGTTGTAGCCTGTATGAGCCTGGGTGAGTCTGTGTGAACCTGTGTGAGCCTGTGTGGGCCATGTGAGCCTATGTGAGACTTTGTGAACCTGTGCGAGCCTGTGTGGGTCAGGTGAGCCTGTGTGGGCCATGAGCCTGTATGGGCCAGGTGAGCCTGTGTGGACCATGTGACCTGTGTGGGCCATGTGAGCCTGTGTGAGTCTGTGTGGGCCATGTGAGCCTATGTGAGACTTTGTGAACCTGTGTAAGCCTGTGTGGGCTAGGTGAGCATCTGTGAATCTGTGTGAGCCTGTGTGAGCCTGTGTGGCCCATGTGAGCCTGTGGGCCATGTGAGCTTGTGTGAACCTGTGTGAGCATGTGAGCCTGTGTGGGCCATGTGAGCCTGTGTGAGCCTGTGTGGGCCTGTGTGGGCCTGTGTGAGCCCGTGTGGGCCTGGTGAGGCATGTGAGCCCATGTAAGCCCTGTGAGCCGTGTGAGCCTGTGTGATCCTGCAGGCCAGGAACCTGGGGCTCACAGTGCAGCTGTCTGGGCCTTTCTCCCTCCCTGGACCCACTCTGATCCCTCCCTGAGGGCCTCCCGGCCCCTGACACTCTTCTGCCTCCTGAGGATGGTTCCAGAAGCCAGCTGACCGGGCCTCCTTCCACCACAGTCCTCAGGCACCTGGGCCCCAGCTCCCACCCGGCTGCGGAGGGTCTACGGCAGACGCCACGTGCCCAGCTGAAGGCACTCCACCCCCCTGTCCCCTCCTCCTGAGCCCAGGAAACCCCTGGTCACAGCCGACGCCCTGGCTCAACCCCTGCACCTGCTCTTGCTGCTGTGGCGAGGGCATCCTGACCCGCCAGGGCCACCCCACTCAGCGGCTGAGCCTCCCCCAGGCCTGTGCCCCCTGCACTCAGGGACCCCAGAGGGCCTCGGGGGGAAGCCAGAGGGTGGCACAGCCAGGGGTGACGGGTGCTTTTGGTGGCTCCTGGCTTGTGTGTCTGGGTTGGGGCCTGTTCTGTCAGAACCTGACATTTCACAATAAAAAGGTCTTTTCCTTAAGAGAAGATCCTGGGGGACAGGAGTGCAGGGCAGCCCCGTGGGGCCCTTCAGAACAGGCAGGGGGCGCTGGGAGGCTGTGGGGGGAGACAGGCTGGCGAGTGGGGGGCTGGGAGCAGAGCCCACTCTGCCACCGGGGAACTCTGAGGCCTCGGGCCCAGGCCTCCAAGGGCCAGGGGTTCCTGGGGTCTGACGGGAACAGCCTTGCCCTCCTGGCCACCCTGCACCCCCCGGGCAGAGGCCCCACTCACCGGCTGGAGCCCCTTCCCCCCTCCTATCCTTCCAGACCTGGGGGGCATGGCTAGGGAGGAGGGTCTGGTCATTGTGGGGGCTGCTCCCCTCCTGGGACTTTCTCGCCAGCCCCAGGCCCAGCCCTGCCCCACGACAGTTGGGGTGGGTGAGTCAGGAGAGCCAAGGCAGGGGATGGGCTGGAGGAGGGGCTGCTGGCCTGGGGCTTAGGGAAGCTCCTGAGGTCAGTCCCCAGGGCTGCCCCGCAGAGGACCAGGCACGTGTGCCCACATGCCTAACTGCAGTGGAGAGGTCAGCCCCTGAGGCTGGGCAGGCGGGCCCAGGAGGAGGCTCCCCAGGCAGACAGGGGCCGCCATC
Source organism: Pipistrellus nathusii (assembly GCA_963693515.1). Lineage (NCBI taxonomy): Eukaryota > Metazoa > Chordata > Mammalia > Chiroptera > Vespertilionidae > Pipistrellus > Pipistrellus nathusii. The sequence continues at coordinate 1,018,769 of OY882858.1, forward strand.
TGTCTGCACACGCCCCCTGACCTCTCGAACTGTGACCTCACTCCCTGGCTACCCTGCCGGGTTGGTCACCCTGCTTGGGGCTCACTGGAGCCCTGGTGCTCACGTGAGGTGCAAACCCGAGGCCACGCAGACGCCCCACGCACGTGTGGGGCCTGGGCCCTGGGTGGCCCTGGGGGCGCGGAGCCCTCACCTCCAGCCTGCAGTCCTGCCGGCCCCTGGCCCCGCCCTGTGCAGTGACCGGGGACCCTCGGGCCCTTTCCCACAGGCCACCCGGCCGAAGCCGAGGGCCACTTTCTGTCGCTTTAGGGCCATGTTTCTGAGGTTCACAAGACAGTGGTCAGGGGGCCGCACTGCTCAGCCGTGGGGACAACCCAGCTTTTCTCCTGCTTCCCTGGCTGACGGCAGAGCCCCCCAGAGGAGGGGCCTGGGGCCGGCGGGCTGACCCTGTGCAGCTCACACACAGACAGCACACACACAAACACACAGCCAACACACACAGAGCACACAGCACACAGCATACAGCACACACACAGCCAGCACAGAGCACACGCACACAGCACACAGCCAATGCCGGGCTGACGGCTCTGTGGCCGTCCAGGGGGCACTGGAGGAGAGGGCACTTTGAGAGAACACAGGAACTGGGTCGCCGGAACAAGTACCCAGGATTTAGCACATGTACCTGGCAGGTGTGCACACACTGGTAGACCACGGACACGTGTGGAGGGGGGAGACTGAAAAGACCCCCTGAGGGCAGGGGGAGGTCCTCCAGACCCTGCAACCTATTACGTGAGTCCCCTGTCACCTCGGACCCGGGCCCTCCTGGCCGCCTCCAGCTGACCTCCCCTGGAAGCCCAGTGGCCTCGGGCCCAGCTGTCTCCCTGGCGGCATCCGCCTCCTGCCCCGCTGGGTCCCCACCATCGAGGTGCCCAGACAGGACAGGGGACCAGAGAGTGGGCCCCGAGCTGTGTCCCAGCTCCCATCTCAGCGTCCAGGGGCCCATGCCCCCTCCCCAGGTCTCCAAACACTGTGCTGAGGGGGGACGCTCCACCGGGCCCAGCCAGCTCAGCCCCATGGCCGTGCTGCTGCGGTGAGCTCAGCATGCAGCTTGGCGGGGCCTGGGTCCCGTGACCTGGGACAGAGGTCGGTGACATAGGGCCTCTGGCCCATCCTGGCACCAGCACCAACACACGCACAGCTCTGCTGCCCCCGTGTGGCCGTCAGCAGCACCGCAGCCCGAGGTCAGCAGGAGGCTCTTCCCATCCTCTTGCTGGGACAGGTGGGCAGGTGGGCAGGTGGGCAGGTGGGTCAGGTGGAGCAGGTGGGTCAGGTGAGCGCAGAGGACAAAGGGAAGAGGGCAGGGGAGGAGCAGACGACATGGACAGCACCACCTGAGGGTACAGGGGGAGAGGGTGGCTCTGGCTGGGCCCCGTCAGTGGGCAGTTCTGGGTCCCGCCCTCGCCCCCCACCCCCTCAGGGGAGTGGCCTCTGGGTCCTGAGAACCCCCAGGGAGGGCCACGCGGGTGCGAGCACAGGCCTGAGGCTGGAGGCCTGAGGGGTCACTGGTCCCCTGGCTGGGTAGGTGCTGTGCTCCTCATTGCAGGTGGGAGCACACTCCCCAAGGCCCATACCCCTGGCCCACCGAGTGACACCGAGGGCCCTCCCGCCCTGTCCCAGGTCCCCTTGGTCCTGGGGGAAGGCCTTGGGCAGCCCCAGGGGTGAGTCCCTGCCCCGTGGGCCCGCAGAGCAGGCTCGGGCGCCCCCTGGTGGCCACGCTGCGCCATTGCCTTCTGCAGGGGCCCCGCCCCTAGGCCTCCTCCCGACGGCTCTGGGCCATCCTGGGGTTCAGGCCTCGGGGGGCCGACGGGCCGATGGAGGTCAGAGCGGTGGGCTCCGTCCCCGGGGGGGGCGCGCAGGAGGCAGCCGGGCCCGGACTCTCACCGGTGATGTTTCTCTCTCCCTCTCCCTTCCTCTGAAATCAACAAGAACATAGTTTTACAAAGAGTGGGTGCCAGGAGGCACTCCGGGGGAGGTTGGGGGGCTGTGGTTGGGGCCCATGGGTGCCCCCGTCACCTCGTTCCCCTCTGGAAGGCCACCCCCTGTACAGGCCCGGGGTGAGGGTTCCATGCGTGGATGGGGGACACCGTCAGCTCTCACACTAAGGAAACAAAGGCAGGTCCGGGCACTGTGAGACGGAACCGGGACGAGAAGGGTCCGGGCGGCAGGGCAGGGGCGGCCAGTCTGGGGGCCGGTCAGGGCTTCCTGGGCTCAGGCCTCTGGCAGGTCCTCCTGGGTCCCAGCCCCCCAGACTCACCCCGTCCCCGGGACCAGAGAGCAGGTCCTGACGCCCCTGGTGGCCGCCCTGCGCCATTGCACAGGCTCCAGCCGCCCCAGGGCCGCCCGGGATGCTGGACTCCGGGCCGGAGGGACCTCGGGGCCCAGGCGGCCGTGCACCATCAGCGCCTCCACGTGCCCGTCCGAGCCCCAGGGGCCGGGTGCCTGCAGAGGGTGCGCCCCAGACCGCAGCTCAGGCCCCGGGGCTTCGGGGGCCTCCTCTCGGGCGCCAGCGGGAGGGGCAGAGCCGCCTCTCCCGTCCTGGGGCGAGGACGCACGTCTCTGCTCTGAAGCCGACAGCAAAGTGCTCGCCGCCCATTGCGGCCCCGGGAGCCCAACCCCACCCTCCCGGGAAGCGCCCCTGGGGTCCCACAGACCCGGTCAGTCACCCCGGATCCGGCCTTCCTGGCGCCTCCAGCTGACCTCCCCTGGAGGCCCGATGGCCCCGGGCCCGGCTGTCTCCCTGGGGGCACCAGGCACCCGTCTCCTGCCCCACTGGGTCCCCACCGTGGAGGTGCCCAGACAGGACCGGGGACCGGAGAGTGGGCCCCGAGCTGTGTCCCAGCTCCCATCTCAGCGTCCAGGGGCCCATGCCCCCCGCCAGGTCTCCAAACACTGCCCTGAGGGGGGACACTCCCCCGGCCCAGCCAGCTCAGCCCATGGCCGTGCTGCTGCGGTGAGCTCAGCCTGCAGCCTGGGGGACAGGGCCGGTGACCTGGGGCTGACTCCCATAGGCGGCCTCTGGCCCCCAGGCCCAGGACAGCACTCTGAGCCGGACACCAGCAGCTGCACACGCACAGCTCTGCTGCCCTCGTGTGGCCGTCCACGACTTCACAGTCCGTGGTCAGCAGGTGTCTCTTCTCAGGTGGGGAAAGTGGGAGCAGAGGGCAGGGGAGGGACCGATGACACGGACAGCACCACCTGGGGGGAGAGGGCAGTGGTTATACCAGGGCTGGGCTGTCAGTGGCAGTTCTGGGATCCGGTGACCTGGGACAGGGCCGGTGACCTGGGGCTGACCTCCCATAGGCGGCCTCTGGCCCACTCCTGGCCCCCAGGCCCAGCACACACAGAGCTCTGCTGCCCCTGTGTGGCCGTCTGCAGCATCAAAGCCCATGGTCAACAGGTGGCTCTTCCCCGACCTCTGGCTGGGGCAAGTGGGGCAAAGGGCAGGTGGGGAAGGTGGGGTCAGAGGGCAAAGGGCAGAGGGAGGGGCAGATGACATGGACAAACCTGGGGCTGGCCTCTCTGGTCCACTCCTGGCCCAGGCCCAGCACACACAGAGCTCTGCTGCCCCCATGTGGCCATCCACGACATCACAGTCCATGGTCAGCAGGTGTCTCTTCTCAGGTGGGGAAGGTGGGGTCAGAGGGCAAAGGGCAGAGGGAGGGGCAGATGACACGGACAGCGCCACCTGGGGGGGAGGGGGCAGTGGTTATACCAGGGCTGGGCTGTCAGTGGCAGTTCTGGGGTCTGGTGACCTGGGACATGGGTCAGGTGACCTGGGACAGGGCTCGGGTGACCTGGGGCTGACCTCCCATAGGCGGTCTCTGGCCCACTCCTGGCACCAGCACCTGCACACACAGAGCTCTGCTGCCCCCGTGTGGCCATCAGCAGCATCGCATCCCATGGTCAGCAAGTGCCTCTTCCCCGACCTCTGGCTGGGGCAGGTGGGGCAAGTGGAGCAAAGGTCAGGTGGAAAAGGTGGGGTCAGAGGGCAAAGGGCAGAGGGAGGGGCAGATGACATGGACAGCACATGGGGGCGGGTGGGAGCGGGGTCCTAGACTAGGACTGGGCTGTCAGTGGCAGTTCTGGGACAGGGGTCAGGTGACCTGGGACAGGATGACCTGGGACAGGGGTCAGGTGACCTGGGTCAGGGTTTGAGTGACCTTGGGTGACCTCCCCATAGGCGGCATCTGGCCCACTCCTGGCCCCAGGCCCAGCACAGCAGCTCTGAGCTGGACACCAGCAGCTGCACACGCAGAGCTCTGCTGCCCCCGTGTGGCCGTCAGCAGTATTGCAGCTCGTGGTCGGCAGGAGGCTCTTCCCATCCTCTGGCTGGGACAGGTGGGCGGGTAGGCCGGTGGGGCAGGCGGGGTCAGAGGGCAGAGGGCAGAGGGAGGGACAGACAACATGGACAGCACCAAATGCGGGAGGGGGTAAGGGGTCTGGTTCAGCCTGTGGCCCAGGGCTGGGCCCTGTCAGTGGACAGTTCTGGGTTCGGGCCTCGCCCCCACCCTTTCAGGGCAGTGGCCTTGGGGTCCTTACAGGGAGGGCCACGCGGGTGCAGGCTCAGGCGTGTCTGCTGTCCTGAGGGCTCCAGGCCCAGCCCGGCCTGAGGTTGGAGGCCTGAGGGGGCCACTCTGCTCCCTGGTCAGGTGGGTGCTGTTCTCCCCATTGCATTTCGGGGACACACCCCCAGCCTGTCCCCGTGGCCCAGAGTGACATCCGGGACCCACCCGCATCCTCCCGCAGGTTCTTTACGCAGGTCCTGGCGGGTGGCCATTCCTGGGGTCACCTCGGAGCACCCATGTCAGCACCGGGTGTGGGGCCACATCCCTGACGTCTGGACCCATTGCTCCTGACCAGTGACACCGTGTGGCGCGGGAGCCCCCTGGTGGCCGCCCTGCGCACTGCACCCGGCCCCTCCCGATTCCCCAGCTCCCAGGGCCGGGGCACCGAGTCATGTTGGATAAAAACCCCACATGCAACGCAAAGTCCATGCGTCCGTCATTAAATACAATGTACCTGGGGCCTGGCCGGTGAGTCTAATGGCTAGAGCCTCCGCCTCCGTGTCGGGTTCGATTTCTGGTCAAAGGCACATACTGAGTTGCAGGCTCCAGTGGGGGCGTGTGCAGGAGGCAACCAATGGATGTGTCTCTCACCCCGAGGTTTCTCTCCCTCTCCCTCTCCTCCCTCTCCCTCCCTTCCGCGCTCTCTACGAGGATTGGATATATGCACGGAGTGGCCTGATGATGATCTCTGAACACATATCCATCTGGCCACTCGTGTGTGTGTGTGTGTGTGTGTGTGTGTGTGTGTCAGTCACGATGTTTCCTTTTATTGCTTTCTTCCTTGTTGTTGCTCCCCGATAAATACGCTTCAGGGGGTTCGGTTCGGTTCAGTTCGGTTGGGCTTTGCTGAGTAAAACCTCATTCCTCATGACTGCCTCCCACACACAGAGTTTGCTCGCTGTCACCCCCTCGCCACAGCCCGCGCGCTGCTACCCACCTCGCCCGGCACCGGGAATGTCAGCTCCAGGTCACCGCAGACATCTATCTCCCCTCCTGCGTTTTGACCATCTTACCTTTTCTCAGCAGTAACTCCTCCCCACCTCCTCCTCTCTCCCTCCTACCAGCTCCCAGCACTGCCCGCGGCCAGAGCCCTCCAGGTGTGGGTGACTGTCTGCAAGGATCCCCAGCCTCTTCCGCCTGAAATGTTTCATCGCCCTCACATGTCAACGCAAATGCTGGGTCGGTGAGACTCCCCCTCTCCCTCTGTCTCTCTCTCTCATATATTTTACTGATTTTTTACAGAGAGGAAGGGAGAGGGATAGAAAGTTAGAAACATTGATCAGCTGCCTCCTGCACACCTCCTACTGGGGATGTGCCTGCAGCCAAGGCATATGCCATCGAACCTGGGACCCTTCAGTGTGAAGACCGATGCTCTATTCTCTGAGCCAAACCGGCTAGGGGTGTCTGTCTCTCTCTCTCTCTCTCTCTCTCTCTCTCTCTCTCTCTCTCTCTCTCTCTCTCTCTCTCTCCCCATTGCTCCTGACTAGTGACACCGTGTGGCGCGGGAGCCCCCTGGTGGCCGCCCTGCGCTCTCTCGCTCTCTCCTCTCTCTCCTCTCTCCTCTCTTCTCTCCCCTTTCCTCTCTCCTCTCCCCTCTCTCTCTATTGATTAAGGTGTTGCATGTGCATCCTTATCCCCCCATCCCCCCCGGTGCTTTTCCATCCTCCGTGGGCCCCATGTGCCCCGGGGGGAGCTGAAAATCCGGCCTCAGGATAACGCTCTCCGTTTCCGGGCCCCGCTCTTTGCGGACCCGTTCCCTAATATTATTACATTCTACGTAATGGAGAATGGGTGTGGTTTTCCTCCCCGTAGCGCCGTCCGAGTCCCATGGGCTCTTTCATCCTTGGGGTGGTCAGGGCGCCGAGAGTGGGGCGCTTCCAGGCAGCGGGGTTCCCGCAGTGACAGCAGCCGGGCAAGCACGGGGTTCGGGAGCCCCCTGGTGGCCGTCCTGCGGCATTGCATGCTCTGCGGGCCGCACCTGGGCCAGCGGGGCTCTGGGTAGGTGAGCTGGGGGGCGCTCCCCTCCGCCAGCACCTGACCCCCTCTCCGCCCCACCCCGCCCCCCCTCTGATAGCGGTCAAGTCCCAGAGACACGTCGCCCGGGTCACCTGCGGGAGCCCTGCCCTGAAAGCCCCTCCCACCCGCCCTGGCCCGCGCCCCACGAGGCCCACCCGTGACACCTGATTCCCACGCAGAGCCCAGACTGTCCTCCCGGGACCGGGCCGTGCGCTGGGCAGTCAGCCTGGCACCCGCACGCGTGTCCAGCCTCGCAAAGCCCACGGCGGCTGAGGCTCACGGGTCCCCAGCACCGAGCGAGCTCCCACGCCAACGAGCCAACGAGCCGCCTCGGTGAGCCCACCTGCTCCGCGCAGGCTGGAAGTCACGGACAGAGGCCCGGCCGGCGTGGCTCCGTGGCTGGGCCTGGACCCAGGAACCAGGACGTCACAGTCCGATTCCGCCAGGGCCGGGCCCGGGCTGCCGGCTGGATCCCCGTGGGGGGCGGAGCAGGATTCCCTCTCATCCCTGATGTTTCTCTCCCTCTCGCTTCCTCTCTCTGAAGTCAATACATTTTAAAAAATAAGAAAGGCCAAAACCGGTCTGGCTCAGTGGATAAAGCGCCGGCCTGCGGACTAAAGGGTCCCAGGTTCGATTCCAGTCAAGGACATGTACCTTGGTTGCAGGCAAATCCCCAGTAGGGGGCGTGCAGGAGGCAGCTGATGGATGTTTCTAACTCTCTGTCCCTCTCCCTTCCTCTCTGTAAAAAATCAATAAAATGTATTTTTAAAAAGAAAGACCGAGTAGCGAGCCGTGAGCGCCCCCGTGTGGCCAAGAAGGCGTGAGGAGGGGAACCTTCTATATGAGCCTTCGCTTCGCCGGCGACCCCCCCCCCTCAATCCCCGGGCGGCGGGAGCTGACGGCCGGCCTCCGATCGCGCTCCCCCGGAACCCACTGAACGAGGATTCCGACAACAGCAGCCAGTGGTGCCTGCCCTTCCCACACGGCAGCTCCTGTAACCCCCAGCCCCGGCGTGGAGGGGAAACTGAGGCAGAGCTCGGCGCTCTGCGGGCGGCCGGCGTGCCCGCCGCCGTGGCAGTGACGGGAGGACCTGAGACGGGCGGCCGGTCCCCACGCACCGGAGGTGGGGCTGCCTCTCGGGGAGCCCGTCCCCCTGGGTGTCCGCAGGGATGGCGCCCGGACCGTTATCAGGTCGGGTCTGTCCTCCGGCCGCCTCTTGTCTGCGGAGGCCTGGGGGAGTGGATCTGTCCTCACGGGGGCTGCAGGCCACACGCCCCTCCGGCCACACGCCCCTCCCCCACACACCCCTCCCCACATACCCCTCCCCCACACCCCCCTCCCGCCTCCCTCCACACCCCCTCCCACACACACCCCTCCGGCCACACGCCCCTCCCCCACACCCCCCTCCCTCCACACACCCCCTCCCCCACACCCCCCTCCAGCCACACGCCCCCTCCCACCTCCCTCCACACCGTCTCCCCCACACGCCCCCTCCCACCTCCCTCCACACGCCCCTCCCCCACACGCCCCTCCCCCACACGCCCCTCCCCCACACGCCCCTCCCCACACACACCCCTCCCTCCACACACCCCCTCCCCCACACCCCCCTCCCGCCACACGCCCCTCCCCCACACACCCCTCCCGTCACACGCCCCTCCCCCACACACCCCTCCGGCCACACGCCCCCTCCCACCTCCCTCCACACCCCCTCCCCCCACACCCCCCTCCGGCCACACGCCCCTCCCCCACACACCCCTCCGGCCACACGCCCCCTCCCACCTCCCTCCACACCCCCTCCCCCACACGCCCCCTCCCGCCACACGCCCCTCCCCCACACGCCCCCTCCCCCACACACCCCTCCGGCCACACGCCCCTCCCCCACACACCCCTCCGGCCACACCCCCCTCCCCCACACCCCCCTCCCGGCCACACCTCCCAGGAGCAGCCTCAGGTCTCCCCGCAGGAGCTCGCTCAGGTGGGAGCCCAGCCCACCACCTGCAGGCGCCGGTGTCTTCCCCACTGACTAAGGGGCCGGCCTCACTCCCTGTGGGTCCTTCCGGTCCCAGGAAGTCTGCGGGGCCTCGGCGGGTCCTGGCCTCGGCCGGCCATCCCGTTGCTCCCTCAGGGCCCTCCTACCCCTGCCCAGGTCCCTCCACCACATTCTGATTCCTCCAACCCCCTCCCTCCTCCCTGCACACAGTCCTCCCTGCTAGTCACTCCCTCCTCCTCCCCTCAGGTCTGAGTGCCCCCTCTCCTCCCCCGACCTCCCTCCCCCCGTCCTCCCTCCCCCCGACCTCCCTCCCCCTGACCTCCCTCCCCCCTGACCTCCTGCCCCCTGACCTCCCTGTCCCCCGACCTCCCTGCCCCCTGACCTCCCTCCCCCCACCTCCCTGCCCCCTGACCTCCCTCCCCCCGACCTCCCTCCCCCGTCCTCCCTCCCCCCATCCTCCCTCCCCCCGACCTCCCTCCCCCCTGACCTCCCTCCCCCCGTCCTCCCTCCCATCCTCCCTGCCCCTGACCTCCCTGCCCCTGACCTCCCTCCCCCGACCTCCCTCCCCCCGACCTCCCTCCCCCCGACCGACCTCCCCCCTGACCTCCCTCCCCCTGACCTCCCTCCCCCCTGACCTCAGCTCCCCGACATCCCCCCTGACCTCAGCTCCCCGACCTCCCCCCTGACCTCCCTCCCCCTGACCTCCCTGCCCCTGTCCTCCCTCCCGTTCTCCCTCCCCCTGACCTCCCTCCCCCCTGACCTCAGCTCCCCGACCTCCCCCCTGACTTCCCTCCCCCTGACCTCCCTCCCCCCTGACCTCACCTCCCCGACCTCCCTCTCCCATGACCTCCCTCCCCCTGACCTCCCTCCCCCCTGACCTCAGCTCCCCGACCTCCCCCCTGACTTCCGTCCCCCTGACCTCCCTGCCCGTCCTCCCTCCCGTCCTCCCTCCCCCATGACCTCCCTCCCCCTGACCTCCCTCCCCCTGACCTCCCTGCCCCTGTCCTCCCTCCCGTCCTCCCTCCCCCTGACCTCCCTCCCCCCTGACCTCAGCTCCCCGACCTCCCCCCTGACTTCCCTCCCCCTGACCTCCCTCCCCCCTGACCTCCCTCGCCCCTGACCTCACCTCCATACCCAGGAATCCTCAAGTCCCACAGCCCAGCTCCCTGCGGCCTGACACCCCGACTCCCTTCAGTGCTCCTCTGATCCCGTCACACACTGCCCCTCAGAACCGGACGGGCAGGGACCCTCCTCTCAGAGCCCAAACCCAGCCTCGTCTGCCCACACCCACCCGCGGTTCAGCCCCCGACCCCCCAGGGTGCCCCTCCCTCCCAGCAGGGTCAGGGCTCCCAGCACCTGCAGGTCCCGGTCCTCCCTCCGGGCCCTCCGCTCACTCTGGCAGCCCCAAGGCCGCCTCCCACAGGGCCGGGGACGGGCGGTCTCTGCCTGGGCGCCATGTCAGGGCCGGGGCGGAGGGCGGGCGGGCAGCTGACTCCATGGGGATCTACGGCCAGCCCTCTGGGTCCGACCCCGAAGGCCCCACGGAGGCCAGAGTGGGCAGGCCTCGTCCCCAGGCCGAAGCAAAGGGCCAGCACTCCCGGCCACAACCAACCGAGGCCCCGTCCCAGCCCTGCAGGCCACAGCGCCCGCTCATGGGACCAGGGGCCTCGCCTGGTCTCTCCTGGGGCCTCAGAGACAGTCAGAGGGCACGTGGGCCATTAAAAGTCAGGATGGCCAAAACCGGTTTGGCTCAGTGGTAGAGCGTCTGTCTGTGGACTGAAAGGTCCCAGGTTCGATTCCAGTCAAGGGCATGTACCTTGGTTGCAGGCACATCCCCGGTAGGGGGTGTACAAGAGGCAGCTGGTCGATGTTTCTCTCTCATCAACTTTTCTAGCTCTCTCTCTCTCTCCCTTCCTCTGTAAAAAAATCAATAAAATATATTAACATATATGGTGATATATTACATATTAAAAAAAAAAAACAACAGAGTCAGGACAGGGCGAGAGACCAGGGCGGCCAGGAGGGAGCGACCAGCCGGAGAGCCAGCCAGGTGGACTGGGGTGTCCGGGGTCAGTGAGCCCCGTCTTCTCCAACGGGGAGGAAGCCGAGCTGGGGGACACCAGATCCCACCTGACAGGGCGACGGGGAGCCTCCGGCCGGGCTGCCCGCCCCCCCCCAGTATCCCCATCGCCGCCCCCGACCCAGGGCAGCAAGGCTGCTCCGGAGGAGGCATCGCACCCGGCGGGACCCCAAAAGAAGCAGCCGGGAGGTCAGGGCACTCTCCTGACCCCAAACTGCGAGCCTGGGGTCAGGGGCCACTCTGTCCCTGTGGGGCTCCCCAGGGCCGGCCAGACGGGGACAGCACAGACCAGCTCCGGCCTCAGGACACACAGAGCCACGGGAGCTGGCCCTGCAGGCCTCACACTCCTAAGACCTCACTGCACCCTGTCCCACCCCCGTGCCGCCCGCACACCTCTGATCCAACCCTGCCCCTGCCGTCTTCCCCAGGAGGCGTCTGCCTGCTCCCCTCTGGGTGCCCATGGCCCACGCTGCTGCTGGGAGGTGTGGACCAGGCCCAGGACGGTGAGGCCACGGCCTGGCCCCTGCACCAGAGGAACGTGGTCCCAGAGCAGCACCTGTGAACCAGGAGGTCCTGTCAGGACACATGCCAGGCTGCAGGCTCCACCCCAGGGTGCAGAAGGCGGCCGATCAATGATTTGCTCGCTCTCCCCCTCGCCCTCCCTCTCGGGAATCAATAAAAACATATTAATAAAAAAGAGCAGGCGGATCCCAGAGGCCAGACCCCGCTGGCGGTGAGCGTGGGGAGAGAGGGGTGCAGGGGGTGACGCGGCCACCTGCCCATGGGGTCCCTGTGACCTTCGGCCACACCCCGAACCACGGCTGGAGGAAATGCTCCAGGGGACCCTCCGAGCCCCAGCTCCAGCTCTGAGAGAGGTTGGCACAGACCCTCAGGGGCCAGGGGTCAGGGATCCGGGATCAGGGGCCGGACCATGCCCCGGGAAGTGCCCAGGACCCACCATGCTCTGGGCCACCTGAGATGTGAAACCGCTCCCAGGCACCATGCAGGCACCAGCCAGGGCGACAGAGGCCATTGGACCCCCTGGGTCTGACCGGCGCCCAGGTCACACCACAGTGCAGTGGGCACCAGAGCCCTGTGCTCCCTGCCTCTCCAGGGTGCCAGGCTGCCAGGGCCAGGCCCACTGTGAGCGCCAGGGTGTCGGCACCAGGGCCAGGCGGGGTGAGCTAAGGCCGGGCTCCGTGCTCCTGGCCTAAGGTGCCCTCGGACACCGCTGCAGAATCAGGGCCTTAGGGACACCTGTGGGCCTGAGAGGCGGGGCAGGGACATGTGCCCCGCATTCTGGGGGTGGCTCTGGGTCAGCCTTAGGGTGCCCCTGGGGATGGGAACCGTTGAGATTGGAGGGCTCTCTGGAACAGCGGCAAAGGTCCCCACCCTCCCCAGCATCTCTCACACACGCCCCTGCCCAGGACGCAGACAGGCAGCACTGAGACTCCGGGTACAAAACTGTAAACGTGAGTCTTTAAAACGACAGAGGCCTCCTAGCCCCCAGCTCTGAGCCAGAGGCCCCAGGAGGGACCACAGGGACCAGACCTCCCCGCCTCTGTCTTCCCTCCCCTCCCAGGCCCGCGGGCAGGGGAGGGCCTTCCCCTCTGCACAGCACACCCGCGGCTACGGGGCGGGCTCCTGAGCGGGACGGAGCTGAGGTCCGGGGTCCGAGGGGTCCCTGAGATGAAACAGCAGCTGCAGGCCAGGCACTCCCAGCACCCGGCTGCGTGGGGAGCCCGCCCCACCCCTCCCATGCACACTGCGCACCCCACCAGCCAGTGTCTCCAGCCACCACCCCCCGCGCGGGTGTCTGGGGAGGGGGGAGGAGGGGTGCGGGCGGGTGGGCGGGCAGGCCCTGTCACGTGTCCAGCGCGTCGCGCGTGGGCGAGGGCGCGCGGGGGCGGCCGGGCGGGCCGTGCGGGGGAAGCGGCCCGGAGTGGCGCCGCTGCTGCGAGGTCGGCGGCGGCTGCAGCTCCAGCTGGAGCGCGGGCGGCGGGAAGTCGCGCACCTGGCGGCGGTACTCCAGGAAGGTGCAGGCCTTGGTGGCCAGCGCCACCACGTTCTTGCCCACGAAGATGGCCGAGACGCGGCTGTCGCGGGAGAGCGCCAGGCTGGCGGCGCGCGCCAGCACGGCCGCCACGTTGACGGTGGCGAGGCTGAGCACGGGGTAGAGCATCATCTTCTGCGGCGCCACGTGCTCGCCCTGCATGCTGAGCTCGCTGAGCGCCACGCAGGGCAGCACGAGCAGCAGCATGTAGCAGTAGAAGAAGGTGAGGCCCTCGGCCCACAGCGGCAGGCCGGTGCGCGGCGGCTCCCACAGGCCGGCCTGCATGTCCAGCAGGTCCAGCAGGTCCAGCGCCACCCAGAAGAGGCGGCCGCGCAGGTCCTCGCGCTTGCGGAAGGTGCGCACGTAGGCCATGCGGTCGAGCGCCACGAGCAGCAGGAAGAGGCCGGGCACGCACACGGACAGCAGCAGCGTGAGCGCCTTGCGCGCCACCGGGTCGGCCGCGCCGCGCCGCGCCGCCTTGTAGTTCTGGAAGACGAAGTAGAGCTTGATCTGCAGCACGAAGACGTAGAGGAACCAGAGGACCATGGCGTAGCCGCGCCGGGCCGTGCGCACCTCGGCGCCCACCCACACGGCCACGTAGCGCAGCACCAGCAGGAAGCACGCGTCGCCCACCAGCACGATGATGCACACGCCGATCTTGCGCGGGCCCTGGCTCTGCTGCACCAGGTAGGCGTCCATGACCGCCATGCTGCCCACGATCACCAGCGTGGTCAGGCACACGTGCCGCCGGTCCGGGGGCGGCAGCACCATGGCGGGCCCCCGCGGGAGGCGAGGCGGGGCGCGGCCCAGCGGCAGCGGCGGCGGCGCTCAGCCCGCGGGCATGGCGCCGCCGCGGGGCCCGTCCAGCCGCCCCGAGGGCGCCACGGCTCCCGGCCCGCGAGCTCGGAACCTGGGGAGACGGGAGAGGAGAGGTCAGAACGCGGCGGGGGGGGCCCGCTCCCCCTCCCGCCGCCCCCCGCCCCGCGCCCTCGGCGGCTCGCGCGCCCATGCGCGTCCCGGCCGGAGGCGCCGCAGGCCCCCAGGGGGCGCTGCAGCCCCGGCGGAGCCCCGCGCGCTGCCTCCCGCCTCCGCCCGCGGGAAACGGAGCGGAAGTGGCTCCTCCGCGCCGCGTGCGCGCGTCCCCCGGGCCGGCGGGTCATCCCCGCGGAGCCCACGCCGCCCCCGCCGGCTCAGGCCCCGCCCGAGGCCGTGCCCGCGGGGCCGGGGCGTCCTCTGTCCCCTGCGCCCGGCGGGCCTGCGCCCTGGGGGTGGGGAGGCGGGAGGCGCCTCCTGGGAGCGGGTTTCTGGTCCAGGGCCGAGAGGCGCCCAAGCACCGAGGTTCCATCCCACACGCCCCTGCCGGCCTGCATCCTCCCTGCCCGGCCGGCCGGTCTCCCCGCGGCAGGAGGACCGTTCTCTCCGCAGGGAGGCGGCGCCCCGGCCACAGCCCCTGCCCCTGGCCCGGCCAGCACCCCGCTGCCTGCGCCCCGTGGAGCGGCCCGCACCCCTGCCCCCGCACCTTCACGCGGGACCCAGGCAGCCCCCGGGCCGCGCCCGCCTGGGCCGGTCCCATGGGGCCCGCAGCCCGGGCCTCCGCCCCCGGGCACCAGCGGCTGTGGCTGCGCGGGCAGAGCCCCGCACCGGGCCGGGGTCGCACCCCTCACCCTCCCGAGCCCTCGCCTCCCGCCGGCCCCCGCCTCCGCGGCCGCCCAGGCGCTGGCCTGTCGGCCTGGACGGGGACACACTGAGGCCACCGGGCGGAGCAAGGCTGGGCCCTCACTGACGGGGGACCCCCGGGCCCCGCCTCTCCGCTCGCACCTGCAGCAGCGGGTGCGGCTCTCCCACCGACACACCCCTCTCACCCCGCAGGGCCCGGGGGCCCCCACACGCACCCCGGCCTCTGGCGGCGGCGGCCTGGCCTCTCCTCCCGCGGCCAGAGGGCCCTCCTGCCCCCAGAACCCCGGCCCCGCACCCCGCCCCGCGGCCACGCCAAACCGAGCGGGACCCCCACCCCGGCGGGGCCCGAAGCCGCCGGTCCCCGGCCCAGCCCGGAGGGCCTGCACCCCCGCGGCCGCCCGGCCTCCCGCCCGCCGGGTCCCCCCGCGCCCTCCGCCCCCAACTCACTGACGGCCCCGCGCTCTGCTCCCCGGAACCGGCCTCTGTGCCCGGGACCGGCGGGGGCGGGGAGACCAGGCTGCCGCCCGACAGCCCCCACCAGGCCGCGGGCCGCGGCGGGGCCGGGCCGCTCCCGCAGGCTGCGCCCCGCGGCTGCGCCCAGGCCTCCCGCCCGCGCCCCGCCGCCCCCGCCCTGCAGCCCGCCCGGCCCCCGCGGCCCCCGCCCAGCTCCGCGGACGCAGCCGGCCGGCCCGCACCTACCCCCCGCCCCCGGCCCGCACCTACCCCCCCACCGCCCCCGGCCCGCACCTACCCGCCCGGCCAGATGCTGCGCCCCGCGGCCCCGCGCTCCGCTCCGCGGCCCCGACCCGCCCGAGGCCCCGCCCCGCGCCCGGAGCCGGCGCCGGGGACGGGGTCCGCGCCGTTGCCACGGAGACAGCTCTGCGCAGCGGCGCGCGGGCGGCCAGGGAGCCGGCGCCCCGGTCCACGCGGGCCCGCGATCCACCCCCCGCACAGACACCCGCGGCAGCCCAGCCGGACCGCGCGCACGGTCCCCGTCCGCGGGCCTCTGCGGGGGCCGCGGGGGCAGAATGAGCGGCGAGGGGGGCGCGGTGGCCCATCCCGGTTCCCGTGTGCACGGAGGTCCACGGCCCGTCTGAGTGACCGCTGGTGTGACCGCTGCTGTAGGCGCGGGAAGGGGCCTGTTTGGGGACATTGTGCCCTCGCCCTGCCCCACCTGTGCGCGGGCCTCTTTGGAAATCTGTTCACTCTGGGACAGCGCAGCTCCCGTAAAGGAAGAATTGTTTTTAAATATGTTTTTATTGATTTTTTTTTTAAGTGAGGAAGAGAGAGGGATAGTTAGAAACATCAATCAGCTGCCTCCTGCACACCCCCCACTGGGGATGTGCCTGCAACCAAGGTACATACCCTTAACCAGAATAGAACCAGGGACCCTTCAGTCTGCAGGCCGACACTCTATCCACTGAGCCAAACCGGTTTCAGCAGGAAGAATTTTTTAAATCTATTTTTAATTGTTTCAGAGAGGAATGGAGAGAGAGAGAGAGAGAGAGAGAGATGAGAGAGAATGAGAGAGAGGAGAGAGAGAGAAACATCCATCATGAGAGAGAATCTCTGACCTGCTGC
Source organism: Pipistrellus nathusii (assembly GCA_963693515.1). Taxonomy (NCBI): domain Eukaryota; kingdom Metazoa; phylum Chordata; class Mammalia; order Chiroptera; family Vespertilionidae; genus Pipistrellus; species Pipistrellus nathusii. Next base: position 1,034,788 of record OY882858.1, read on the forward strand.
CTCCTGCAACCCAACTCTGGGGATGGAGTCGCAACCTTGGCCTGTGCCCTGACAGGGAATCGAACCCTGACCACCTTCCACTCCCTCCAAAAAACCAATGGGGAAATATCCTCGGGTAAAGATTAACAACAAAAAGGAAGAGTCCTGACTGGTGTGGCTCAGTGGGTAGAGCACCGGCCAGTGACTGAAGGGTCCGGGGTTGGATTCCGGTCA